>CP094636.1:18428236-18755828 GCA_023657505.1 Camelina hispida
GGGTATTAGAGGCGCTTCCAATCTGCTCAATACAAAAATTCCGTATCTGTAATGGGTAAGGTAGCGGCCGTGGGTAAAACGACGACAGCAGCGGGTTTGAGAATGATGGCCGCGGTTGCAACGGCCGCAGGTGATGGTCGGCGTTGGTTTCCATCTTATCTTTTAACTTTTAGTGTTTTTTTTGGGTTCACTCACTGTCTAGGAGACTAGGGTTTCGTATTTAAAGGAGTAAAGCATAGTTGGGAAATTCATCAGTTCAGTGGGCTACGAAAGCAGCCCAATATTTGTTTAAAATATAAAATTTCACTTTTGTTAATCTTAGTTTTTTCTGTATGATATTTACTAATATGTGTAAATCTCAAATATAAAACTAAGATTAACAAAAGTGAAATTTTGGGACTAATGAGGATAAGATGCTGCTTTTGGGAGCTCGCAGTTTTCGTCGTAGTCCCTCTTCCCTTCACTCGGAGCTTAATGCCTTGGTATGGGCGATGGAGTCTCTTTGGGCGATGGGGATTGATTTTCAGCATTTTGAGTCAGACAGTGTTGAACTGGTGGTGATGGTGCAGGATCCGGACGACTGACCAGCATTTTCGCACTTATTGGAAGACTTCCATTCCCTCAGATCATCTTACTCCTCCTTCACTCTGACACAGATTCCGCGAACGTCAAACGTCCGAGCAGACTGTCTTGCTCGCTCTTCTAGACCTTTAGCTTCTGAATCCTCTTTTGTAAATTCTCTTCCTCCAGATTGGGCGACTGATTTTGGAATCACTTTTTAATTTATTTTAATGTTAGGTTGGAAAAAAAAAAACTAAGATTAACAAAAGTTTTGTTAATCTTAGTTTTTTTTTTGTTTGATATTTACTAATATGTGTATGTCTTACAGGTGGGTTAGTTGGAAGATGCCAAGCTGAGAAGTTTCCTGTAGGCAATCGAAAGTATGTTCAGTATCCAGATAGATAAGGTGATTTTTGTTTTTGTTTTTGTTTTTTGTTTTTTTTTTTTTTTTTTTGAAGAACGCAAAATATGTTATGGATACAGTGTTTGAAACCGAAATAATTGGCCTGTTTCTTTACGCTATCAATCTCGAAGGAAATTTTTTGGAAGCATTTTAGAAAGAGTCGCACTTTGGTACCCGAACTATCATGTAAAAGAAGATGCACATATACCCGAGGTGCAAACATGCCGTATCATATGACGCAATAGAACGTGATCAGACTCATCATAATTGATCTGATGTCTTCATTTAAAGGTAAAAATCGAAGATATACTAATCTTCAAGCCACAAAACTCAATATAGATAACAATATTCCAAATCTATGATACCATAAGTGGTGGATTAGAGAGATATTTGAGTAAGATAGTTTTCACGATCATGCTTCGAATTTAAAGATTCAAAGATATTGTTCCTCCAAAGAAATGTTTTCGTTAAGATCAACTTCAACCCTTAATTAGATGTTCATATCTTGAAAGAAAAACAGTAACTACAACATGAACAAAACAACTCATGCCAAATGTAGAAAAACTCCAACAATGAATTAACAATTTGCGGGCGAAACGTAAACATAACAAAATCATAGTAGAGTTTTTTTTTTTTTTTTTTTTTTTTTTTTTTCAAAATGAAACTCCCTATATATTTGTTATATATGTGAAATGAGAATTATATTTTTTTCTATCTCTCATAGAGGATCATAAATATGAATCGTGTTATAATGCTCAAACCAGATTATTGTTGATTGGTTAGGGAATTATTGAAGACTTAGGCGATGTCATAGAGATAGTCAAGGTTTTTTCTTGTTGATTATTTGGCCTTCTAAATGGTTTCTGATGGCCTCATCCATATTCACATAAATTACTAAAAACACTTCAAAAGATAATTTCTCACCAGTCTAAAAAAAACTACAAATAAATTATTTGCCTTCCACATTGTTTACGATTCCGAAACCATATTCACATGAAAAACATATATCCCAACAATTGAAAAACCTAAAAAAAAAACACTTAACCAAACTTCAAATCACCACAAAGGCGGTTTCAAACCCTAGTTTCCACCGCCGTTTCTTCCACTCCCCTCTGCCTCACTCTCACCAGCCTCCCCCGGCCACGCCTGCGTCGGCGGAGACGGATAAATTCCCGGTGGATAATAATACTGCGGTACACCGTCGGGATGTGGCATAGGCCCAAAGCCGGGATCAGCGTCCTTAGGGACAACATCGAGAAGGAAGTCGTAGGTATAAGTGCCAGCCACTGCTGCGGATATATCCGATTTCTGAAGCGTATGGCGTTTGTTCTCCTCGGCATGGCGCCACGAGCGATTCGTGAGATCAACAATGAACATCTCGCAAGCCTTGGCGAAGAGGACTGGAGCATCGGCTGAGACCATGTGCACATCAGGGTCGGCCTTCATAATCTTCTTTATTCGTGCCAATGGAAGCTGACGGTTTTTGAAATCTGTGACGTTTTCCATCTGCTCAATCCAGTAGTCACGTATCTGAGGGTTGGATGATTCAGTCTGCGGGGGCTGCGAGTACGACGGTGGTGGCTGGTTGTTGTTCTCCATTCTTTAAAATTTCTAGGGATTTGTTTGTAGTCTGAAGGATTTTGATGAGAGGGTTTGCATATATTTAAAGGAAACCTAACGCGTAGATGGATACAGTGGGCTTCGAAGCAGCCAATAGTTCGTCCAAAATGAAATCTAAACACATTAAATATTTTCTTTAGAGTATTTAGTACTAATAATAGTCTTATGTGTGTGACTGGTTGGTATTATAAAAAAGCAAAAAGAGTAAAGTGAAAATTTTGTTTTGTTTTATTTAACCAAATTAATATGTAATTTTAAACAAAAAAAATTAACTTTGAAATACTCTAAAAAGAGGGAAATAATAAGGAAAAGTTAAAAGGTGTATGTCTTGCACAAAAAAAGAAGAAGCTAAAAGGTATATGTTTCTTAACCTATAAAATTGAAAGGTAAATTTTTTTTTTCTGGAAAAAGGTATTTTCTCATGGGGAAATGTAAAAAAAAATTCTATTTTTTTGGGCAAAACTTTCGTACATTTAATTTTCTATCCGTATAGTTATACAAATTTAAAACTTAACATCTTTTTCGGAAAACAAAATCCACATTATATTTTTTAGTATTCTACTGGGAGAAAAATCTCCGTATAAACCACTCATGTGAATATATATAATTTTGAAATATAAAGAATAATCTAAATAAACGCCTAAAATGAACACCATTTATATATAGATATTTCTTTTTTAACATCTATCTTTATTAATTTAATTAAGAGTAATACAAACTGTCAGTCAACCAACTTGCGGTTACATCAAAGATTTGTTACGTAGAGTTCATCAAAGAATCATAATGAGAGAGTTTATCTGCCGCCTTATTTTCTTCATGACGAACATTTCCCAACGAAGAATATGGTAATTTGGACATCCAAAACCGTATATCATAGAGTAGGGTATCTATCTTGCGGTGATCTTTCCTTGTGTTGATTAAATTGGCAAGTTCCAAATTGTCGCCTTCAAAGCAAACATAACGAAATGTTTGAAACCACACCGCTTGAAGAACATGGAGAAAACCCAAAGCTTTAGCATGAAGAGCAGAATGTGAATGTTGTGGTTTCGCACAAGCCTGAAAGAATCACTTGTCCATTGTTGTCTCGTATTATTCAACATGAGTTGGTATATGATATACGGTTGAAGCTGCTTGTATGAAGCTGCTATCAAATTAAGTTACATTTTAGCCAACCTTCGGGAGGGGGATGCCAATGCTGCATTATTCTACTATTTGGCAAGTCAGAAGAGTAACTAGCTGTAGGAATATTCTTTGTTGGTGTACCCGTAGCTTTATACCATTCAACAAAGATATATAATATTCTTTGTTGGAACGGTTGAACTTTCAAAAAATAAAATCATTGCGAGATTTCCAAATAAGCCACATCATCCAGAAGGCAAGGTTTTGTATATTAAGAGGGACATTTTTCAACCACTTATAGGTGGGCCAGTGGTAGAAAGGATTTCGGGTTGAGGGTAAGATTCCCAATACTCTCGGGTTCGAATCCCCACGGCTGTAAACACCTTAAGTGGTTACCGCAGAAAAATTTAACATTGGACTATGCGACCTCCAGGAACCACTCTTGCCGCCTTTGGGACGCACGCCAAGCTTTCGGGCTAGTGAGCTAGTCAGAGCCCACTGTGCTTTGGATACCTGGATTATAAAAAAAAAAAAAAAAAAAAAAGAAGGGGCAGTCTTATGTTGTTGAATTGGAGGAACATACACAGATTTGCTTCAAAGTCATTAATGAAAAACATTTGCCTGCCCAAGCTAACAGCAGTACAACGCCATACTGCTTCTACAAATTGACAAGTGAAAAGCAAATAATTAATTGTCTCCTCCCCATAACAACATTTAACAAACCGAATCAGCTGGAATATTCCTGGTTCTCAATCGTATTGCTGTAGCAAGAGCCGCCGACAAACATCTCCACAGGAAGTGTTTTAGTTTTGGAGCTATAGGTAATTTTCAAACTGTCTGTTTGAGATCAATGTTTCCATTTGGTGGCTGAATAGCATCTGCTTCCTGAACATCAACATGAGTAGCAACCCAATTTATAATTCTACAAAAGTTAATTTTGATGTTATAAAGCATTTTATAAATAAATAATGCGTCCCATTGCCATATACTTTTCACAAAGATTGTATTCTTATTTCTTATATTTCAAACCCCAAAAATACTAAAAAATAACAATGTTTTTTTTTTTTTTTTTTTTTTTTTTTTTTATATATATACTTCAAAACCCAGTATTGTATTAAAATCACTAGCAAAACTGATAACATGCTTAAATTATTTATTAGTAAATACAACTCGAGAAAATTACTTATTAGCAAACAACGCGTCAAAACTTTGAACATGTTTACGGTGTGATTGTGTAATGCTCCTGTTCCTGAACGTTTATAATTATATTGGTCTGTCATAGAAAAGCAAGGACGGGAATTGTTGAACGCTCGCTTGTTTGATGAACCACCAAGTCAGAGAACTCATCACTTCCTATCCTATCCATGCAAGAATTGTTTTGTCAACAATCTGATCAAAAATTCAGAATATAGAAGAGGTACGAAGGTCACTACTAAGCAGGTCTCAAGCAAGGATGGAGAAACCATAGTCTCTGGCTAGCTCACTACTGTTCTACATGCTAGGAAATGAATAAAATGGGAACTCTGAAAAGTTTTGCACGGATGGAGATACCACAGTCCTTACTATGTGAGTATGAGACTGACACAAACAAATATTCTCAGGGAACTATATGAAAATTATTTTGCTGTCTTTCAATGATTTCTTTTGAATATTAAACATAAAATCAAAGTTTCATTCCAATCAGAAAACCCAGCATCAAGATACAATAGTTATTCCAACAACTTTCATGAAACAAAAATAAAAATTTAAAGATAAAGCCACTGAATCAGTACCATACTAATACTGGACTCAGCTTCAATGAAGTTTCTTAAATCAAAAAAAAAAAAAAAAAAAGCAAAAAACATAAAAGATCAAAAATTGGATCTCCACCATCGAATTCTTCTCTTATATATCCCCTTGTATACCTGCACACAAACCTCGTTGTTACTTTCATTTCAAGCTTTCCATATGCTTTCATAATCAACTATAACATTGTTAAAATTTTCCACTACCTCATCAGCTTGCTCTTATTTCCATTGCATTTTCAACTTCTGTCATCTCCTCCTCAGTGTAAACTTCGAGAAGATCCGGTGACATAGCTGCTGGGTCGAGCTCCAAGCAACCTTCTGGTGCATCCAGACCTTCTTCACCAGTAATTAATTTAAAAGACACCTGGTGAGAGAACCTGAAGAGTTCTCCCCTAGGGTATGTCCTCCGCGATTGATGCCTTTTAAATACGGTGAGCAGTCCTGCGACTTTAACAAGTGGTCTAACCGTTACACCTCCATCGTCATCAAAATCTTCCAGCACTTCTACCATGTCATACTGGTTCATCTCTTCCAGTGAAGTGTATAAGTTCCATTCCGGCTCCCAGTTTTTAAACAGTGCCCACACATTTCCTTTTTTCGGATATATGTGCACCAATGCTTTAGCACCTTTTTCCAACTCGACTCTATGTGAGAATGAGTGCAGCGTGTCGTACTCGACGCGTTTCCCAATTGAGAAGTTTCCGCTCGTCTTGTGGAAACCTGATTCGATCCAGTTCATTGGACCCAGTTCGTCATTTTTGTTGCTGTTAAGCCAAGAGATACACAGCTTAAACGGCTCCCGAGAGACAACCTTACGCACCAGTGCATAATACCTGGGCATTCCATATTCATCATAAAGAGCCCATACCTGGTTTTTTTGAAAGGAATCTTCGGTTCGATCTTGGTCGAAGTCGTAGAAGTCTGGATCTGGGACACTCATATCTACCTCATAAGGGTCATAGTACTCCTCATTAAAAATCTCTACTCCTTCCCATTCATCACCATTGTTGGAGTCTTGAAATGTTTCGGCAGCTGCTGCACCAACGTTGTTGCATTGAACACCTTCCATCAGGTCTTCGTCAAAATTGTCCAAGTCATGATCTGGAACACTCGTATCTACCACATTAGGGTCCTCCTCCTCCTTTTTCATCGTTACTCTTTCCCCTCCATCACCATTATTGGAGTCTTGAAATGTTTCCGCAGCTGCACCGATGTTGTTTCGACTCATATCTACCATATCAAGGTCCTCCTCATTAATACCCTTTAATTTTTTCTCTTCTTCCCATTCCCCTTGAAGTGTTTTTGTTCCGGAAGACGATGCACCAATATTCATGTATTGATGAGAAGCGGGAACAGACATGTCAAGACTCGTCTCCATATCATCCAAAGCAATTTGAACCAAACTTGGAGTAAGCTTGTGCGTATCACCTCTGATCTCTGCGTCTTCGCTGATTCTTCTTAACTGAGGAGCATGAAGCTCATTTGTTGATAAAGGCTCCTTTCGTTTTCTTTCTCCTCCATTTATCATCCCTGATTGGTTTACAGGACCAGTAACTCCCGATGGAGAATCAACATTTTCAAACCGAACTCTTGATGGAGGTTGAGCTTCGGGTCTCTCACGAACCTGCTCCTTCTTTTCGTCATATATGTGTCTATAGGCATCCATAAGTATTTTCGCTACTTCAACAGTTCCACCAATAGAGTCGTCACAGTCAGAGAAAATGGCTGAAGATAATTTGTTGTAACGTGCAAGAAGTACTGTTTCAATGTCCTCGGATGGGTCTGCTGATAAAATACCATACCAATCAACTTCACCATTGATCTTCTTCGCATGAGCCATATACACGTCAAGCACTGCATTTAGACGGCGAACACCAAGAAGTTCAGGATCAAGAGTGTTTGCCTTGACCGCAAATTCTTTCGCTGCATTATAATCACCAGCATTATACATCTCCACAGCTATCACTTTCGCTCTTCTAGCTTCTTCTTGGTTCCTTGCTTTGTCCATTTGTATAATCTCTTCGTAGAGATAGATCCTATACAAGAGATATACATTGTAAGTGCCGATACTTAAATAATGCTAAAAGCAGAATGTGGGAAAGCTTTTTCTCAAAGTACAAGTTTCATTATTCAACGTAATCCAAATCTTCAAGCCATTAGACCAACTTTACCCAGTAAAGGCAACATAGATAATAAACAATATCAAATCTACGCAAATATATATAAGTGATGAAAAGAGATATTGAAATAGTTTGTTTTGCGCAAAAGTTCGTTAATTAAATATAAAGCTTGACACAGATCTCTTAAGATTTTTGAATTCTTAGATAAGGAATCGATCACACTTGTTGATGAAAATAATTAAATAATTCTTAGATAAATAATCGATTGAAATTTTGTCCCATAATAACGTGGGATTAGAGTTTCCGGGTGAAATCCGTTGAAAAAACAGAATTTTATTGAAAAAATGTAACATACATATGCAAACTCAAAGAGTTCTAAAAGGATTTACCATGATTGATCTCATTTATTCTACCACAAGCATAACCCTGATCAAATAAATTGACAGACCAAAACAACATTTTCTAAAATCTGGTATCCCAAAAAAATCCAGACCAAACTCCCACTAAATAACATGGAACCTATATATATCAAAGGATCACAAAAAACGAACGTAGAAAGAGAGAGAGACATTTAAAAACGAGCAAGAGACAAAGCACATATTAATCTAAAGAGCTAAAGAGAACAAAAGGCGATATGTAAGGTCAAGAAATTATACCTCTACGTTGAGAGTGAGATAGGAAGAACAGCTTAAGTAAAAAAACCTCGATCGAGAGATCAAAATAGGATGATGACTTATGGGTGATTTTGTTCTAATCTTCTTCTTTAACGTTTCAAGCTATAACCTCGAGAGATAATTTATAGGAGGATGCAGGGATGATGAGTTTGTGGTGAGGGGGTTAGTGAATTCATATGAGATTTAATTATTATGGTACAAAATTTACAAAGTTTTCTACTTTGACAAATCAGATATGCTTAGTCATGTTTCTCCTTCAGTCAAAACAGTCCTTTCTCGACTTTATATTGTCTCCATATACAAAATCTCATTTTGTAGAATAGAATCATTTATTCATTATATTTAGGTTATTTTTTTAATTTCTTTTCTAATTTAAAGAAAATTTAATTTTGAATAAAGACTGTTTTTATTTATTTTTATTATTATAAATAATATCTAAAAAGGTAACCAAAATATCTCTACTCTAAAGTCTAAACGAACCCTATAAGTGGGTCAATTGACCTGGGTAAATTATTGAAATAAGTCTTTTTGCATGTGAATTATAAATGTATCCGCAGTTGGTTTTCCTCTATAAGTGTGACTCACCAAACCTAAATTCGATCTCCCAATATCACACCAACAAGTTGCTTTTTCTCCTTGGTCCGCCACTACTAATTGGCCGATGATTTCCTCGTTTTGAAATTGGCAGTGTTCAATTTGGCAGATGATTTGGGATTGAATTTCACTTTCTACAATTTTTTCTTTTTAATTGTGCTGGATTTTGTTTCTCTTTTTGTATTTTTGCTTCCTGGGTTATCCTTAAATTAAATGTACATGTCTAGTTTGATGCCAAGTAGGAGAGATATTGTTGTCTTGTCACACTAATTGATAATATTTGTAGCAGTCAATCACGATGTAACAAATTACAAGGCATCACATATATATATTCTTCTTTTTTTGACAGATTTATTTGGTAGGATGTTAGTACTGGGTGATGATATCTTTGATTATTCAAAACATACATCATTTGTTTACTCCTCGGTTTTGTCTATCTTTTACTGCAGTACTTTAACGGCTATCTTTTAGTTTTGTCTTACATTTAAATATATTGTGATTAGGATCTACCTTAAGGTTCTTGAGCAACTATTTCATTTGTAACCAGTAGTTATGAGTTTGTAACTTCCCTTTACGTTTTTCATTTTCCTATTTCTTTGACTAATCTGGGTGATTCAAATGTGGGTTGCTCGGTAATATTCGTTAAATAGTGAGCTTAAAATCAATAGATACATATATTTTTTTCCTAGCTCTAAATAATATATTTCCTTTAATCTCAATTTCAAACTTATATGATGATATAACTATATACAACTATTACATGAATAATTCACTTATGTTATATCTAAAAAACCTGTAACAACGAATTGACGGTTTGAATCAGTATAGAGTTTGCACCCAAAATATAGTTGCATAATAAAATCAAATAAATTTGCATACTAATGCCCACTGGGCATCTCCATCAATGGATGTAAACAAAAGTTGCTTTAAACATATTGTATTCTTAATTTTGAAAAAGTTAAATTATGAATTTCTCAAAAAACTTTTAAATTTTATGGGTCCATTGATGATTGTTAAATTTGGAGTTCTTAAAAAAAAAAAAAACTTTGCTGTTCAAGACATGGATTGCTTCCACACTTTTTGGAGGGCAATAAGCTTTGTTGATCTTCTCATTAACATCAGCCTGGAAGATAGATCATAACACATGTCAATACCTACAAAAAACTCTTCTCTGTTTTGTAAGCTTGTATAGCTACTAGTTTATCTCCTCAACTTCCATAAAAATGGCAGATGATGGATCACTTTTGGACATCTTTTCTTGTCCTTGCTTGTGTTGGAGACCAGGAAGCATATCTGAAAAGCCATTAACAGCAGCTAATGATGATAACAACACCGTACCAAAAAAAGAATAAGAAAATGCAAAGAAACATACGGTGGAGCAGGATGATGGGATTTTTCTTCAGCCTTTTCCACCCTAAAGAGAAAACAAAACAATGAGATGCGCGTAAGAAGAAAGCCCTAAAAAAAAAAAAAAAAAAAAAAGAAAAGAAAAGAGGAAAGCCCTAATAAAACTGAGTATAACTGTTGTATCTTTTGATGCTTTAAACAATCTCACCTTGTGAGGCGGGTTTCCTCTCTTTCCTGATTTCCCAAATCCGAAATTTCCTTTTTTTCTGAGATGCTTTAAAGATCTGAAATGAGCACGTTAAGGAATCATCCACACTCATCATTGCTCCTGCGTTATCAAACTCTACACAATAGTTTGAGGACGAGAATATCGTTATTAGCTGTCTATTTGCAAAGAATTCATACCCGTCCATAGTTAGTAAGTCATAAGCTTGAGTAGCACTATGATGAGAGGTTAAAATGCCACAGATACATATGTCTTAAAGGGTTTTCCTCAAGCAAAATATCACCTGATGAGCTCTGCAAATTAAGTCAGGGGATAGCCACCACCATAGATCAAAGAACTGACCATGATTATCTCCTGTTAAAACATGAATCGAAACTATTATAGAAGTACTACGCTCACCAGAAACTCAATCCCCACACAAAGCAGCAGATTCATACGCATTTTTACAAAACTAACCAAGCTCTCCTATCTAAGAAACACAAGTTTGACCAATCATCATAGTAAAAATTCCTCTAAATAATTTCAACAGCTCTAATTAGCTAAGGTGATAGAAGAAGAAACCGGAGAAATCGAAGCCAATCCAAACAATTCTCTATCTGAATCGCAAACTGAGAGAGAGAGCAACACAAACGAGACAGAAAAAAACAAAAAATCATTTTTCTCCCCAGCCAATCAGGTGTCGACACAACCTTGATCCTTAATGATTCTTAAACATCTAACATAAGGATGATCGCTAGGTAAATTTGTTTTTTTTTCATTAATATGATTTATTTTTTTAACTTAAGCAATTTTAAGATATTGCTAATAACCTTTGCTGGAAAAACTAATGAAAACAGCTTTGGGTTTTGGAAAATATATTTGGCTAGATCCTAAAACTTATTCTAACAGATTTTTTGCAAACACAAATTAAAGGCCGTACATAACTCATAACACAAAAATGCCAAAAATTGGTTAAAATTCATATATATGAAAAGTACTTGTGAATGAGAACCAAGTACCAGATCGAGAAAATGGTAATAAAATTATAATATAATTAAACTAAAGTTCTTTAAAAGCGTGCCAAATTTCGTTAAAAGACTAAGATCAATTCCTTTAGAAAACCAAGCAGGATTCACCAAATGAAATCAAGCTGGATTTTTTTTTCAAACAGATCTAAGGTTTCAAAATTAGGTTTGTTGTTGCTAGATCTCGGTATCTTGTTGCCTCTATAATGATCTAAACAAACGGCTGTAAACACACAGAGTTCTGAACAGGGACAATTAGTGATATATAGAGTCTCGAATACTCTTATATCTTATGAAATTGTATGCATAAATTAATTAGAAGGATCACTAGAAGGTTATGTTTCTATGAGGAATAATTGAAGACATTGTATGCATAAATTAATATGAAGCAAATATTCATAAACCACTAGATTGACATGAAAGCCTACACATAAGATTTAACATTCAACCACGAAAAAGAAAAAAATAACATTTCAAAACGACAACCACAAAACAAAAAACAGAACTCATAAAAAAAGTTAAAATCCTTCCAAATGCGGTTACAAACCCAAATCCAAATATTAATTTCCACCATTTCCTCCACTTCCCCCAGGCACATCCTCTCCCACAGGCGCCACGGTCCAAGTTCCCGGCCACGGCTCCAGTACGTCACCGAATATCCCACTACCATCAACAACAGGAGTTCCTATCACCATTCCCGGTGGCAGTTCTCCATCTTCGTGATCTGGCATGGCCTTGGGCTCCTCCTCCACATGGACAACATCAAGAAGAAAATCCATCGTGAACGTTCGACCCACTGCGGCGGCGATATCTGGTCCGCGGATCGTTGTGTGTTTGTTCTCATGGGCATGGTTCCACGCACGCATGGTGAGATCCATGATGAACATTTCACTGGCCTTCGAGAAGACGACAGCAGCCTCAGCTGCGAGCATAGACACATCCGGATCAAACTTAACGATTCTCTTGATCTTAGCCAAGGGAAACTCATGATTCTTGAAATCCAAGTCACCTTCCATCTTATTTAACCAGTAGCTTTTTAGCTTCGGGTTATCTTGGGGCAGCTGGTTACTTTTGTTCTCCATATTCACAGTTTTAAAGGTTTTTTCTGGTTTGAAGGTTGAGATTTTGATGGGAGCTGGTGCACATATATAAAGGAAAACTGAAGTGTATACAAGACATGGTGGGGTGGGAATTAGCGAATCTTGTCACTGATATGTAATCATTACCCTTTATGATTTTGTTCAAATGTATCTTCTAATAAAAAGAAAGTGATTTATATTTACTTAAAGTGTATACCAATTAAGGGATTTTTTTTTTTAATTATTGAATAAGGAAATATTTAAAGAAATTAGAAATATAAATTTATATATGTATATATATATATATATATTTTTTTTCTCTATAAAAATGAAAGGTAAAAATTAGCTCTACGAGCTATTTTCTTGTAATATATGTTAATAAAAAATAGTATTGGTTAGCCAATCCATACTCTATTATTATAATAACTATGCCAATACTATTTAATACAGTAATTTATTCATTTTGACCAATACTAACTTTTTAATACTTGGTTGATGAGTATGAAATTTGCAGTTTATATGTATTATTTTTCTATTGGCAAATATAGCTATATGGATCTGTAGATGTTTATTTTGAGATTTTTGTAGCGACTATTTCGTTCATAAGTTTTATTAAAGATATGTATTTTTTTCAGGTGAAAATATACCAGTTTGACTCAAATTTGGTAATTAATTGCTAGATTAACACTCCATTATATTCAATAACTAGCATGACACAGTTTTTAGGTAAAAAGACTAAAAACCCAAATTTTATTTATTTTTTATTTATTTTTTTTGAAAAAATGAAAAAAATATAGTATTTAATATTTTGACTTAAAATTTAAAAATATAATTAATAAAAAATAGAAAATGATTAAAAATATGATTTTTATTTTCTTAATATAATTTATAAAAATAATATTTGATTTAAAATATAATGTATAAAAATAATATTCAAAAAGATGTTTATAAAAGTATTATGTATGATATGATTTAAAAATATGAAGTTTAAGATGATATAGTTTAAATAATTTTTATTAAAAATATAATGTATGAAATTATAACCAAAAATAATGCATATAAAAAGTATTAAAATAAGATTTATGAAAATATAATATAATATATAAAAATATGATTTTAAAATATGATGTTAATTTTTTAATATGATTTAGGAAAATTAAATGTATAAAATATGATTTAAATATATGATTTATAATATGATTTATAAAAAATATAATTAATAAAAATATGACGGAAAAATATAACTTAAAACAAATCTGTTGTTACTATATTTATATTTTACATCTAATAAATCTGTATCAAACACCATATACTTTTAAAGAAACAAAAAAGCTATCATAACGTAAATAAATCTGCCATAACATATGGTATTTACATAGGTCATTTTAGCAAATTTTTTAAAAAACGTTATAAATCTGTTATCAAACGACAGATTTTTTGTTAAATTAAAAAATTTGTCGTAACTTAAAACAAATCTGTTATCACTAAATGTCAACGTAGTAATTATTTTTCTGTAAAAAAATCTGTCATGTTACAACAGACTTTTAATCAATAAAATAAATCAAGTAACTGTGGAAAATAAATCTGCTAGATATTTTACAAATCTATCATATGTTTTGAAAGTCTGTGGTGTCTTTATAAATAAGCCTGTCGTGAAAAATAAATCTGTCATCAATTATAAATCTGTCATAACTGAGAGCGGCGATGGTCTTGGCGATGACTCCTAGGGTTTGAGATGTATTGTTGGTGCGATTCTCTGGGGTGGAGGGATGATTCACCTCGGTTTCCTCTTGAGACTAATGATCGGGGATGGTTAGGAAATCCGTCCTCGATTCTGTTTGAGTTTTTTCTGGGGTTGCGAGATTTGATTTCTCTGAAAGGTTGTTTGGTACGATCGGATCTCTCTCGGTTGACTGGGTTGGATTCGGCGATAGTTATTGTCTGGATTGACAGGATCTGGCTGGGTTTTTGGTGGAGATTGGAGGAGATTAGATTGGATTCGGTTTTGGTATCATTCCGAGATCCTCTCTCCCTTTGGATTGCGTTTCCTATCGAGTGTGTTAGGAGTTTGATTTGGCCTTTTGGTAAGTATGGTTGTTTCCCATTTTTTCCATTATGGGGGCGAAGAATAACAGATTTCACATTAACGGTGATGGGATCTTCCTTGATTGCTTTTGGAAAATTTTGGTTTGACAGATTTGGCGTATCAATGCCATGGAATTTTGCGAGTTGGTGGCATATTCAGGGTCTATTTAGGCGTTGGAAAGAAGGGTTGCATTTTACGTATTCTCTTTCTCATCTCTTTCTATTTACTGGTGGGTTCTCTGTTTCTTTCCGAGAGGTCTCGTTTCCTTTGTGGTTTGGCTTTCGAGTGTTTGGAGAGTGTTTTATCATGGCTCAACTGTCGCTAAACAAAGGCAAAGCTCCATTGGTCCGCACTGAAACAGTAAGGATTGCTTCCTCGGTTCTTGCCCAGCGGATTCAGCAATTCTCGATGACTCTCATTGGGCGTCTCATGAATCCGAGTGTTCAGCGGATGGATTCTCTGTTGATCAATTTGCCTAAGATATGGAAGATGGAAGATAAGGTTATGGGTGCTGATTTGGGGCAAGGTATTTTTCAGTTTAATTTTGAAGCAGAGGAGGAGATTCAAGCGGTTGTGCAGAATGGGCCTTATCACTTCGATGGATGGATGGTCTCGTTGGTGAGGTGGGAGCCAATTATCTCACCCACTTACCCTTCTGCTATAACTTTTTGGGTGAAGGCCTCAGGTATTCCAATGCATCTTTGGGAGGATGCAACACTAAGAACTATCGCTAAGAAGGTTGGTATACTCAGGGATATTGACGAGGAGTCTGGGAGTTTTTGCGTGACTGTCAATGGCTTTAATCCTCTTCTTTTCAAGTTGGTTGTTCCCTTTGCTACTGGGGAAGAGATTATTGTTTCGCTTGAGTATGAGAAGCTCTCGGGTCTTTGTGAGCATTGTTTTCGCATTACTCATGATATGAGAGGGTGTCCAGATTTGCAGAAGGGTTCCGGTGAGCAGGCTGTAGAGAATCAGTCGAATAAGAGGGGTGGTCAGCGACAACACCTTCAACCTAAACAAGGGGGTTATCATAATGAGGGTGGCTGGGAGAAACCAAGAAAGGTGGTTAAGAGAGCCCTGGATTTTCATAATCAAGAGCCTTCTATTGGTGATATGGGTCCGGTTACTTCTCGTCATCATGAGAGAGCTCATGGTCCGGCATGGGGTCAGAAGAAACAATCCACTGCTGGTCAGTCTGGTGGTTCTGGTGGGCAGCGCGGCTTTCATGGGTTGAGTGGTGAGTCTTTGGGGCAGGTTCCAGCTAGTACTATCAATCGCAAGGGCTTGGGTCCGGTGTGGCCTAAGCCGCTGTACAGAGCCAAACAAAGTAGTACTGATCAACGGGTGCAGGAGGAAGAGACTGAGGAGCACATAGCTTCTGAATCGCAGCTTGGTTCAGTTTCTGGGCATGTTTTTACTGATGGTTTGGTGAAGGATCCGGTGGACCCAGATTTCATGGAGGAGAATGATGATTTGTTGGAAGATGGTGAGTGTACGGAGGGTGGTGGTTTGCGTGAGGGTGATTTGGGTAAAGACGGTGAGCTCAATGCCGGACAGGAAACTGATCATCAAACAAACAAGGATGATGATTCATCAGGTATCACTCTTCTCTCGGTTCCGGGGGATAATGCTTTGGGATCTATTAAATGTGCTTTGGCTGATATTACATTAGGGGATCCGCACTGTCATAGGCGGAGTGCGAATAAGATTAATGTTACAAAAGGAGTTATGGTTCCAAGGAGAACTGCAATGGCATTGGCTTCCCCCGGTAAAAGATTGTTGGCTAAGGTTTTGTCTAAACCTTCAGGTGCAGGGAACAAACAGAAGGGGACTGGGAGACAGGACATTTCTTTGCGTGGTAAACCAGCGGATGGTGGTCGACAACTTAAGAAAGGGACGGTGGCTCTCCCGAAACCAGCGGCGGAAACGTGAAGATTCTAAGTTGGAACTGTCAGGGCATAGGGGTTGATCTGACAGAGAAGTATTTGGGTGATTTGTGGAAACAACATCGACCAGACATTTTATTTTTATCAGAAACTAAGAAATGTTTTTCTTATTTACAAAAATTTCAGAATAAGTTTGGTCTTAATAATTTGTATACTGTTGAACCCCGCAGGGCTAGTGGTGGTTTAGCATTATTTTATAAGGATGAAATAAAACTCTCAGTTCTTTATGAATGTGATCGCATTATAGATGTACAAGCGTTTTTTGGTCAACAATTGGTTTATATGTCCTTTATATACGGTGATCCAGTTACCCAAAATCGAGATAAAGTTTGGGATAAGTTAACGGATATCGGGTCTTTTCGTGTTGATCCATGGTTTATGATTGGTGATTTTAACGAATTGGTTGGTAATCATGAAAAAAGGGGAGGTGCTTTGCGTCCAGCCTCTTCTTTTATGCCTTTTATTTCCATGCTCCGTCATTGTGGGATGCTAGAGTTCCCTTGTTATGGTGAACAATTATCATGGAGAGGTAATCGGTGTAATAATCAGGTTGTTCGCTGTCGGTTAGATCGTTCTGTGGGTAATGAGGAATGGCAGGGCTTTTTTCCGAATTCTAGGGTAGATTATTTGGAAATGATTGGTTCTGATCATTGCCCAATCCTAGCAACTTGCCTAAAGACACATACGAGACGGAATAGGCAATTCCGTTTTGACAAACGATGGGTGGGGAAAGATGGTTTATTAGAGGCGGTTGAGTCAGGCTGGAATCGTACAAAAAATTTTCGGATTCCAGGTTTTATGGATAAAGTCAAAAATTGCAGGAATTCGATTTCTTGGTGGAGAAAGAATAATATATATTCTGGTCCAAGACTCATTTCTTCCTTGAAGGAGGCGTTACAGGAAGCTAAAATGGATGATTCAATTTCTCAGGAGGTAATTCGGGATATCGAGAGAAAATTAAAAGAGGCGTATCGGGATGAGGAATTATACTGGCAACAAAAGAGTAGGAAGTTTTGGCTACGGGTTGGAGATAAGAATACTAAATTTTTCCAAGCCTCAACTAAACAGCGACGGGTAAGAAATAGGATTATTGGTTTGTTTGATGCCGATAATGTGTGGAATGAGTCGGTCTCAGGTATGGAGAGTATTGCTACAAAATTTTTTGTCGATCTTTTTAGGAATTCGGAGGCCCGTGGTGTATCAGAGATGTTACAGGAGCTTACTCCTTTAATCTCGGATGCTATGAACAGAGACCTAATTAGGGATATTTCTGAAGCGGAAGTTCGGAAAGCACTGTTTGCTATGCATCCGGAGAAGACTCCAGGACCTGACGGTATGACGGCCTTGTTTTTTCAACGATTCTGGTCTTCCTTAAAAGGGGATTTAGTGGCACTGGTTAGAGAATTTTTCCGATCAGGTAGTTTTGACCCACGTTTAAATGAGACAAATATTTGTCTTATTCCTAAAGTGGATCGGCCGCAGCGGATGGCAGAGTTTAGGCCGATAAGCCTTTGTAATGTGAGTTATAAAATTATTTCCAAGGTCCTGTGCTTTAGGCTAAAACGATTTCTCCCATTCCTGGTTTCCGAAACCCAGTCGGCTTTTGTTTCGGGTCGTTTAATTACAGATAATATTTTGGTTGCGCAGGAAATGTTTCATGGGCTAAATACTAATCGTAGGTGTCAGTCGGAGTTTCTGGCCTTCAAAACGGATATGAGTAAGGCATATGATCGTGTGGAATGGGATTTTTTAGAGGCAGTTATGGTTAAGTTAGGCTTCGATAGGAAATGGATTTCCTGGATAATGTGGTGTGTATCCTCGGTGTCGTATCAAGTTCTTCTCAATGGTGAACCCCGGGGTTTTATTAAACCACAACGTGGTCTTCGTCAAGGGGATCCGTTGTCACCGTATTTGTTCATTCTATGTACGGAGGTTTTGATAGCGAATATTAAAAAGGCGGAACGGGAGAAGAAAGTAACGGGTATTACAATTGCTCGCGATAGTCCTACCATTTCGCATTTATTGTTTGCTGATGATAGCCTATTTTTCTGTAAAGTCGAGGAGACTGAATGTCGAAAGGTCATGGAAATTATCAGGAATTATGGCAAAGCATCTGGGCAGGAGGTTAATTTAGAGAAATCATCTATAATGTTTGGTAAGAAGGTTCCTTCTGAGATAAGGGATCAGCTGAAGTCAGTTATGGATATTTCTAAAGAGGGAGGTTTGGGCTCTTATTTAGGCATTCCTGAAAGCCTACAAGGCTCAAAAACGAAAGTGTTTGGTTATGTCAAGGATCGGTTGGATGACCGTGTCAATGGTTGGAATGCAAAGCTCTTATCGAAAGCTGGTAAGGAGATTATGATTAAATCAGTGGCTTTGGCTCTCCCTACACATGTAATGTCTTGCTATAAATTACCGCAGGAGTTGACTTCTAAGTTAACGAGTGCTATTTCCACCTTCTGGTGGAAATCCAATGATCGGACCCGCGGTCTTCACTGGGTGGCCTGGGACAAATTGTGTAAGGATAAGTGTGAGGGGGGTCTAGGTTTCAGGGCTTTGGAACAATTTAATGATGCTATGCTAGCGAAGCAGTTTTGGCGTTTAATTCAACATCCGTCGTCCTTAATGGCTCGGGTGTTGAAAGGCCGATATTATAGGAATAAACACCCTCTTATGGCTAAAAAACCTTATAATCCCTCCTTTGCTTGGAGGAGTATTTTCTCAACTAAGGAATTAGTGGAACATGGAGCGCGGTGGGCGGTAGGCTCGGGTAGGTCTATTTCGGTTTGGAGAGATCCATGGATACCGGATGTTCGTCCACGTCCAGCAATTGGTCGGGGACGTCTCTGGTTACCGAGTTTGATGGTGAACCATTTAATAAACCCTGCTACGCAGGATTGGCATCTGCCTACTCTGGAGGAGTTTTTGGATCCGGGGGATATACCGATTATTCGGAGTATGACGGTCAGTAAGGTCCAGCAACCGGATCGCTTAATATGGCACTTTTCCAAATCAGGGAAATATACGGTTAAATCAGGTTATCGGTTAGCTAGAGAATTAATGACAGATGTCGAATATGGGCCGACTTGTATGGCCCTTAGAGCCCAGTCATGGAAAATCGATGTGCCACCGAAGGTCCAACATTTTTTCTGGCAGATTGCTTCGGGCACTCTCCCAGTGTTAGAACGACTCGCGTATAGGGGTGTCCGGTGTGATACTCTTTGCAAACGGTGTGAGTCAGCGACAGAGACTATAAATCATGCTCTTTTCGAGTGCTCTCGTTCGCACGATGTTTGGGGTTTGACACCGGTTTCATTAGTTGAAGATGGGTTTCCATATGCTTCAATCTATGCAAATTTAGACTTCATTTTCTGGCGGGCAGCGTCTCAGTCGGGGGGACCAGACATAACTCCTCACCTTCCCTGGATACATTGGTCAATATGGAAAGACAGGAATAAAAAAATTTTTCAGGGGTTAGAGGCTGAACCGATGGAGATTATCCTTCAGGCGAATAATGATAAAACTCTATGGGACGAAGCTAAATCTTACTCGGACAGTTATTTGCAGACTCCGTCTCTGTTGGAGGACAGGGGGGATTTTCCTCGATGTCAGATTGATGGCTCATGGAAAGGTGCAGATCCTTTGCAGGGTCTGGGGTGGTGGTGTTGTAGTGATGAAGTTTCGACGCTTCTTCTGGGAGCCCGGAGTCAGAGGCGCGGTCCTACATCCTTACATGCCGAGCTACAAGCCTTAATTTGGGCTATGGAGTCACTTTTGGCGGCTGGAGTTGTCTGTCAGAGCTTTGAGACAGATTGTGCAGAATTGGTGGCGATGGTGCAGACACCTGATGATTGGCCAGCTTTTTCGTCTCTGTTGGAGGAGTTCTCTATGCTCAGATCACGCTTTCCTTCATTCTCCCTGACCAGGATTTCTCGGGAGCTCATCGTCAGGGCAGACTGTCTAGCCCGTTCTTCCAGATCTTTATCTTCTGAAATTTCTTTTGCAAACTCTTCTCCTCCGGGTTGGGCAACCAATCGGGAAGTTATTTTCTAATTTTATTATTGTTTGGTTGAAAAAAAAAAAAAAAAAAAAAAAAATCTGTCATAACTGTAGTTAAAAAATCTGTCATCTAAAATAAGTCTGTCATAAAAAATCTGTCATAGAAAAATAAATCGGTTGTACAAAAATAAATCTGTCATACACAAATAAATCTGTCACAACTAATCTAACAGACTTTTGAAAATATTTGATTTTCTTTAAAAAAATTCTGGAAGGATAATTTTGACTTTATATTTTTTCCTAACAAATCAAAAAATGATATTTTAGGTAAAATAATAACTAATCTAACCTTCACATTTTATGGGTTACTTTAGTAATTAACCTCTTAATTTGGGTCAATTTAGGGTTTTTTCATTTTTTCAATGGATTTCACCCGCAAGCGTTATTTTGTAGCGACAAAATGTATATCATTATTCTATGTATTATTACATTAGTCCAAATGATAATAATCCAGAAAATATTTGCAATCATACACACGATTAACAAAACAAAATAAAAAGGCATTTTTTTTAGTATGAGTAACTATCAAAACCTTAAACCAGACTTAATTTAAAACAGAAGTGTAGGATACTAGGATCTATCATCGGGATGGAGTTATTTATCTGAATACATGGAATAATAAAACACCCCTTATTAATTGTAAGAAAGAAGATTAATTTGATTTGTTAATAAGTCGTAATAATTAGTTTAGTTAATATCTTGACTGACATACGTGGCACCTTCTTTCTTATTATCCTTGATTTGGAAATATCTTTATGTTTTGCTGCACAGATTTTATTGTATGATTTTCACCATCATTCACAAAAAGAAAAGAAAAACCCTAAGTTTGAGAAACGAAACTACATTAAGAGGGAAATCGAAGAACCTTCACAATCATGCATAGGAGAAAGTACAATGATGTTATGAAACAAATTTGTCTGAAAAACTAGATCGACCCAAATTAGGAGGTTAATTACTAAAGTAACTCATATAAGGGTTAGATAAGTTATTTTTTTCCTAAAATACCCTTTTTTACTTTGTTAAGAAAAAATAAAGTCAAATTTATCCTCCCAGATTTTTTTTATAAAAATCAAAATATTTCAAAAGTCTGCCGTAATAGTTGTGACAGATTAATTTGTGTATGACAAATTTGTTTTTGCACAACAGATTTATTTTTGTATGACAGATTTTTTATGACAGACTTATTTTGGACGACAAATTTTTTAGTTACAGTTATGACAGATTTATAATTGATAACAGATTTATTTTTTACGACAGACTTATTTATAAAGACACCACAGACTTTCAGAATATATGACAGATATGATATAATGTCTGGCAGATTTACATTATTGTTACTTATAATTTTATACATTATATTTTTTTGAAAAACTTATTTAAACTATATCATCTTAAACTATATATTTTTAAATCATATCTTTATACATAACATTTTTATAAACAATTTTTTGAATATTAATTTTATAAATCATATTTTATTTTTATAAATTATATTAGAAATATAAACATCATATTTTTAAACAATTTTTTCATTAATCATATTTTTAAATCAAAATATCAAATACTATCTTTTTTTTTTTTGGTTTTTCATTTTTTCCAAAAAAAAAATTCAAAAAAAAATTCTGGGTTTTAAGTTTTTTTACCTAAAATTTGTGTCATTGGATATGATGGAGTGTTAATCTAGCAATTAATTGTCAAATTTGTGTCAAACTGGTATATTTTCACTTATTTTAACCTTCAAAGATTTAAGTAATTAATGTTGTAAATTTGTAATGGTTGGACTCATTAAACCCCATTTGAATGCATTCAATTCAAGATTGACCAAAAATTTACACATCCCCTATATATTAATAGAGAAGCATTCTCAAGAAAATGCTGATGTGTCGTCGCTACAGAGCTCGACACAAATGAATTTATTGTCTTCATTTTTATGGATATTTACACATAATTGCTATTGAAATGATTAAGAAATATTCCTTTTCAATTAATTAAAAAAATTAAGCATTTCAATTTTAAAAATATATTTTAATCATTGTATAACATATTTAATTATTATAACATTAGTAGATCTAAAACATTTTCAAAACCCAAATTTATTCACCTATTAAAAAAAAACTGATTACAATTCACATATTTAAAATTTCCAAAATAAGTATATCACAATAATCATTATTATATGACTTATTTAATACCATTGGTATAATATTTCACGGGTGAAACATATTCTTACACCAAAAATTAAACAAAATAAAAAATCTTGCATAGATTGAAAAAAAGTGGATTATATATTTAGTTGATATATAGTATTTTGATCTAAACATATTCTCACGGATTATATATTTTGTTTTTACACAAACAAATTTTAGATCCTCTAAAATAACTTTACTCATAGCACTAATTTTATCTGCATAGATTTATCCCGTACATAGTGCGGGTTGTTACCTAGTTAGTTTTATTGTTAATAGTGTGCATATAACTTGAAGAGATTAGACCTTGTGGTCTTAACGATAGATCGTGTATTCATGGAGGAACTGCGTTTGTTGCATGCATCGCCGGTTCTACACATGTGCCGGAGGCACAATAGCACAGGGTCTACTCATTTTTTTTCTTAATAAAATAGGGTCTAAAATTTTTTTTTCTCTCAAAAAACATATGGAAAAGGGACAGCTCAAGGTCCTCAAATATTTTGCATGTCATCATAAAATTCATTCTACGTGAGAATAGAAGGGTCATACTCCAATGCTTTTCTTTAAGGGGTTATTGTCTAATAGGGCATTTATTCCCTAAAAACTTTGAAATTGAGCATTTCTTCCCGTACTTTCGGTTTTAGGCATTTTAGAGTAAGCAGAAAGACGGTTCTACCCTTGGTCGTGATGCATTGGATTTCTTCAGCTGCGAAAGCTTCCACTGACTTGTCGTTCCATCACTGCTCCAATGATTTCTTCAGATGCACTAGATTTCGTCATCTGCTAACTGAAGATGTTGTTTAATTAGGGATTGGTGAGGATATATATGAGGATCTCTGTTTGTTTCTGTGGACAATGGTAAATAAAAAAAAACTGCAGAGTAGAACAATCTGAACAAAAGTCTTTGTCAGTTATGAACATGAGGTAAAGCACCATGATCATTCCTTCATGTATTCAACAATCTCGGTACTAATGCTTTTTAGGATTATAGAATCGAATGATTTTGTTCTGTTAAAGAGTTAAAGGTTTGGTTCTGTTATGTTTAAGGTTAAGGAGTTAAAGTCTTGTTCTGTTAACTCTTAAATTTTTTCAGAGAAGCCATTGATGGAGGCATGGAGCTTTGCTTGAATCTGAGAGCGAGAATAAGTTTACATATTGTTTCGTGTTTCCCCAACACAGTAGAAGAAGAAGTTTACATATTTTTTCATGTTTTAACAAGAGTAGAAGAAGAAGCATTGACATGGGGAAATATGGGTTAAGATAGTCTGAAGTTGCTACTTCTTCCAGAACGTCTCTGCCTTTGCAACCATCACATTGATGCCACACATGATGTGAAAGCCAACTTACCTTATGAACAAGCTCCTTGCAGTTTTGACACCTGAAGAAGAACAAATATAGATGACCAAGTGACAGAGATGAAGATCAAATACTTGCAGAATAAAGTTAAATCGAACATCTTTGTGCAAAAAACTCATGATTACAAAAGCCAGTATTTCAAAATCATGAGGTGTAGAAGTTAATGACAATGAAGATGTGCTTCTTTATAGTTTCTATGAAATTAGTGGGATCCAAATTCAACTAAATAAGAAGAGTAAACCAAAGAGAGAAAGGAAATCAAAAGAGGACAACACATGTATTAAGGAAAAACTATAACCTAAGGACTGTAACTAATGGAACCCAAGGACAAATCATACAACCATATATGAAGGAAAACTATACCCTAAGAACTATTACCGAGGGAACCCAAGAAACAAATTAAACACACTCTCTTAATTAAGGAGCACTAAGCCCTAAGGAACTACAACTGAGAAACCCAAACACCAAATGAAACACACATATTGTAAAGGACATGACTACCAAGGGAACCTAAGAAACAAATTAAACACACTCTTAATTAAGGAGCACTAAACCCTAAAGAACTACAACTGAGGAACCCAAACACCAAATGAAACATACATATTGTAAAGAACATGACTAACAATGCTTAAACCCATTAGATTCGTTTATCTAGTACGGAAAAAATCACAACCCAGGCAAAGATGACATAGAAATAGAGCTCACATACCTCTCAAATTTTGGCGATTCTCAGAAGGCTTCCTGCGATACAGAGAAGCGATGAAGATAGTGAAGCGCTGTTGAAAAATGTAAAAAAAAATTGGGATCTTTTTACCTTTGAATTAGAGAGACATGAAGTGTAAGTTTGCTGACCGACAACAAACCTGAGAGTTTGAAAATCTCTGTCTCTTCTACCTTGTCCATCTCTAAATCCCAATTAAAAAGGGGAAATTAAATTTCAGGAAAATTAAAAACCCTAGAAATTGAAACTTACTTCTCCATAAGCTTCTCTTTATTGGCTTTTTTGAAGAGCTAATTCGTTTGGAGGGATCATGGTTGTGTGTAGTTGGAGGGAGAAGATTAGATCATTGGCTCTTTTCTATGGCTGAGTCTACAAAGTGAGAAACCAGAGTTATATCGAGAGAAAGAGACGATCAACTGTGTGATGTGAGAAGGGGCAATATTGTCTTTTTATCGTCTAAAAAGGCCTAAATCTGTAAGCACGGAAAGAAAGTCTGTATTGAACAATACCCATGAGAATAAATGCCGATCTCGTAATTAACTCTTTCTTTAATTTTGCTTCACTTGTTTATCGGCGTGGTCGTGAAACTTATAACTGTAGTTAATTAGGAAAATCGGTATTTTCATATCCAAGCTAAGGGGGTATGTTAAATTCATACCCTAGCTATAGTATTGAGCAAATTCATAAACAAGATTAAGTAAAATTCAAATTGGCTGCACCAACTCGACAAACTGTGTAAGAACATGCACAAGCCGTAACGGTGTTATCTGACCGTTAACGGCTGCTTACGTGGATGCCACATATGAAACGATGTCGTTTGGAGAAACAAAAGAAAGAGCTCCTTTTGTCCAAAACGACGTCGTTTCCATTGTCTTCCTCTTCTTTCATATTTCTTCTTTCCTGAGTCGAGAGAAAGCTGGTTCAATCCTCAGTCTTGTTTCTTCTCTTCTCTTCTTCAATTCCTCAATTAATTCAATTAGCAACGAGTATTGATCGGGAAGATTGTGTACAAGTGCAGCTAACCGTATTTGCATCAGAAAATGAGGTAATTTTAATTCAATTTTTAGGGTTTTCAAAATTTAGAGATTTTTTTCAATTGAGTTATTTAGGAGCGTTTATTTAGAAAACGAGATGGCTTTCGTGTTTATTTGTGTAGTTTTGTTGAGATTATAGTGTGTTTCTAAGTTTAGAGTTAACTTAGCTGTTAAAAAATATCATGAACACCAAGTGTTCGATGATATGTCTAAACGAAAATGAAGAACCCCCTAATTGTTTTTTTTTTTTTAATCTTTTTCAGCTCTAATGATGATGTTATATTCCAATGCTGCTACAATGGTGGAGAGTTTGGAGTTGTTGATGGGAATAAAACTAGTTATGTTGGAGGATCGGTTCTAACACTTGAAAGCAAAGCCGAAACAGTTATGACTAATTTGATGGCGGCATTGGACGATCCTCTCTGTGGGCAAAAGATTTCTGGTATAAGTATCCATCCGAGTCTTTTTCAGAGCTGAAGTTAATAAATGAAGATCAGAATTTTCAGAAAATATGTACAACCGCGGTTTGGGTGAAGCAGATTGAAAATTTTTCTTGAGAAACAACAGCATGAGCTTCTTGAAGATGGGCAGCGTAGTGATAGAGCTGGTGGTAATGGTTCTGGTGGTGATAGTTCTCATGGTGATGATAGATGTTGGTAGGGTTTTTGTTGACATGGAAGATCGAGTGGAGGAGAACTTAGCAGGTTTTGTTGACGAAGAAGAAGGTGATAATGAGGAAGATACTCCTCATAACTCTGATTCCGAGGAAGTTGAAAGAAGATATATGAGGTGCAAAAAAGGTAGTGGAGAAATCAGATTAGAGCAAGTCTTTGATAGTATATCTGAGTTTAAAGAAGTTGTGGTTGATTATGCTCTTAAAGAAGGAGATAATATAAAGTTCACAAGATGGGGATCAGAGAGAAGTAAAGTAAGGTGTGCTATTGGAGGGAAATGCAAGTTCAAAATCTACTGCTCCTATGAAGATAAAATTGGTAAGTACATGGTGAAGACATGCAATGATGTGCATGCATGTACAAAGGATGGGTTTAGTAAAGTGATCAAGAGTGGAGTCCTTGCTCAGTTGTTCTTGAATGACATTAGGAAGGATCCGACATTCAAGGCCAAGGCGATGCAAGATGCAGTTGAGGAGCGTTACACAATATTCGCTACTTATGATCTGTGCCGAACAGCTAGAGCAAAAGCATTGAAGATGATTCAAGAGGAATATGATGAGCAATTTGCTCGAATACATGATTACATGGAACAACTGATAGAGTTAGTAATTTTGTATCTCCTTTTTGCTTTACTTATAATAGTAGAAGTTGTCTCAGTTTCTAATATGTGTTTGAATTCTGTTTTGTATATCAAATCCAGGTTCAACAGTGGACGTTGGGACAATGACTGATGATAATGGTGTAGTCAAGTTTGACAGGTTTTATGTCTGCTTTGCAGCCCTTCGCAAAACTTGGATAGCATATTGTCGGCCAATAATTGGCATAGATGAATGCTTCTTAAAAAACGGTGTGAAAGGACAACTGTTGGCAGCTGTAGGAAGAGATGCCAACAATCATTTATACCCGGTTGCTTGGGCAGTTGTGCAAACAGAGAACTATGACGCTTGGTCGTGGTTCATTCAGAAGCTGAAGGTTGATTTGAAGCTCGAAGATGGTGATGGATTTACTCTTATTTCTGATAGACAAAAGGGGTTGCTCAATGCTGTTGATCAAGAGTTGCCAAAGATGGAACACCGGATGTGTGCACGCCATATCTATGGCAATCTGAGGAGAGTTTATCCGGGTAAAGATTTGCCTAAGAAGCTGTTTTGGGCAGTTGCCAAGAGTTTTACGAAGCAGAGTACAATAGAGCAATCGAGGAATTGAAGAAGTTTGATGAATGTGTGTATGATGCTGTCATGCAAAAAAATCCGCAAAACTGTAGTCGTGCCTTCTTCGGGTGCAAATCAAATTGTGAGGATGTTTCTAACAATTTTTCTGAGTCATACAACAATGCCATCAACAAAGCTCAGGAGATGCCATTAGTGGAGATGTTGGAGACAATAAGAAGACAAACTATGATCCGCATAGATGTGAAGCTCAAGAAGGCTATGAAACGTGAAGGGGAATACACTCTCAAAGTCGCCAACACCATCAAGGAGGAAGAGAGGTTGCGAAAGTATTGTGAGGCAATTCCTTGTGGAAATGGGCAGTATGAGATTCTTGAAAATAAGCATGGATTCAAGGTGGATATGAATGCAAAGACATGTGCATGTCAAAGATGGAGTATGACAGGGATCCCTTGCCGCCATGTTTTAAGAGTTATACTGACCAAGAAGCAAAATCATGAGGATTATGTTAACTGTGATTGGTACTTGGCATCAACAAATGTCAAGATTTACTCTGAGTTGATCTCAGCAGTTAATGGGATTGATTTTTGGATAAGATCTCAAGAGCCTAGGATTCAACCACCACCACAAGAAGTTACAAAAGGTCCCAAAAAGACAGAAAAAAAGAAAGAAGGGCAAGAATGAGTATCCAAAGAAGAAGTCAAAAGGAAAAGGAGAACAAGAACAACCGGAGAAGAGAATCAAAGTTTCAAAAGTTGGACGAGATAGTCGTTGTGGCCGGTGTAGTACTGTCGGTCATAATACTAGAAGTTGTCCGGCTCTGGGAGTTGTTGGTAGAAAGTGGAAGAAGAAGAAAACTGGTGAAGAACCAAGCAAGGACAAAACCAAGGACAAAGCCAAGGACAAAGCCAAGAACCAAGCCAAAGACAAAGCCAAGGACTTAGTCAAGCACCAAGCCAAGGACCAAGCCAGCAATCTCATAATGATTAATGGTGAGTCTTTTATTGATAAAACTTCTGCTTATTAATAGCTTCATTATCATTACTCAGGTTTTCACATGTTATTTTTGTAGTGTATGAATGGAATGAAGGAACTGAATCGAAGGAAGGGACGGATGGAAGTTAGTTTTTTGTTTTAGTCTGATGAGATTGAAAGTTTTTCTGGTAATCTCATGGTAGTTTATGGTGTTGTTCGGTGAATTTCAATTTTTTGTTGTACTCAAAACATGGCTTCTACTTTTAATCTAATCAAAACTTATTGAAGTTTTATGTTAATCTTAACATAGTTAACAACAAAAAACACTTAACAAATCCATTCATTCATACTTAATCAATCCAACACATTACACAAATATTACATAGTAGACAAAAGCCACAACTAAACCACCACAAACAATCATGTTCTTGAAGCTTCTTAGCTCTTGAATCTCTTTCTCACAAGAACTCACCACACCTTTGAGCTCTACAATATCTTTTTTACATCTTTCTGCGATTTCTTTGATAGCTTCTACCTCATCTAATCCCTTTGCTAAGCTTCCCTCTTTAAGAGCATAATCAACCACATCTACATTTTCGTGGGATTCCTCTTCCAATCACATTGACTCTGTCGCTCACTCCTTCACCAAATAAGGGATTCATCATTTCACAATCAAATAATATTTCTATCAAAATACACAAAGAAAAGGAAACTAAACACATAATGTTCTCAAATACTCTCATGAAGAAGCTGATGATGAAGACATCTTAATCGATTTCGCCCAAAAACCCTAAATGTTTTAAAAATACCCAAATCAATTGAACCAGCTTTCTCTCGACTCGGGAAAGAAGAAATATGAAAGAAGAGGAAGACAATGGAAACGACGTTGTTTTGGACAAAAGAAACTCTTTCTTTTGTTTCTCCAAACGACGTCGTTTCATAGGTGGCATCCACGTAAGCAGCCGTTAACGGTCAGATAACACCGTTACGGCTTGTGCATGTTCTTACACAGTTTGTCGAGTTGGTGCAGCCAATTTGAATTTTACTTAACCTTGTATATGGATTTGCTCAATGCTATAGCTGGGATATGAATTCAACATACCTCCTTAGCTGGGGTATGAAAATACCGATTCAGAGAGAAAACATCCACGGAAGACGAAATGAACCGATTAAGATGAATCAACACGTGGCATTTTTTGGCATGGTGATAAAGTATTCGCATATAGAGAGTTGGCCATCTTCCAAAATATAGATTATAGAATAAAAATATTATGTGTGTTTTATTAGGGTCATCGTCCATTCTTATATTCTTAGTGATTTGTGCACTGTTTGTGTATGATTGTTTTAAATTTACATATAACATTCATCGCTTTAAATTATAATTATATATTATCAGTTACTCTCTAAAATAATTATTGAATAATACTTTATTAATAAAATTATTAACCAAAAACAATTATGAAATCCAAACGATTGTATCACTTATGCCTGTTTGGTATAGGAAAAATAAATCATATCCTAAAAGATGACTTAAAACCAAATTAAATTGTAGTATAAAAATGGAAAAAAATACTATAATTTTTTTTTAACTTTTAAATTTGGGACGATTTAATCACCAACTTTCAAGATATCATTTTTATCACAAAGTTTTCGTTGAATTTACTATAAAATAGCAAAGTTTTGTTGACCTCGCCATTTTTGGCACGATGTTTATTATCTCTTAAGATTTCAAAAATGGGGTTAGTTACATGTTATCTGCTTCCGTTTAGCATAAATGACCACATTTCTTAACCCCTAAAACAACGTCGTTTACCAAATTAAAAAAATTAAATCTCCAAATTGATTTCAATTTTATAAATCTAAATCCCTAACCCTAGAAAGAAAACTCTAAATTCTCTTGTGTTTTAGATGTAAAGATCTTGACATTGAATCCACAAACACATTTTGATGGCACACCACACTCAACAACGCAACCCAATGTGTCAAAGCTTGAATTTGAACTCATTGGAACAGAGAGATTGAAGAAGAGATTTTGCACTACAAGAAATGTGAGTATTAATAGTGTGCCATATCTGCTACGGTTGGATTTCATAGCGCTATTACGAACGTTATCTATACGCCAGGTATAAAAAGTACGAAAGTTTTGATAACGTTTTCCGATTCGCTAAATTTAAAGTTAAATTATCATAGCGTTTTTATGCAATATATAAATATATAATATAGCTTTTCCTCTGCAATATTAAATTTTTTCCTATGCAATATAAAATTATATAAATACGTTTTACATGTGCAGTATTAAAAGCATATAATAGCATTTTTATTTTGTTATTAAAATTTTAAAGTATATTATCATAATGCTATTATAGTCATAATTGTAATGTTATAAATTTTGCTTTTATTCAAAATTAAAATTGAAAAAATCTGATAAAACACAAATTTTAATTAGTAACAAAATGTATTACAAAAGATCAGTACTTATCACACAGTAACACAAACTGAAAAAGGTTTAGTTCAAAACAACACAATTGTAACAAGTTCTTGCATCACTTTAATTCAATCTTGTCATTAGGTCAAGCAACCGTTGTATTATAGCATCAACAACACACTCGATTTTAGAATTTGGTCTCCACACTTTAGCATCTCCATTCTTTGACACATCTACCCAAACCTTGCTAGCATTATGACCTAATGGGATGAAGTGTACTTGATCATCTGGGTCAGTTGAACAAACACGATCTTCTGCAACAATTTCTCATGAACCGCTGCAATCAAATAAGATACATCTTTTTGGGAACTTTTGGTGCTACTAGTGCTTTTACTTGTACCCTGGCAGACAAATTGTCAAATACATCCATCAGACATCTAGTAACATCTTAAAAATGAAGGAAAAGCAGAGTGAAAAGATATTAACCTTAAGGATAACCCAAATATTAACCTATGTCACCTCTTTTAGTGGGTCCTATGTCCATTAATTCTCAGTCTATGGGTCCACTTCTCTTAGTGGGACCCACACGTATTTCCGACAACGCCAATATAATCCTAGAAAATGAAGCCTAGTCTTGACCCCTTCATCAACGCCAACAAGTCTTATGACAGTGGCTATCTCTCATCCATTGATTTGCTCATGGAAGAGTTTGTCGACAATCTTGATCTCACATGTACCAGATTTTTTCCAAGAATTTGGGTCAAAGCTCTCAAGAACCTATTGTCGATTAATCTTATGTTTATTTTACTTCTGTGTTGTTGTGGCATTGGGGAATTTCCTTGCTTCTTCTTCTTGTATTCTATGCTATGCTTGTATGGACCTTATCTCTATTTGAGTAATGAATGCAAGTTGTTTGACAAAAAAAAAAATTATATAACATATGATTCTTTCCAATCAGAAAAACCTTGATATGCTATGAGCATCAAACAACATTCAAAAACAAAATAAAAAGTAAAGATAATTGAGATAATTTCACTGAATTAGTACAAAACCAATACTGACTCAACTTCATTGAAGTTCCTTGAATCAAATCTCAGAAGGAAAAAAAGAGAATGAAAACAAAAAAGAAAAACAAAAAAGTTTTTAAGCTTCCATGACAACCTTGACTTTAATCCTCCCATTCACTCATCATATCCTCCCAAGTGAAAACCACGAGAAGATCCAGTGACAAAGCTGTTGCATCAAGCTCCAAGGAAATGAGCAATCTTTAGGAAGCATATGCACACCTTTCATAACTTACTTTGATTGTAGTCGTATTCTTTTCAGCCCAAAAAACTTCCTGGATTAATCTCGAGTTCATCATGTCTCCCTCCATTTTCTAGGATTATATTGATTTAGCGGCTCCTGTCATAAGATTTCTTCATAGATGTCCATGCATCACCCAATATCTTGTTTGCTTCATCAATGCTACCCATAGAGTCGTCAACGTCATAGATAATGTCAAGAACTAGTTTCTTGTAACCATTTTTGATCGTTTCATGATCCGCAGTTGGATCAACTGCTAAAACAGCATACAAATCAGTTAATTCACCGTTGATTTTCTTCGCAAAAGCGGTCCGCACATGAGGAACTACATTGAGACGGAGAGGACAACAAAGTTCAGAATCAAGATCTTTTGTCTTGACAACAAATTTTTTTGGCTCCAGCAAGATCTCTCGTTTTGTACTTCTGTACATCAATATTTGCTCTTTTAGCTTCTTTTCTAAAGCATTCTGCTATTGATCTCATTTACATCATTTATGGGTCCAAATAGTGTCACAAGATCCTGCAAAACAGTGAGATTGATCATTGAAACAACCAAAAATTGCAATAGTGTAATCATTTATTGAAAAAATGCTGTAAATATATATACCAAAACAAGGAAAAGTGGTAACGGTTCAAAGTGTTAAAAAAATTGTCAAATAATTATTAACAATTGTTCAAAATGTTCAAAAAAATTATTAACAATTGTTCAAAATGTTAAAAAAATGACTGTTGTTTGCTCTGAGGGTGATTTGTTGGGCGATTACCATTTTTTTCTTCGTCCTCCACTTTTTCCGATTTGGAGTCTTATTCTGACAATCAAATACAGTTTCTATTTTTACTTGACGGTTTTTTCAATGATAAACTAGAACAATATGAATTTGAAGTTAGTCAAAGAAAAATGTGTTACAAAGGTATGCTGAAAAAATGTATTTAAGACTTTCATATAATGAGACATTATAGTTGTATAGTTTATTTTGGAAAAGTATTACAATGATTGATCAGAAATAGTTTAAAAAATGAAGGAATATAAACCTTAAAATCAATAGTAATTTTTAAAATTGGTAAGACAAATATGAATTACAAAGATAAACATATATAATGGGGAGGAGAGAAAATAATTACTTGTTTATATAAAATTTGGTCACGACTAGTGGTCCAAGATAAACCATGAGAAAAACCGGAGAATCGTGAGAAGAGTCGAACATCAAATAAGACTGATCCGCCAAAACCAGAAGACCCTTTCAAGATTCCGACAACAGGACCACGACTTTCTGGGAACTTATGAATGCTTGACAAGAGCGATGTTGTATTATAGTAGGTTTTGCCATTTGTTCCCACGGAAATAGTAACAAAAAACGAAGTGTTACTTTCTATATATAGTTTACAAAACCAGACAGAATCAAGAAAATTAAATCAAGTTCTTGCTAAAGCAACCAATGTTCAATGAGATCAAACGTGGAATCAACATAATACCATAACCGATTATAGTTGGAAGATAATTGAGTTTCATAGTAACTAGGAGAGTTATCCGCACGCTTGTGCGGACAGGAACTGAATAAAAAAAATTAATTTAATTCTTTAAAATGTTGTATCAAAATTTTATTATATTTTAAAAATCGGTTTAATTTTTTTAATTTTTATAGTAGTTCGTATGTTCAGACATAAATTATTTTTTTGTAAGTTTCGTATTAAATATTTTTTTTTTCATTTTTAAAAATAATAAAATGAATAGTTAATAAAATGTTTATAGTATTACTCTACATATGCAAAATATAAATTGAAAATTTAAAGTCCATTTTTAAAGTTTAATTGAAATTTTAAAATCCATTTATAAAGTTTAAGCCCAAATTGACCGTAACAAAGTTTTAAATGAGCCAAATACAATTGTTACGGTCAATTTTAATTACTTTGATATAATAATTTGGGAAAATATAATATGTAATTTTTTAAGACCACTAAAATAATATTTTAAGCAATCCATAAATATATTTTCGTTTAGACCATTGTAATTGGTACTACAAATATTCAAAATTATACTAAAGTTTGCATATACAAAAAGTTCATTAAGCCACCGTATCTTCATTTCTGAGTCCATTCTTTATGACTGAGTCTCCGAGCTCTCACTTTGATGCTCCATTACATGGTTTATGTAATAACATCCAGCAAACTCAGACCTGTAAATATATTAAGTGTATGAAACAAAATTATTTTAACATCATACATAATCATATATAAAGTGTATAAAGTTATTTTTACATAATCAAATCTTACCACTCCTTCGAACTGTGGTTTATAAAGATCTTTGAAGAGGCCAATGTGTTTTCGATACATGGTGCACCTATAAACATTTGCAGAATGAATATATTAGTTACCTTATGATGATTATATCAGAACTATTTTATGTTACATACCTTCATATTCTCCGACCTTCACAAACAGCATTACACAAAACTCAGGTTCGGATTTGTATATGAGACGGCACTTGTTTGATTGCCATTTAGACATGAATTCTGAAGCGTAGTTATCTTTGACACGACACTTCACAGTTTCATTCCTACATGTTTATCAAATTAATAAAAAATCTTAACAGAGAAAATCTTAAAATGTAACTGTCCTAAAGGTAGAGTAAATGTCTTTGACCTGCAATTCAACAACGTGAAAACAACTTCATTACTTTTAATGGCACTCTCAGGTCTTCTTTTATCTTCCACATCTACTATACACCCAAATGGGAAAAGATAGAATTTAGTTTTCCAAAGTGTTGCAAAGTTGCAAAGTTACAAACTTAGGACACAAAGTTATAAAGATTACAACATTAATTCACAAGGGAGGGGCCAATACACAAAGTTACAACAAATCCTATAAAGATTCTAGATTCCCAAACACAAAGTTACAATTAACTATACTCACGGATTGTACCATATCAATATTAAATTAATTAACGAAGCACTTACCAAAAGAGATGGAATGATTTATTCTTCCACGATATATATCATCCAAATCCTCGAATCAAAAGTAATTCTTTGGACTCAATTGTTGGACCATCGTCATAGTGGTATCGTCCGTGAATTTAATTTGATAAGGATGATGAGTATTCCTCTCATTCAGGGTTGGATTGATTACTTTGAAAGTTCTAATATCATATCATTCACCATCGTCGATATATTTTCGGAGTTTAGCGAGTGTATTTGGTAAAAAAGTAGCTTCAATTGTGTTACCCTTCACAGTTTAATAACAATTGTGTAAGAAGTCATATATATATATATAAGAACTGTTAAAAATTGAAATTTTCTAAGTAAGAATGATGTTTAATTAACGACGTTAACCTCTACATCCACAAGAAGCAGTACTCTTTTTGTAAAGAACTTGATGATACTCCAAGAATGTAAAACCTTGGCGTGTATACGCCAATTAGTTCTTCCGGGCAGAAGATCATCAATTTTATCGAATCTCATGATTTTCTCAAATTAGGATTTTTCCTGTTTCTTCTTTGTTATCAAAAACGAAAAGTGGATTCCGGATTTGTAAGAATACAAACAGTCACGATTAAACGTTGCGTCTTACTCGTTTTAGTATCTCACCTTTTGTTAGCAAACTCACTTTTGGGGGTCAAGTTTAATCTAACGGTGAGATTGTTTCTACTATCTCATCTAACAGTCTAGAATTATTGATGATCCTAACAGTTGCAAGTTTTTTTCAATAATCGTGTACCCCATCTTTTAATTTTTTCACTTTTTTGTTTTACAGCTCTTTATTTTCACATCTCTTTGTTTTTATATATATATATATACAGATTTTTATGAACTTTGAAAAAAGTTTTTGTTCTTTCAGTATTATATTATTAATGATGTCACCCTTTGTTAATGATCTCAAAAGTTGCAAAGTTTTGATCCAACAATTGTGTTTCTTCGTCACACCCCCAGTTTTCAATGTTGGCACCCGTTAGTTTTCACACCTTTTTGTTTTGCACCTTTTTTGTTTATATAAAATTGCAATGTTTTGATCCAATAACAAACCTACTTTTGGGGCTCAACTTTAATCTAATGATGAGACTGCTTCTAATATCTCATCTAACGGTTTAGAATAATTAATGTTCCTAACAGTTGCAAGTCTTTTTACCAATAATCGTGTTTCTTCATCGTACCCTCATTTCACACCTTTTTGTTTATATATATATATATATATATATTATACACAGATTTTTTTGAACTTTGAAAAGATTTTTTGTTCTTTGAGTATTATATTATTAATGATCTCACCTTTGTTAATGATCTCAAAAGTTGCAAAGTTTCGATCCAACAATTGTGTTTTTTCGTCGCTCCCCCAACTTTCCATGTTAGCACTTGTTAGTTTTCGCACCTTTTTGTTTCACACATTTTTGTTTTACACCTCTTTGTTTTCACACCTTTTTGTTTATATTTATATACAGATTTTTATGGACTTTGAAAAGAGTTTTTGTTCTTTGAGTATTATTAATGATCTCACCATTTGTTAATGATCTCAAAATTTGCAAAGTTTCGATCCAACAATTGTGTTTCTTCGTCGCACCCCCAGCTTTCCATGTTCGCACCTGTTAGTTTTCACACATTTTTGTTTTACACCTCTTTGTTTATATAAAGTTGCAATGTTTTGATCTAATAACAGTGTTTCTTTGTCGTATCCCTAGCTTTCAATGTTTGCACTTGTTAGTTTTTGCATTTTTTTGTTTCACACCTTTTTGTTTCACACCTCTTTCTTTTTATATATATACAAATTTTTATGGACTTTGAAAATATTTTGTTCTTTGAGTATTATTAATGTTCTCATCCTTTGTTAATGATCTCAAAATTTGCAAAACTTTGATCCAACAATTGTGTTTCTTTGTCGCACCCCCAGTTTTCCATGTTGGCACCCGTTAGTTTTCATATCGTTTTATTTTACACCTTTTGGTTTATATAAAGTTGCAATGTTTTAATCCAACAATTGTGTTTCTTCGTCGTACCCCTAGCTTTCAATGTTTGCACTTGTTAGTTTTTGCACCTTTTTGTTTCACACCTCTTTGTTTTCACACTTTTTTTGTTTTTATTTATATACAGATTTGTACTGACTTTGAAAAGAGTTTTTTTTTTCTTTGAGTATTATTAATGATCTTACACTTTGTTAATGATCTAAAAAATTTCAAAGTTTCGATATAACAATTGTGTTTCTTCGTTGCACCCAGCTTTCCATGTTGGGACACATTAGTTTTCACACCTTTTTGTTTTACACCTCTTTGTTTATAAAAAGTTATAATGTTTTGATCCAACAATTGTATTTCTACATCGTACCTATACCTTTCAATGTTTGTATTTGTTAGTTTTCGCACTTGTTAGTATTCACATCTTTTTGTTTCACACCTTTTTGTTTCACACCTCTTTGTTTTCACACTTTTTTGTTTTTATATATATACAGAATTTTATGGACTTTGAAAGAAAAAAATTTGTTCTTTCAGTATTATTAATGATATCACCCTTTGTTAGTGATCTCAAAATTTGCAAAGTTTCGATCCAAAAATTATGTTTCTTTGTCGCACCCCCAGCTTTCAATGTTGGCACCCGTTAGTTTTCACAAATTTTTGTTTTACACCTCTTTTTTATAACTTTGTTTATATAAAGTTGCAATGTTTTGATCCAAAAATTGAGTTTCTTCTCGTACCCCTAGCTTTCAATGTTTGCACTTGTTAGTTTTCATACCTTTTTGTTTCACACTTCTTTGTTTTCACACCTTTTTGTTTTTATGTATATACAAATTTTTATAGAATTTGAAAAGAGTTTTTGTTCTTTGAGTATTATTAATGATCTTACCCTTTGTTAATGATCTCAAAAGTTGCAAAGTTTTGATCCAACAATTGTGTTTCTTTGTCGCACCCCAACTTCCCATGTAGGCACCTGTTTGTCTTCATACCTTTTTGTTTTACACCTATTTGTTTATATATAGTTGTAATGTTTTGATCCAACAATTGTGTTTCTTCGTCGTACCCCTAGCTTTCAATGTTTGCACTTGTTAGTTTTTGCCCCTTTTTGTTTCACACCTTTTTGTTTCACAACTCTTTGTTTTTCACACATTTTTGTTTTTATATATATACAGATTTTTATGGACTTTGAAAAAAGTTTTTGCTCTTTGAGTATCATTAATGATCTCACCCTTTGTTAATGATCTCAAAATTTGCAAAGTTGTGATCCAACAATTGTGATCCAACAATTTTGTTCTTTGAGTATCATTATTGATCTCACCCTTTGTTAATGATCTCAAAATTTGCAAAGTTTTGATCCAACAATTGTGTTTCTTCGTCGCACCCCCAACTTTTCATGTTGGCACCCGTTAGTTTTCACACTATTTTGTTTTACACCTCTTTGTTTATATAAAGTTGTAATGTTTTGATCCAACAATTGAGTTACTTCGTCATACTCTTATCTTTCAATGATTGCACTTGTTAGTTTCCGCATCTTTTTGTTTCACACCAATTTGTCTTCACATGTCTTTAACTTTATATATATACATATCTTTATGGACTTTGAAAAGAGTTTTGTTCTTTGAGTATTATTAATTATCTCACCTATTGTTAATGATCTCAAAAGTTGCAAAGTTTCGATCCAACAATTGTGTTTCTTTGTCGCATCCCCAGTTTTCCATGTTGGCACCCATTAGTTTTCACACATTTTTGTTTTACACTTTTTTGTTTATATAAAGTTTCAATGTTTTAATCCAACAATTGTGTTTCTTCGTCGTACCCCTAGCTTTCAATGTTTCAACTTGTTAGTTTTCGTACCTTTTTGTTTCACACCTCTTTGTTTTCACAATTTTTTTTTTATATATATATGCAAAATTTTATGGACTTTGATAGAAAAAAATTTGTTCTTTGAGTATTATTGATGATCTCACCCTTTGTTAATGATCTCAAAATTTGCAAAGTTTCGATCCAAAAATTATGTTTCTTTGTCGCACCCCCATCTTTCCATGTTGGCACCCGTTAGTTTTCACAAATTTTTGTTTTACACCTCTTTGTTTATAACTTTGTTTATATAAAGTTGCAATGTTTTGATCCAAAAATTGGGTTTCTTCTCGTACCCCTAGCTTTCAATGTTTGCACTTGTTACTTTTCACATCTTTTTGTTTCACACTTCTTTGTTTTCACACCTTTTTGTTTTTATGTATATATAAATTTTTATAGAATTTGAAAAGAGTTTTTGTTCTTTGAGTATTATTAATGATCTCACCCTTTGTTAATGATCTCAAAAGTTGCAAAGTTTTAATCCAGCAATTGTGTTTCTTTGTTGCACCCAAACTTTCCGTGTAGGCACTGTTAGTTTTCACACCTTTTTGTTTTACACCTATTTGTTTATATATAGTTGTATTGTTTTGATCCAACAATTGTGTTTCTTCGTCGTACCCCTAGCTTTCAATATTTGCACTTGTTAGTTTTTGCACCTTTTTGTTTCACACTTCGTTGTTTTCACACATTAATATTTTTACCATTTTAATATTTTAGAAAATAGAAATTTTCTTTAAACAAATATTCGTAATATATTCTAATATTTATCTTCCATTTAAAAAAAAAGAGATATTGTGTAAATATATTAGATTTTCGATTTTGTAAAACAAATTTCGTTTTTTTTTAAATTTTCATTTTTTAATTTTTTTAAACTTAGAAAAGGGTAAAAAGGTCCAGTTTTGAATCTCATTAATGACAAATTAGTAATCTTAAGTCTGAGGATGAATGTGGTGCGTTTCAGCAACCTAAATAGAGAGGAAAAGCTTCTCCGAAATATTTTTAAGGGCATTTTTCATTAAGGGCAAAGGAGATCAATTTTTATGAGATTGGATGTGAGCTATCTCGACTTCTCCTTTAATATATTAGATATTTTACTTAGGTCTATAAATTTCATACATTAGATGTCGTGTCTATTAGATGAGCGAAGAGTTACAACTCTTATTCTTTGGGTTGTTTCGGTAATGTCGGTTAAGTCCTATATGTGAAAAGACGATATCTTTGTATTGTAAGTTGTAACACATTCAGTTTTAAGAATTATCAAAGTTGTGTTTTGAGTAGAAGAGAGAATCGTTTACCCGTTTATTTTAATAATGACAATATAATTAAATACTCCATAATATCTCATTATAACCGATCAATAAATCATCAATAACCAAATATACACAGCAGAACCATCAATAACCAAACATATACAGCAGAAGATATATCAACCAAATCCAATATATTAAAATACAATATCAATCATAACCAATAAAAATCATCAACCTTTATATGCTTCTAAATCAGGATCCAACATAAATAACATAACCAATAATTCAACCGAGACCCTAGATCATTCTCTGTTCTTCTTATTTACTCTTTCACTCATACTCTGTTCTGTGAATCAAAGTTCAACAATTACAAATCTAAGTATACCATAAATCATATTTGGTCAAGAGCATCACAATTACTTAACCAAGAATTGGAGTGTGTTTATGCAAAAATTGATTCATCTCTCACCATTCAGAGAGGCAATTGACCAGTGACGACGACAGCCAAAGCTCGATTATAGTACGTATCCTCCAAAGAAAGTGTTTTATATTTGGAATGATTGGAAATGTCCAAATCTTATTTTTCAAATCAACTGAGCTATGATCCAGGGATGGCAGAGAGATTATGAGTATCATTAAGATCATGGGTTAAGAGTCAATATCTTGATTTGATGGTATAGTTGCCGAGTTGGTATAGTTTCATATTAGCCGCTCAGGCACCACCTTCCTTGGTAAATGAATACTTTTTGTTTTTTGATAAAATCATGGTCAACAGGATTAATATAACATCGATGATATGAACCATTATTAGAAATGAGCGTTTGGAGAGCATAATTTTTGTGAGTAAAATTTGATTGAAGTAGACGAGGGGATGTAAACCAATCAAATTATTTATCCCCATTCTTATAAGTTTACTGTCTCCAACGAGAAATTGAGTTATGTTTTGTAGTGTGAGTCCAGCTAACATGGAAGAGTAACCACAAGATTAATATCTAAGAGCACGTGCATCTAGAATAGATTCATCTTTGAAATGTTTGGTGATGTATCTTGTTTTTATCGATTTTTTTGTTTTTACTTTTTTCTTCTTTCATATATATTTTATTGAGTCAATGAGTGTTTATTAGAGTCATTTAGTTCTCTATCGACTTATCGAGCTTCTACAGGTTTTAAGAAACTTTGGAGGAAAAGGAGCCATCTTGAATGAAAATAAACATCAAAGAAGCAACATAAGAAAAATGCTTCACAAAAGATCTTGGTGGTCTACTCCCGGTCTATCTCCCGTTCTTGTCTGTCAGCTTCACAGAAGATTCTGGTTCTTGACTGCCAGTTTGCAGACTGAGAAGGCATTATCTGGGCTATGTTTGCAAACTGGTCATCAGAATGGGACCTTTTAATTTCACATGAAGTTATGAACCAATACGATATGGTAAAAGTTCTACGAGATTTTGATGAAGGAAGTGTGACGTGAAAAAGTTCCAAGGTGGTGACCAATTTGCAAACAAAGCCCAGATAATGTCTTCTCACTCTACAAACCGGTGAAGAGAAACTTAGTCACGAAAAACACAAACCAAATCACACTTATCAAAACGAAGTAACAATTTTATACTTGTTAAGAAGAACGATGCCTTAGTTTCTCCACAATTAAACTGAGAGATCCAAACACCAAAACCAGCAAAGAAAGATATATATTCAATCAATCTGATACCATAAAAGAAAAAGAGATATATTCATATTATGTAAAGAAGAGAAAAAGAAGACTGATTCAGCATAGCGTAGGGTGATGAAGGTGAACATACCTCTACTATGAGGAGAATCAAGAGAAGAACAACTTTAGACTTGTAGGCGACTTTGTTTTTCCTCCTTCCTTAGATTACTAGATTTTATAAAGCTTCAAAACATATACAATTTATTTTTGTTTAATTCACAAATGCATCCAGTCAAAGTTTCCACTGCTCAATTTTGATATGTTTCCATACTCAAAAGTCTTAATTTCAAAATTAATCATTTTAAATTATGTGTTTCATTTATTTCTCTTTTTGCTTCATAAAAAAATCAGGAAAAAATAAACTTTGAATAAGACATATTTAATTCTCTAAACAGCAACAAGAGATTTATTTCAGATTTTTTTTACTCGTGTTTTGGTTACACTTTAATATGTTTGTTTAAGGTCAATGTAAGGAGTGTGGGTTCTTTTGAATAAAGAAAGAATTATTATATTTCCAAAAATGTAAAAGATATTTTTTTCTATCTACAAAAATAGTAAGTGGCAAGATTTGGTTTTATCCTTATGATAAGTAGTTGTTCTAAGAACTAATCATGGTTCACTCCAAAATGTTTTCATAGGGTAAAACTATGTAATGTGAATATTTAGGAGGTCTAAACACAATTATCATAACAAACCTTTTTTACTCCACCAAAACTTTGATATAATACTGTTTATCTTTTTCACAAATACTTTTTGATAATTTAAAGCAGTTTAATGTATAAACTGGAAAGGCTAGTGCCACACTTTTTAGAAAGATCTCCTTTCCAGCTTCTGATAAAAAATGAGTAGACCATCTTTGCGTTCTCTGGTTTACCTTTTCCACAACATAATTGAAATTTTTGCTTTTTCTTTTTGCCAATAAATTCAGGGAGACCTAGATAATTGCCACAACCTCCATCATTTTGAATATTTAGAATCTTTCTTAGTGAAATAACGCTTCCCCTTTTTTATATATATCTATACTATTAAAGCAAGAGTACTCACTAGACTCAAACTGGAGCATGTTTTTGTTTTGGTACGTTTTTCATTAAAAATGGTTAGAGAATCACCTAATTTAATTAAATTACCCTATAGTTTAGATTTCTCTAAATGACGTTTATACCCTTTGGTCGACAACATATTTACCACCGGGTTGAGACGCGGATTCTGTATGACACAACAATAGTAGACTTCAAAACACGCAGATCCATTTGTAATCAGGTTTGATACTATTCGGATCGTGTATTTGGTTTGATTCAAGAATAATTGTTCTCGTCGCCAAACAGAGGTATAATCCCTATAAATAAGGAAACTGGTATCTGAGTATTTAATAGCTTCAGTAATATCAAATATTAACTACTATCATACTTAATCCCTATAATTATTATGAATATTAATAATAATGAGAAATCTGTAATACTTATCGATTGTGACTTTGTTGCTTCCAAAATAATCAATAGATTAAATACGAAATTGTATATACATGTAAACTTATTTGATTTGCTTTTATATTGATATTTACGGAAGCAACAAATCAACTTAATACAATTAAATAAAAATAAATCATCATTTAGTTTAGATTTTACGACAAACCAAAATAAAAAAAAACCCATCCTCTTACACAATTACTATCTGATATTGCGGTGTGTCTATCCTCTTACAAAACTACTATCCGATATTGCGGATTTTCTATTCTCTTACAAAACTACTATCTAATATTGCGGTGTGTCTGTTTCCGTTAAAACTGAAAAGCTACATTCTACAAACTACTTACTCTATTAGGATTTCCAATTTACTGTATGACCCCAAATATACAAATAAACACTATATAAACAAAGAAAATAAGTCAAAATAAAAAACTACATTACAAAAATACAATTTACAAAAAAAAAATAACTAACAAAATATATAATCACGTGCTGTAGCACGAGGTATCACCTAGTATATATTATAATCTCTAGTGAACAACTACCCACTAACAACCTAGCATCAATCAACAACATCGAATAACCATACAAAGCCATTAAACCATTAAATAATCCAATAAAGTCAATATTAAATTCCAACATCCTACAATGTTCTATCAACTTCACTCTATCAACCTAACAATAGCTAAACCACAATAAATCACGCCTATAAAATGTCCTACTCCTTTTAGTATTGATTCCACGATCACACTTTGCATTTACCTGCACCACAAACACAAATTAAAATGCATGAGTATTGTCATATACTCTCAGTGAGGCAATCCACCCATCTACTGGGCTATACACACAAGCAATGGAGACTCCAATATAAGCAAACAGCAAACAATACAAACAAACAAGGAAAACAAGTGTCGGATAAGGTTGGTGTCGACCGACACTGTCCAATAATGTCCATCAACACACCTCCTTAGTGTCGACCGACACCCACCTGGTGTCGATCGACACCAACTCTGCAGACACTTTCTGATCGAAGCCGATTGTCGAATTTTCGTTCCTAACAATCTCCAATTCATCCAAAACTCTCCCAAAGGCCACATGAACCCATAAAAACCTTATAGCATTTAGAACAAACAAGAAAACACCAAAACAACACCAAACAAGCAGAAAAAAGAGATCTCATGCTTAGATCAGCCACGGTCATGCACTCACCTCTTTTGCAGGAAGTTTCTGACCCAACTCACGCCCACACACTCCTAACAAGCTTCTAACACCCTCCTAGCTTCAAAATTCTCAATAATAGTGAGCGATCTTCCCAAAAACCACCAAACTCTCAAGCGCTTCTCTTTTTTTCCTCTCTTTTCCTCTCTAGAACGGCAATAAACCACCAAAAAGCGTTTTCCCAAAACCCTTAGTCGACTTTCCCTTTAAAAACACATGGTTAGGGATTCTACTAAAACCAAACCAGACAAAATCAACCATTTAAAACAATCTGGTCGAACCAGAAATTGCTGGTGTCGATCGACACTCTCCCTGATGTTGATCGACATCCACCCCCCAAATCATATTTTTGGTTTACGGATGTTACACTTAGTCTTGTTTTAACATGTTGCTTTAGTCGTGAGCCAAAGATGATAGCTGACTTGTGAAGGTTAATAGTTTGTCCTGAAATTCTCTCATAGTCGTGTAAAATCTTCATTATGGTAGAGCAAGACTTTTTATGAGCATGACAAAAAGGCATCATCTACAAATAATAGATGATTTAGTGTTGGACCGCAGTACTAATGCTGCAAAAAACAAAAAGAAACTATTATCAAAGTTGAACAATAAAATAACGAATAAACTCAAGAGATATGTATGTGTGATTATATTTAATTTTTGTTGGCTCCAGCAAGATCACCCGCTTTATACTTCTTTAAAGTGCTTTCACTCTTCTAGCATCTTCTTTGTTGAAAATTGATTCAAACATGAGAATAAATTAATGGGTAAACTAAAAATATTTGTCTCTGATTTCTAATCAAGTTGGGGTGTAATTTTCTTAATTGTAGGACATAATGAGTCTATGGGTTAATGAGTGTCTTTTATATATTTGTCAGTAACGTTTTATTTTCTATATATTCATGTATTCTCATTCAGTTTTAGTCATCAAACAATAAAATATCATTTCGCAAAAATATTCGTGTTCTCGGGTCTATCATCTTTGTTGACACCTCTGTTTTACCAAAATTTTTGGACTTAGAGCTTTGCTTTACGTACCATCTATGTTCCTTGATTCGTCCATTTGTGTCATTTCCTCTAGTGAAAAAAGGAGTGATCAGAAAATGAAACAACCAAAATTGAACATTGCCAGGTTCATCATTTAAAATAGCCAGATTCTTTTAAAATGTTTAACCAACTTTATCCGGTAATCTCCATGCAAATACCGATCACTTAGTTAGAAAAAGAATAAAATATTTATTTTATTATTTCAATTAAATACCAAAAGATAATTATAGCTTACAATATTGGTGAAGCCTCAAGTAAAATCTTTGGAGGTGGATATGAGTTTTAAAATTATATAACATACGTTTCTTTCCAATCAGAAAAACCTTGATATGCTAAGAGCATCAAACAACATTAAAAAACAAAATAAAAAGTAAAGATAATTGAGATAATTTCACTGAATTAGTACAAAACCAATACTGACTCAACTTCATTGAAGTTCCTTGAATCAAATCTCAGAAGGAAAAAAAGAGAATGAAAACCAAAAAAAAAACAAAAAAGTTTTTAAGCTTCCATGACAACTTTGACTTTAATCCTTCCATTCACTCATCATATCCTCCCAAGTGAAAACCACGAGAAGATCCAGTGACAAAAGCTGTTGCATCAAGCTCCAAGGAAATGAACAATCTTTAGGAAGCATATGCACACCTTTCATAGCTTACTTTGATTGTAGTCGTATTCTTTTCAGCCCAAAAAACTTCCTGGATTAATCTCGAGTTCATCATGTCTCCCTCCATTTTCTAGGATTATATTGATTTAGCGGCTCCTTTCATAAGATTTCTTCATACCCAATATCTTGTTTGCTTCATCAATGCTACCCACAGAGTCGTCTGAAAGCTAGAGCAGTAGCTCAAGATAAAAGAGAGTAAAAGCGGCTGAATAATATTTCTACATTCATAAGTTTTTAGAGATTACACATTTTGTCCTTATATAGAAGGAGACATGATAACCTAATGATTACAAAGGTAGATTGATGACTGACAACTGTCATCCTTAGTTGCACCAGATTTGTGAGGTAAGAGCTGAGAATCGGTTCCCTGTTTGGACTGTAGCATGAGCTGTGTTTGATGTCATCACCGTACTTTGCAGAGCACATGGAGCATATATCTTTCCCTCATTGCCGTTGGAGACTAAGGCAAGTAAACAAACTGCAGTGGGCTTATCAAGGCCCAATCTTGTTTGCTGGACTGAGTTTTCAGTGATACTCCTTATATCCCCCCTCAAACTTGGGGTGGGTGGAGAGACCACACCAAGTTTGTACCTGAGATCAGTAAAAACCTGCAGTGGTAAGGATTTGGTGAATATATCCGCAAGTTGATAGGTTGCAGGAATGTGATAGACGACTATAGACCCTTCTTCTACTTGTGCACGAACGTAGTGGTAGTGAACCTTGAAATGTTTGGTCTTTTTGTGAAGTGTTGGATTGGCAGACAGATATACTGCAGAGAGATTATCACAATATAACTTGGGTGCATGTGTGAGTGGCATGCCAATGTTTGCGAGCAGGTCTCTTAACCAGTTGACCTCGGCTGCAGTGTCGGATAAACAGCGTTATTCTGCTTCAGTTGAACTGCGAGAGACAGATGTCTGACGTTTTGCAGACCAAGAGATGAGATTGTTACCAGGGAAGGTACAGAAACCGCCTGTGGAGCGGCTAGTGGTTTGACAACCCGCATAGTCACTATCACTATAAGCTCTTAATGTGAAATCTGCATTCTTGGAGAAGGAGACACCATAGTCAACAGTGCCTTTGATATATCGGATTATACGCTTGAGCAGAGTGAAGTCAGCAACAGTAGGTGCGTGCATACGTTGACAGACAAGATTTACTGCAAATTGAATATCCGGTCGTGTAAGAGTAAGGTAATGGAGCTTACCAGCCAGACTGCAAAAATGAGTAGGTTGATCAAAGAGGTCATCCTGTCCTTTGACCTTTTGAAGCTCGAGAGGTAACGGTGTGGAAGCAGGAGCACAGTCTGTCATGCGTGCTGCCAAAAGCAGTTCCTCTGCATATTTATGTTGATTCAGAAACATCCCATCGGTGTTATAGTGTGCCTGTAGACCAATAAAGTAGCTTAATCTTCCAAGGTCTTTCATACGGAACTCATCATTCATCGATTGTAGTAACGCATTAATCAGCTGTGGATTGTTTCCAGTAAGAGCCATATCATCAACATAGAGTAATAGGATGATGATGTCATTGTTCTTGAGGTAAACAAACAGAGATGGATCCTAGAAGCTGCACTCAAAGCCAAACTTCAAAAGAAAGGAGCTGAATTTGTCAAACCATGCTCATGGAGCCTGCTTCAGCCCATCAACAGCTTTATTCAACTTCCAAACATGTGATGGATAGTTACTGTCTTTAAAACCAGGAGGTTGTTGCATATACACTGTTTCATTCAAATCACCATGAAGAAACGCACTTTTGACATCTAGCTATTTGACTTCCCAATTGTAAGCTGTTGCAGCATAGAGAACCAGACGAACAGTTGCAGTTCGAACCACAGGACTATATGTTTCAAGGAAGTCAACCCCTTCTTCCTGATCGTATCCTTTAGCAACAAGACGTGCCTTTAGTCTATCTAAACTTCCATCAGCCTTAAGTTTTGGCGTAAAAACCCATCTGCAACCAAGGACATTCATATCTGGTTGATATGGAACCAGAGCAGACGTGTTTGTATCGACAAAGGACTCAACATCCTCACCCATAGCCGCCGTCCAACCAGGATGTTTTAGTGCAGAGGCCACTTTTTTGGTGCTTTTTCAGTGGTATGTGTCACATGGAGTGCATACTTCGGATTAGGTTTACAAACTCCATCTTTGCCTCTAGTTACCATAGCATGATCATTAACAACTGGTGCTTGAAGAGGAGGAAAGTCATCCTCTGCAAATAAAGGAGCATCTGGGAAATTTACAATGTCATTGTCTGTGTCAATATCGCTTGAAACAACTCCTGAGTTGTCAGGTTCTGCATGTAATGGATCCAACACCGTAGTCAAGATTGGAGTTGCAGGTGGTACAGCAGACGTAACTGTAGATATTGGAACTGATTCCTCAGGTTGAGAAGTCATTTCACATGGAGGAGACCGCGGAGGTAAGAAACTCTTTTGCCAAGCTGACAGCAAAGGTGTTGTTGCCACAGGAAGAAGAGCATAGTAGTCAGAATCAAAAGGATACTCATTCTCATCAAACAGAACATGACGACTGATGTAAACCCGACCTGTTGGAGGATATACACATCGGTAGCCTTTGTATTTGTCATTGTGTCCTAGAAGAACACACTTTAAGGACTTAGGATAACCATAAGCTCGAAGTGTTAGATAACAAGTGGTACCAAATATTCTAAGATACGAGTAATCCGGTTTGGTTTGGAAGAGAACCTCATGTGGACTTGCAGAAGCAGAGTGAACTGAGGTTGGAAGAAGATTGATGAGATTATTAGCAGTGAAGAAGGCCTCAACCCAGTAGCATTGCGGAACCTTGCTTTCAAACATCATACTGAGACCAAGCTCACACAAGTGCCTATGTTTTCTCTCAGCTAATCCATTTTGTTGTGGTGTGTGCGGACAAGAGATAAGTTGTTTAATACCATTGTTCGCAAGGTGTGTAACAAATTGATTGCTAGTGAATTCACGAATCTTTGGAAAAGCAGGAAGATTGAGTAGAAATCTGATTTATTCTTCAAAGGATAAAACCAACAGTAACGAGAGTAATTGTCAACAAAAATCACATAGTATCGAAACCCTTGAGAAGAAGTGACAGGAGCAGGACCCCACAAATCACAATGCAGCCTCTCAAGAGGTCTACTAGCTACAAAAGTAGAAGAAGAAAACGGAAGTTGAGCACTCTTGCCAAGCTTGCACGACTCACAAGGCTTGTTGGTGCGTTTATTGACCGAGATTATTGCAGAAGAGGAGAGATGTTGAAGAATCTCTGCACTGGGATGTCCCAACCGTTTATGCCAGACATCATCACTTGTGGCGAGCTGTCTTGTAGAGTAGTGTGCTTCGAATGCAGGATTGTTCAACACATAGTGATCCTTACTCATATTTCCTGTTGTGAGGAGCTGCTTGGTATGCTTGTCCTTTACACGCACACTATCAGAGTCAAACTTAATGGAACATGGATAGTCTGTACAAAGCTTAGAGACCAAAAGCAGTGATTTGGTCACATTAGGACAAACAAGAACATCTTTCAGAGGCAGAAATTTACTTGTCAGAGTTTGCAGTGGCACAGTACCGATGTGAGTGATTGGAAAAAACTCTCCATTTCCAACCATGACAGAATCATTTCCATGATAAGCCTGTGAATGTTGCAGGTTTGCAGTAGAGTTCGTGATGTGTGTCGTTGAGCCACTGTCAGGTAGCCATTTAGTACCATTGTGACAATCACCCTCAGAGACCTGCATAGCAGCTAAAGCAGTGGTTTGTTGTTGGACATAGTCTTCATTGAAAAGGTTGTAACAGTCATACACATTGTGCCCATACTTTCCACATATTTGACAGGTTGGTCTAGAGGAAACTGTCATCTTGTTCTGACCATTCTGATCTGTTGCACCTCGACCATGTTGTTGAAAACCACGTCCTCTTGTTGAGTAGTTACCTCTACCTCTGTAACCTCCACCAGATCTGCCCCCTCGATTGCCTGAGCCTCCTCTATCGAAGTAAGTTTTCTCAGCCTGAAAAGCTAGATGAGGTGTTACCGCAGAAGCAGAGGAATACGTCTTGAGCTTATCATCAAAGGATGTGACTTTGAAGACCACATCCTCATAGCAAGGACCCGGGACAATAAGCCATGAATTTTTTCCAAGTCGGTCATAGGAAAACCAATAGAATCAAGTTGATCAAAGATTTGCTTAAGTTCACTAAGATACTCTTCTATGGTTCTTCCTAACTTAAGACAAGCACGCAGACGGTTCTGAAGCTCAAACTTTCTAGTGGTCGAAACCCTATTGAACTTATTAGCGAGAGCAGTCCATACCTCTTGTGCAGATTGCATACCATAGACAACTCTCAAAGCTGGTTTGGACAAGGACCCGAAGATCCACGCCATGACAAGCTGGTCTTTCTGAATCCACTGAGCAAACTCCGGATTTGGCTCTGTAGTGACTCCATCAGCACCAGTAACAGAGCGAGTAGATTCCGGACGAGTGATTGAACCGTTGACATAGCCGAGCAGCAGTTGTGGTGAGAGAAAGGACTCAAACTAAGTCTTCCATAGCAGATAGTTGGACTCTGTTAGTTTAAGAGTCACAACCTGAGAGATAGAGAGAGGAGCAGAAGAGAAAGACTCTGTCGTAGCCATAGCGGCGTACTACCAGAGCTCTGATACCATGAAAGCTAGAGCAGTAGCTCAAGATAAAACAGAGTAAAAGCGGCTGAATAATATTTCTACATTCATAAGTTTTTAGAGATTACACATCTTGTCCTTATATAGAAGGAGACATGATAACCTAATGATTACAAAGGTAGATTGATGACTGAAAAGTGTCATCCTTAGTTGCACCAGATTTGTGAGGTAAGAGCTGAGAATCGGTTCCCTGTTTGGACATATTAGAGCCCACAAGAAAGACAAGCCCAAGCCCAATGTGATAACATGTAACTAGGGTTCTTAGCAAGATGAATACACTAGATTGTCACCAAGAGATTAGGATTTGATTAAACTTCATACAATGATTAAAGAGGAAAGTTACCACAAGAGGCAACTCTCAAAGATACACTCTAAATTCTCATTACATCTATATATATATGATTTTCATCTTGCTAAGAACCCTAGTTACATGTCATCACATTGGGCTTGGGCTTGTCTTTCTTGTGGGCTCTATCACATTGGGCTTGGGCTTGTCTTTCTTGTGGGCTCTAATATCGTCAACGTCATAGATAATGTCAAGAACTAGTTTCTTGTAACCATTTTTTATTGTTTCATGATCCGCAGTTGGATCAACTGCTAAAACAGCATACAAATCAGTTGATTCACCGTTGATTTTCTTCGCAAAAGTGGTCCGCACATGAGGAACTACATTGAGACGGAGAGGACAACAAAGTTCAGAATCAAGATCTTTTGTCCTGACAACAAATTTTTTTGGCTCCAGCAAGATCTCCCGCTTTGTACTTCTGTACATCAATATTTGCTCTTCTAGCTTCTTTTCTAAAGCATTCTGCTATTGATCTCATTTGCATCACTTATGGGTCCAAATAGTGTCACAAGATCCTGCAAAACAGTGAGATTGATCATTGAAACAACCAAAAATTGCAATAGTGTAATTATTTATTGAAAAAATACTGTAAATATATATACCAAAACAAGGAAAAGTGGTAACGGTCGAAACACAAACTTAGTCAGGAAAAACCAAAACCACCAACGAACAGATATATTCATATTAGACAAGAGAAAGATCGATAAAACATATGTAATAGATTAGCAAATGAGCACAAAAGAACGTAACGTAGGTCATGAAGGTAAACATACCTCTATGTTAAGGAAAATCAAGAGTATAACAGCTTTTAGACTTGAAGGTGATTTTTTAAAGCTTCAAAACATGTAAAGTTTATTTTTTCCTATATTCAAAATTGCATCCAGTCAAAGTTTCTATTGCTTAATTTTGATTTGTTTCTATTGATGAATCTTCAAAGTTTCTATTGCTCTGATACCATGATAGATTTGATGAGAGTAAGAACACATAATGTGTTAGAGGAAGAATTATATTAGACTCTCATGAACATAATGTTACAACTTATGTTCTTTTATATACACAAGAGAATTCCTAAACTAAGATAATGTAAATGTAAATAATATACTTAGATAAATATAAATATTCCTAAACTATATCTTCTAGATTCTTCTCAATCTTCATAATTAAAATATTCTTAGGTTTGTCATCTCGACCGTCAATCTTGGTCGATCTCCGGTTTATTGATCAAGGATATGAGATCAGTGACATGTGATCGAGTATCCGTACGACTGCCCGACTGCCCGTACGACTGTCCGTACAAGTCACTAATGGGCTATGGACCGAATAAGAGAATGGTGAACACAGAGACCTTATGAATATCAAGTGACATTGGAAGAGAAGGATCCAGAAAATAGGAATTGCAGACTACCACAGAGAAGTCACATGTTGTCTAGATGAGCAAGATAGGCGAGTCAAACAAGGCACAAGTCGCTTTCAGTTGAGATGCTCTGTAACAAGTCTATGTTCAGTCCTTTTCATTCTTAATGTCTAGACACCAAGGTGGTGTCGATCGACACCATCACTCTATGATTCGAATCCAACTTCATTTCTTCCAGATTATTGCTCCAAAATAATCCAAACTGCTCCACTTTGCTCCATCCATGCTAAAATCCTAGAAAACCTGTAAAAACTCAAAAACATCCTACAAAACAAATCAAAAGACTCTAAAAGACTCTAAAAGACTCTTTATATCATGGATAAAAACCACAAAAACTATGATATATCACAAGTCACAAGGTTTGCTTACATATCTATAGCAAACTTGGACTTGTGGACCTTACTCGTCCCTGATCAAAAATCCTCTCTCTCCGTGATGATCACACTCTTTTTCCCTGGATATAGTTTTGTCCTACTAAGTTTTCTATATCAAGGTTTTTAACGAGGTGGTATATCACGGAGGTCCAAGTTTAGTCATTACTTCAACTAAACTTGAGGGGGAGTATTAATCAAGGATATGAGATCAGTGACATGTGATCAAGTATCCGTACGTCTGTCCGTACAAGTCACTAATGGGCTATGGACCGAATAAGAGAATGGTGAACACAGAGGCCTTATGAATATCAAGTGACATTGGAAGAGAAGGATCCAGAAGATAGGAATTGCAGACTGCCACAGAGAAGTCACATGTTGTCTAGATGAGCGAGATAGGTGAGTCAAACAAGGCACAAGTCGCTTTCAGTTAAGATGCTCTATAACAAGTCTTGTTCAGTCCTTTTCATTCTTAATGTCTATGTAACGGCTATATGGTGCAGTAGTAGCTATATATGTCATGTAACCTACAATTGATTTTTGCTAATCTAAGAATTCTATTATGTTCTTTGTTCATTCTCTTTCTCTTTCTCTGCAATTCTACTTCCGCAATTCTACTTCCGTAATTCTAACATGGTTCTCCATATCCCAATACCCCCGGCAAGCTCATACGTGGTAACATGGGTGAGATTGGACAAGTCTTCAATATAACGGCTTTATACCTGGCCGTCGGGTCATCATCGACTTTTATACCCGGTCATAAGGCATTTCTGGTCCCTATCACAAATGCAAAAGAACCCGAAAGTGTTTCAGAAGCTATGCGTGATGATAAGTGGAAGAATACGGTCGGTAGTGAAATTGGTTAACTCGAAGCAGCTAAGACATGGACACTTGAAGACTTACCAAAAGGTAAAAAGGCAATCGGGTGCCAATGGGTGTTTAAGATTAAACACAAGTCAGATGGAATGATCGAGCGCTATAAAGCGAGACTTGTGGTCTTGGGAAATCGACAAATAGAGGGTGTTGATTATGGTGAGACATTTGCACCAGTTGTTAAGATGACCACAGTTCGTTCCTACCTTGTTGTAGTCACGGCTCGAAATTGGAAAGTACATCAGATGGATGTACATAATGCATTTCTTCACTATGACCTTGAAGAAGAGGTGTATATGACTTTGCCACCTGGATTTCCCTCACGTTTTAATGGTAAGGTCTGTTGCTTACGAAAATCCTTGTACGGACTGAAGCAAGCTCCACGTTGTTGGTTTGCAAAGCTTGCTCAGTCTTTGGAGACCTACGGTTTTGTGAAATCTTTGGCAGATTACTCATTGTTCGTATATGAGAAGAGCATAATTGAGATAAGGGTACTTATCTATGTTGATGGTTTAGTGATTACAGGAAATAAGGCTCAATCGATTGTGGATTTCAAAAATTATCTTAGCACATGCTTTCATATGAAAAATCTAGGTGTGTTAAAATACTTTTTGGGCATAGAAGTTACGAGGAGTCCACAAGGAATATATTTTAGCCAATGAAAATATGTTCTTGATCTTTTGGTAGTCACTGGAATGCTTGGATCGAAGCCGGTTACATTCCCGCTTGAACAAAATCATCGCCTTGTTGTAGCCGATAGTCTTGTTCAACCGGATCCTGCTTCATATCGACGACTGGTTGGAAAGTTGATCTATCTTGGTGTTACTCGACCCAATATTGCATATTCTGTTAATATTTTGTCTCAGTTTATGAAAGCTCCACTTGAAAAGCATTGGAATGCAGCTCTAAGGGTAGTTCGTTATTTGAAAAGCAGTCCGGGACAAGGCATTTTACTTAGAGCTGATTGTGATCTTCACATCTACGGTTGGTGTGACTCGGATTGTGCAACCTGTCTTTTGACACGACGATCTTCGACAGGTTGGTTCATACAGTTTGGCCAATCACCAATTTCTCGGCGGACAAAGAAACAAGATGTTGTTAGTTATTCTTCTGTTGAAGCCGAATATAGAGCTATGGCGTGGACAGCTAAACAGTTGAAATGATTAAAAGGTCTGCTTGTTGATCTTGGAGTTAAGTTGACACAACCTATGCATCTTTACTCCGATAAAATGGCTGCTTTGCACATTAGTGCTAATCCAGTATTTCAAGAACGGAAGAATATGTAACAATTCATCCAGTGGACTCCACTAGCCTACCGCTAGCTTGCCCCCATATACCCCAAGCTGGTCTTCCAGGACATCGATCCTAACCCCTCACCGTGGAAAAGAACTCACATCCAAATCCACCAGTAGGTTATTGGTGCGCCAGGCGTTCCTCGAACCCTGGTCACCACCCTTTAACAACCTTCCCACAGGACAAGCTGTCACCAATTGACCTGCAACTCACAGATATTTTCACAAAGCCTTGGGGAAATGAGAGTTCGAAGGATTTCGTGACAAGCTGGGCATTTTGGATCTTCATGCTCCAACTTGAGGGGGATAATGGAAAACATCCATAGTTACGGATGTGTATATATTGTGTATATTTTATATTTCCTTTTAGTCTAGATCTTTACTTGGTCAAGAATGTGAACTTGTATATATGTTCGACCTTCACGGTCAAGAGAAATACACAAAAATCTTTTCATCTTTCGATTCTTAAATTTATCAAGAATTAGTATTTGTCAAATGAATTATTCTAAAGTATGTATTTAATAATTTAATTTACTTCTCTTTTGCTTCATAAAAATTAAAATAAAATAAAAATAAAATAAAAACTTTGAACAGAGACATATTTATATCTCTTTAAAGAAAAATACTTTTTTAGTTCTATGTAAGGAGTGTGGAACTTTTTCGAATAAAGAAACAAATATATTTCTCTTAAAATGTAAAAGATTGTTTTCTATCTATAAAAAATTATTAAGTATCAAAGTTTGGTCTTAAAATCTGGCTATTGACTGGTCGTTCGGATAAGTAATTATTCTAAGAACCAATCATATTTCAAACTTGTTATCCATAAAGATTTTCAAAAGTAAAACTATGTAATGTGGTCATTTTAGAGGTCTAAACACAATTATCATAACAGACAAAACAGTTTAAGCGCATTAAACACTTTATATAACTCATTCAGCCTATTTCTTCTAAATATTATAAACATATTCAGTGATGATGTTAAAATGACCCGACCCATTTTCTTTTAATGTAATAATTTACTAGTAATCTCATACTCACTAACAACCTAACAGCATTCTATTCAAATAGCGGAAACAACCAATATTAAACCAGAAATTATCAATAGCCAAAACCAATAAATTAAATAATCAATAAACCAATGTATTAAATAACAATGAATCGGCAATGTCATAAAACAAATCATCAGCATTCTAATGACCCAACTCTAGAAACTTCCCAGAAGATAGACATCAACCAAACAATTTATTGAACACAAAATCAGAGAATCAGAAGCTTAGATAAGCCATGCTTATGCAATCACCTTTCCAACAAAACTTTTCAGACAACCAATAACGAATCCAAGACCACAACAGGCCTCCCAACATGTCCTTAGCATTAGATCCCCACTCACAGGAACAAATTTCTCCAAAAAGTCTTAGAACTCTCAGGAAACTCACAAGAAACTATTTCTCTCTTCTCAAACTCTTTGGAGAACGAAAAGTGGCTAAAAGAAACAAGAGCCTTGGATTTTCTCCTTAAATATTCGAGCTCTAGGGTTTTCCACTAAACCGAGCCAAAAAGGAGAAATTAGAAACAGCCCTAGCACAAACTGCTAAATGGTGTCGATCGACATCGTTTTTTGGTGTTTATCGACATCCAAATCAGAAATTTGATTTGTGGGTGTTATGACGTATTTCGCTTCCAAATATAAATTAAAACAGGATATGAGTAAACAAGATGGTTATTTAACTATTTATGCTAATTATTATATTTTAATATCTCCTTTTTAATAAAAAGGAAGTACAAAACATAGTTTTTGTAGACTTTATATTTTAAATAAATGGTTACAAATGGTTACAAATAGATTATAGATTAATCTATATATTAATATTAATCGGTTACACCTAAATATTAGGGATATTCCAAATTGATAATTGATATATTAATGGTAACAAATAAAATCATGGATATTTCAAACTGTATATTCGGAAGATTTTAGTCCTATATCACTTTGTTTCCAAAGATCTTTAAACACATTATTACAAATTTATTTTCCTCAGATTTTATCGATAAACCACAACGTTAACCAAAGAAAGATTATGAAATTGATAGATTGATTGGTTACAAGTTAAATAGTGGGTTACAAGATAGATTACGAAATAAAATTTAACCAGTGTTATAGCACGGGTAATTATCTAAAAACATTAACAATATAAAACTTACAAAATATGTGTCTTTTTCAAGCCTTCATATTTAGCATGTGATTTTATTGCATAATGTTTTAGCCAGAACAAAATTTTAAAAAACAATCACATAAATTATATTTTATATAAAAATTACAATATAAATAAAATAAATTTCAACCTGTGCTCTAGCACGGGTCTTAATCTAGTTACATTCAATTCTATAACGTGAGCTCCAGTTTAGAAATTGCGTTCACATTTCCTATTATTGATCTATATTGAAGAAATTGCTTACAAATATATCTTACATTATCTTCAAGTCTTTTAGACTCGGTGAAGCCTCAATTAAAACATCGTCGTCCTACAAACCACACTCAAACTAAACACCATTGTTATTAGACTACTTACAATGGACAAATTTTAAGCTGTTGAATAAATTATTCAACAGTTAAACCTTTACAATGGTGAGTTGGAGACAACGGTGTTGAAACCATTCAACGCAGTTGAATCGGAAAAGTGGGGCTTGGGCTTGCCACGTGGCACGTTTTAATTGGTATACTTTTAATTTTTTTTTTTTTTTTCTGAACGAAAAGTTTTTTTTTTATTGTTTGGACACACAAAAAAAAACTCTTGTTTATTGTTTTACCCATCTTTTTGTTTTTAAATGGATCCTAATAATAACCCTTTCAATTCCCAAAATTCTTCTAATTATCCTTTTAGCTACCCAAATCCCAATAATTATCAGTTTCCAAATCAATCTCCCAACAATCCCCAACACATACCAAACTATGGATATCCACCAAATTTCTTCATAATATGTGATCACAAAAAATAAACACAAATAAAGTGAAAAATATGAAATAAAATTGGTGGGATAAGGTGTTGTAATTTCATTAAACAAAACTATTGTAGAGGGTAAGAATGATGTATGTGTTGAATTATGATGTAGAAGAAAGAGAAGATGATGTGGAGTGTTAAAAAGAAAAAAGTGGGTGTTGTAAAATTCCAACCATTGTACATAGTCTTAGACACAACATGGACATGAGACATTGAAACGACAAATAACACACCGAGACAGTGTAGATGAGCGACTCAATCTCTGTGGTGACCGGTGGGGATGGCACTCTGGCTTACTTTCTAGTGTAGTATGCATATATGGAGATATGAGTTTTAAAATGATAGAGAAAACATAAGATCAAAGTCTCATTACAATCTGAAAAACCCTGCTTCAAGATACACCCATATGCTAGGAGCATCAAACAACATCCAAAAAAAAATTAAAAGTAAAGATAAATTCACTGAATCAATACAAAATCGATACTGACTCAGCTTCACTGTAGTTTCTTGAATCAAATATAAAAAGCAAAGAAAAAACAGGGTATCAGACTCCGGTGACAACCTTGACTTAATCCTCCTATTCACTCATCTCGTCCTCAGTGAGAAGCTCGTCCTCGGAGAGATCCCCGCAAAGCTCCCGTGACAAAGCTGCTGGATCAAGCTCCAAACAATCTTCTGGAACATTCTCACCTTCCTGACCAGTGAGCCTGTGACAGACCACCTGATGTGAGAACTTGAGCAGTTCTTTGACTGAGAATGCGAACTGATCAGAATCGCGACGAAAGACAGCTTTGAATCCAGGGACCTTCACTAATGGCAAAACCATTACACCTACTTCCCTATCGAAGTCTTCAACCACTTCAACAACTTCAAACTCGTTCCACTCTTCTTCATCATCGTCCCAATCATCTTCGTCTCCCCAAGATGGTGACCAGTTTGTATACAAAGCCCAAACATCACCTTTCATAGGATAGATGTGAATAAACCCTTCAGCATCTTTTGTACACTTGAGTCTATGTGAGAATAGCTTGAGAGCTTTGGTGTTGATCATGCGTTCCCCGATTGAGAAGCGTCCACTTGTTTTGGGAAAACCTGAATCAACCCACTTCATTGTAGCCGGTTCCTCATCGTTGGTAATATCCAGCCAAGAAATACTCAAGTTGAACGGTTCTTGAGAGACAACACTATGCACCAGTGCATAGAGTCGGGGCATTCCATCAACACCACCATAAGCAGCCCATACTTCGTTCTCTTTAAACGAACCTTCAGCTCGGTCCTTGTCAAAGTCATAGAAATCATTATCTAGAACAAACTTAGATCGAAGAGGGCTTATCTCTTCAGCATCAACAGCACCACCATTATTGTCTTGAGAGGTAGATGCAGTCTTCTTAAGGCGTAGTTTGATTCCATTCCAAGCCTTTTCAGCAGAAGCACCTCCAATCATATTTGGAGTATTCTCGAGTCTGCCACGTCTGCCTCTATTTTTGCGGATATTTTGTAGGAACATGTCGATATCGTCCATTTCTTGAACATAGTTGAACCAATAAGAGAGAATATAACACAGTCAATTACAAATCAATGAAAACATAAGTTGAACCAAAATTCGTTATGGATCAATCATGAAATTTAAAATCCAACTAGATTGTTTGCGCCCTAAAATTCGCTATAGATCAATCATGAAATTTAAAATCCAACAATATTGTTCTTCTAATTAATATATTTTCCTTAAGATCTGTTTCAAATATAGATGTCCAGATCTAAAGCGGAACAAAAACACTTCAATAAGCAACCCATGCCAAATCTGGAAAATCTACAATAAGTTTGTGGGCGAAAGTTCGTTGAAAATTTATAAAATTTACGCGTGAAAGTTCGTTACATAGTAAAATCACGAACTCATGAAAACAGATTCGGGTTTCAAAAACATGTTTAGTTAGATCCGAAAATATTGATGCATGTCTCTAAAATTGAAACTAATAGATATCTGAAAACACTAAGCGTTTATGAACATGTATATAAATATGTTGAAGACTAGGAAAGGTGATACGATCGAACACACAAAATTAGTCAGGAAATCACAAACTGGATAACAGCAACCCGTTATCATCAAAACGAAGGAGAAGAGATTAAAACACGAAAATCAAAACTAAAGTAACAATTCGATACCTTTACTTCTCCACACAGTTAATCTGAAGAGCCAAACACCAAAAACCACCTATCAAAAGAGAGATATTCATATCATATTACATAACATAACTGAGAAAAGAATGATGCATTGTAACGTATGCATGTGATGAAAGTATATATATTATATATACATACCTCTACGTCGAGGAGAACCAAGAAAAGAACAGCTTTAGACTTGTCGGTGATTTTGTTTATGCTTCTTCCTTAGATTACTAGATGAAGAAGCTCAATTTGTAGAGCTTTGAACAGCATATTTTTTTTCTTTATGGTAAAAATGTACCATGATTATATTACTAGTTATTACAAAATGTATCTAGTCAAAGTTTCCAGTGCTCAATTTTAAATTATTTCCATTCTCAAAATCTGCAATTAGTGTTTGTCTAAATTAATCAATTCATAGTATATATGTGTTGGATTTATTTCTCTTTTTGCTTGATAAAAAAAAGACTTTGAACAAATTAAAGACTTGTTTGTTTCTCTATAAACTGTAACAAGATATTTATTTATGTTTTTTTTTTCGTTTTTTTTAGTTACTTTTTAATATGGCTAATTATGATCAAAGGACGACCGTATTCGAAAAAGTATATTTTTTATTATTTCTCCTAAATGTAAAAGATATATTTTTTCTCTACTAAAATTATTAAGTGGCAATATTTTAGTTTTAAAAATCTGTCTCCTAGTTGGTCGTTAGGGTAAGTAATTGTTCTAGGAACCAATCATGTTTCAAATTAGTTATCCACAAAGATTTTCAAAGGGTAAAACTATGCAATGTGGACATTTAAGATGTCTAAACACAATTATCATAACACACAAAACTGTCTAAACGCATTGAACTCTTTTGACTAATCCCTCTTTATGAGACTTAAATCCTATCACTCCGACCTAGCAAATTGGGAGCATCAGATAAATACGTGTGGCTGGCTACAAAGGATGGGGAATATAGTGTGAAAACCGGATATCACATAGCTTTAATGCGGAAAGACAACCAACCTCAACCCCCCCAACCACCAACCCATCCTAGCTTTAAATGGCTTCAAGGAATCTGGAACCTACAATGTGCACCAAAGATTAAAACTTTCCTTTGGAAAGCAATGAATAACGGATTACCGGTGGGTGAAAACTTACAAAACCGTGGCATTAACCATTCAGCCTATTGCCCTCATTGCGGCAGAGAGGAGTCACTACTTCACCTCTTCTTCAAGTGTCCTGTGGCAGAGGAGATATGGGGCTTGGTTCCTGTTGCAAATCACCCCAACTTCTCTCTCTTGTCAAACTTCCAACAGGGTTTAGAGGTAGTGAATGATTTGATCAGTCTCCCCCCGATCGGATTGATGAAAGGAGCTATTTCCTCGTGGATCTTATGGGCGATCTGGACCTTTCGAAACCGCAAAATTTTCGACCAGACCAATACTCATACCCAGGAGATAGTCACCCAGGCGATTAGCCAAGCCCGCAGTTGGGTAATCGCTCAGCCACATCGGAAGTCTCCCAATCCTCCAATCCCGACAAGTAATCCACCTCTGTTTAGCCCAGATACGATCCGCTGCTTTTCAGACGCAGCTTGGAAACAAGATTCAAATCAGGCAGGGTTTGGGTGGATCTTTGAACATCATCTTCCTTTATTGGTGACACAAGGCACAGCAACGGAATCAAATGTTAGCTCTCCCCTAGTGGCGGAAGCTTTGGCCTTGCTTTATGCTCTTCGACATGCTCGAGAGCTTGGTTTTCAAAAACTTTCCTTTGCTTCAGATTCACAGCAGTTGATCAAAGCACTAAATTCGGAGGTCCAGCTGAAGGAGCTCCATGGGATTCACCACGACATCCTTTCTATCTCCAGAGACTTTGTAGTTTGTGATTTTACCTTTGTAAAACGAGAGAAGATTTATCGAGCTGATAGGGCAGCTAAAGAGGCACTTTTGTCTCTTTCCCTTGTTTCTGATTAAAGTTAATTTAATCTATGGTTTGACAAAAAAAAAAAAGTATATATGTGTTGGATTTATTTCTCTTTTTGCTTGATAAAAAAAAGACTTTGAACAAATTAAAGACTTGTTTGTTTCTCTATAAACTGTAACAAGATATTTATTTATGTTTTTTTTTTCGTTTTTTTTAGTTACTTTTTAATATGGCTAATTATGATCAAAGGACGACCGTATTCGAAAAAGTATATTTTTTATTATTTCTCCTAAATGTAAAAGATATTTTTTTTCTCTACTAAAATTATTAAGTGGCAATATTTTAGTTTTAAAAATCTGTCTCCTAGTTGGTCGTTAGGGTAAGTAATTGTTCTAGGAACCAATCATGTTTCAAATTAGTTATCCACAAAGATTTTCAAAGGGTAAAACTATGCAATGTGGACATTTAAGATGTCTAAACACAATTATCATAACACACAAAACTGTCTAAACGCATTGAACTCTTTTGACTAATTATCTATTAATATCACATTGAAACAAATATGAACTCTAATTAGACATGTTTGATGGAACCGAAGCTTGTAGAAATTGCTTACACAGAGCCGTGCCTACATGGTAGAAAAAGAAACACTCGCCTCCGACCTCTAATTTTGTAGAAAGTTTAAGAAGCCATCTTTTTGTCAATTAATGTTTTTCATGCATGTATTAAAGTAAGGTTATCGAAATTTATATACGTAATAAGGAGATATAGTAAATAACTAAATATAGAGCAATGCCAATACTGCAATATGTAGGATCTCTAAGGTCTAAATACATGGACAAGTTAGGATCTCTGCATATTAATATTTTCTTATAGTACTAATTAGATATCACATTTTTACACCACAGTTTATTTAAAATTCATATAATCACCAAAACAATTTTTTGTTGTTGTTAGTGACACAATACTATGTCTACCTATTTTTTTGAACTTTTTATGAAAGATTATTGTATACCTTTGGTTATAAAATTATTATGAATTATTAGAAGTGTTATATTATGATAAATTATTTCAAATATGATTTTTTTTTTTTTTTTGCCTATGGCCTCTAAACCTCTAGACACGGCTCTGTGCTTACATATAAATCTTCGAAAGATCTAAATGACAATTGCACAATCTTTAAGTCTTTGAGACTCGGTGAATCGTCAAGTAAAACTTCCTAGTCCTATAAACAACACTCAAACTAAACACCATAGCCATTAGACACAACATGGACATGAGACCGCACGTGACTGAATAACAAACTGTGCCCGTGCAGACGAGCGACTCAGTCTCTGTGGTGGTTCCAGCTTGCTTTCTGGCGTAGTAGTCATAGATGTTACTAGCAATAACACCTGAGAAAAGAAACGACCCAATAGGCAAAGCTGTAATCTGGAAATTATAGAGAGAACCAAAGCTCTTCAAGCCAAAAATGTCGGAGACTGAAGCAGGAGCAATGGCCCAATGAGCGCCATAACCCATTCCTATTACAATGGTCACTACGTAGATCTTCCCGGGCCAGTCTATTGCATAGTAGATAAGCCCTAAAGACATTATCGCCTGAACCGCAGACATTGCCAATGTTCTTGGAAGTGAGAGTTTTCTTGTCAAGAAGAAGAAAGTGATGAAAACGTCAGTAAGAAACAGAGTTGTGTCTATAACATAATATGTTTGATATGAAAGTGAAATGGTTTTGAGGATTTTGTACCGTATGATTAGCTCAGAGAAGTAGCCACCAGCAACACGGCCGAGAAAATTGGAGATGCTGATGAGTGAGACAAATATCTTGGTGTTGTTGTACCCAAGGGAATAACAAATCTGACCAAGATTGTCTATAACCGTTATCCCCGAACCTACACCTAGAACCAGAGACATAAATATAAGCCAGAAGTCAGCTTGTCCCAAAGCTTGTAGCAAGGTGAAATCTTCTCCTATACACGGTGCTCTTTTCTTCTCCGGCAGTATGTCACTTCTCTCAATCAAAGTTTTAACCTCATGCTGATCCACATTAGAAGTTCCTTCTTCAGACTTCATTAAGGTGACATTATTACCAGAGATGAAAACCGATGAAAAAGGGACAAGAACTGGAACAACCATGAAAACGACAAGGATGGCTCCAGAGGTTGTGATAGTAGTTTGAGATATATCAACAAGACTCTGAAGTACCAACAATCCTAGTAAATATACAGCAAGAACAACACAAAACCCGTAAATAGCCAGGAACCGTAAATCATCAGAACGCAAGTTCGTTCTGCAACTCCTTTCATTAACGGGTTTAACAATGAATAGCAGAGCAAGTACCACGACTGGTGGTCCAAGAGCAACCATGAGAATAACCGAAGAATCATGAGAAGGGTTGAACATCAAGTAAACCTGAGTCAAGATTGCTCCACTCAAACCAGAAAAACCTTTCAAGATTCCAACAACAGGACCACGGCTCTCCGGGAAGTTATGAATGCATGACACAAGCGATGCTGTATTGTAGTAGGTTTCCCCATTTGTTCCCACGAATATAGCAACAAACAACTGTATGAACACAAGAAAAGAAGTGTTACTTTCTATATATAGTTTACAAAACCAGAATCAAGAACATTAAATCAAGTGCAAGTCCCCAGAGTGGAATGGGATCAAATGTGGGATCAACTTAATGCCATAACCGATAACAAATCTTAAGTATACCACAAATCAAAATTGGTCAAGAGCATCACAAGAAATCGAATGTGTATATGCAAAAAACTGAATCATCTCTCACCATCCATAGAGGCAAATTAGGCAGTTTACCAGTGACGACGAGCCAAAGAACACCGTAGCCGACAAGGTTCTGGGTTGCACCGACGATTAGAACCACCCAGGAAGGTGAGACCTCAGATAAAGCACCGGAGACGAATCCAATTGCGTCACCGAGGTTCTTAGCAACGCCGAGTAGAGCGATTTGTTTCTGATTGTAACCAAGGGATGTCTTGATCGCCGGAGACATAGAGCCGCCGAATAAATAACCGACGCCGGCGACGGATTGGATCCACATGGCACAGACGAAGACTAGCCATCGGTCGTTGGCTAGGAGCTCAAGTTTCTGACGCCAACAAGGCATAGTCAATGGCCTCAGAAAAAAAAAGTAAGAAATTTATTAACTAATGAAATCAAACAAAGATCATTTTGAGAAATGAGAATAAAATAACAAAAAGCAATTCAAAAAATCCGTGTGGACAAAGATATAATTTTCCATTACAATTTACTCTTTACTCTTTACAACTATTTGTTCCATATACTCAATTAATATCATTTTGTCATAATAGTTTTTTATACTAAAAATATAAATATAAATAACTATTATCATGGTTGCAACTCTTTATCACAATTCTTTATAAAATATTTTATATTTATAATACATTAAACCATATTTTTAGCAAGATTACCTTGATTATTTGTTACAATATTTTTTTATCATAAACGATATTTGGCTTTTATTTTGATGGTTGTATTTTTTACTAACACTCTATATTTAATATTTATGTAGTTTTAGTACTACTTATTACTAGGACTCAGACTCCCGCGAAGTCGTGGGAAAATATTTTAGAAAAAAATAAAATAAATTTTAAATTTAAAATTCTGAAATTATTTGAAAGTAATAAAATAGTTTAAATACATAAATATTAAATATAAACTTATAGTAAAAACACAATCATCAAAATAATAACTTATAACAAAAAAAATATAATGCAAAATAGATGCAACTTTGCCAAAAAAATTGTTTAAAATATTATAAATATAAAATATTTTATAAAGAATTATGGTAAAGAGCTACAATAAAAAACTTATTATGAAAGTGATCCTAATTGAGAATATTAAACTAATGGTTGTAATGAGTAAACACAATTTTCTAATAAATAATTATAATTAAAAATATTTAATAACGAGTGAAACTGTATCAAAGAAAAATTAAAATTAAAATAAATTTTAAAGATTAAAATAATTTTTTTACTGAAAAGTCACAATAAATAGCTGCGACTGTAAATTTTATATTAAGTTGTATTAAATTTCTATATTGTTATAATCATTTCTTAAATTTTAGTTAGATTATAGAATAACGTTGAATATTATATATTAATATTTAAATTATTTAGATTCAATATATAACGGAAAATTTGTTTCAATGAACAATGATTTGTAGTTATTGATGAAGAGACAAATATATAAAGAGTTCAAAAGGCATAACTATCTAAATACTATTAGAACGAAAAATTGTGATGAAAAAATATGAATAAAATACTTTGAAAAGACACAACTCTACAATGAACGGATACAACCTTTTGAATTTAAACATGTAAATGCAAAACACAATGTAGAGTTCATCTAAAATTTTTAAAATAGTCATGGCCTAAACATAGCATCGCAAGATTATGAGCAACATTGTCTTGAACAACGGTTGCACAATCTTCTAAACATGATTACAATGTTTTTGGACACTTTTATGATGGACTAAATACATATAGGAGAAAAATGAGACGTTGAGAATTCGGCAAATATATTTTTAGTTTATTCTTTATATATATATATATATATATGTGTATATATATATATATAATTGTTTTTAAAAATCCACAAACTATTTTTTTCATACTGGAGCGTTAGAAGAAAAAACGTGAAACCATGTAAAGTTCCAAACTCTCCCACCTCAATTCTTTATTACAACCTTCCATCGCTTATCTCGATCAACTAATGTAATGACGTCAAAATTAAGGAAGATAAGATATAGAGTCAACATAGTTACATTTTATAGGTAGGAATCATTATTTGAAATAGAAACGAATCAGGTAAGCGATGAAATTAAAATTTGTACTCATATAAGACGGTTCCTTTGTCAAAAACGTTTGTCAACGCATCTAAATCGTTCAGAGCACCCTTTGTTAATTTTCCCCTAGGCATCAAATCTATCACTTCTTGAATAGACAAGAACTCATCATCGCCTAACAACCCCTCTAGCCTACACTAAGCATCATGATGCCTAGTAGTGGCAATGGCATAGCATTCATTCCAGGATTGTTTCAAGACCTTTAGGACCAACTTGCTTTTATCGCCTCTATGAAGGAAGTATTTGCGATCCATGCGACCCTTGTCCTTAGGCCTTGGTGGTGCTGGTGCTACGGCTTTAGGCTTGGGTGCTGCGGCCTTAAACTTAGGCTTGGGTGCAGTGGCCCTAGCCTTAGCCTTCAGTGCGGCAGCGTTGGTCTTAGCATTGGCCTTGCCTTTAGGTTTTCGTGGTACCATTTTATCTATTCCAGAGAAGACAGAGAAGTTCCAGAGACTCTTAGGAAGAGAAGAAATTATCTATTACCTATTAACATGTTAGCAACATCAGAATGAAGCCTCTACTGGAAACAGAGTATTTGCTTGCTCCAACTCCAGCAAAGACGCAAAATGACGTCACTTCGACAAAGGAAGAAATGCGTATAAACAAGAATGCGAAGCCCACCAAGGTTGAACAAGTCCAACGGCTATCCCTTCACCAAAAGACAAAACTGAAACAGCTTCACTCCAAGAAAAAACTAAAGGAACAAAGGAGGAAGCTGCAACTGAGAAAGCATCAGCTAAAGATAAGATCGACAAAGGGAAGGAGGTAGCCACGTGTCCAGGCCGTACAACTAAAGCAGTCCTAAAGCAGTCAAATGATCAGCTAGCCAATCATCAAGCTGTCAAATCGTTTCACAACCCTTGATTCAATATGTGTAAACTAATCGTGACAAGTGTCCGTAAGCACTAGGGTTTATGTTCGAGCGTATAAATAAGCCAAGAGCTGCATCGTAAACTTTGAGCTGAAATAATAATACAAAGTTACACATTTACAAACAATCTATCTTTGCTTTCAAAAGGCTCATAAATAAGAGAAACGTTGGTATTGTTCTCTCTTGACCAAATGCTCTTACATATCAAACTTATGAAGAAAATATAAACTTTTGAAATGTCCAAACATTTAGCAAATCAACCTTAAAAAAAAAAACAAATCACCGTCAATACAAATAAATGTTCACTTATTTATATACAATTCATGTGTAAGGTTGAAAAACAAATAAGAATAAAGATCAGCAACAAGTTCAAAAACAACAAACACGAATTAATGAAGAGGTCTACTTCGCAAGCTTTGGTTTGAAAAAATTGGTTTGCAAAAACATTCAACTTTGTACCTCCCAAAAAAGAATCTGTTAGTTTGAGTGGCGTTTAAGGTACACCAAAACTCCAAGTCCAGCAGCAAGAGCAGCCCCGGCTGCAACCGTCTTGTAAGCGGCTGCCCATGAGTCTGACTGGTCGTAGTCCATATCCACTGCGCTTAGACCTCCCCTGTGCCCTCTCTCTTCTGTGTGGTCCAAATGCAATTTCAAACCCTGCACCGTTTGGAATCCCAAACCAAAATATAAACTTCTTTATCACAAAATCCACATTAACCAAACCGAAAAAAAAAAACACGTTCTTGAACCAAATACAATGGATCTACAATTTATTACCTTCCAGCCTATTGATTTTGCGTGTTCTACAGCAGCTCCAAGATCATTGTCTGATGCTAAAACGACTTTGTCATTATCTTCATCTTCGTACTATAGACACCACAAAACTTGTCAAGAACAGAAGCAGAACTTTTCCTCTTCTCGTTTGTTTAAAAAGTTCTCGAATAATAACTATGTACCATTATTTGAGGCAAGTTATCAGGCTCAATGTCATCCCCCATCCTTTGTAGGATTGCTGTTATCAGAGTTGTCAAGCTCTGTGTTTCTATAATTAGAAAGTAAAAAAAGGTTAATGGACTCTGCAGCATTGGCATAAAAGGTGTCCTATTTTTCAAGTGTTATGAGTTAACGTACCACACATAAATCTATGCATTCGTCCCTTTTTATCTTGGAGTTTGAAAGCAAATGTGTTAGGATATGAGAATGATTTTGTCCCTTCTATCTCCGAAGATAATTTCAACGACTCTTCCTCACTGCCAAATCATGTACATGGTTCAGTTTAAAAAACCAGCCTATGGTCAAAACTAAATGGTTCAAAGGAACAATAGTAGAAACCTCCTAGTTTCATCTCCATCTTCGTTAGGAGACAAAGCCATAGCAGAATCCCAAAACTTTTGCATCATTGAGTTTGCTGTCTCATTATTTATTCCAGCCGTACTCCCAGCCTTGTCAAAAGGAAGTAAAGAGAGCTTAGAACAAAACAAGATTCTCAACAAGAATGGCAACAACAAATACAGCATGTTCTTTCTTTACTCGGATTGTTTATCGATCTTGTCTCATGTTTCTGACTTCAACTAGAAGAGAATAATAAAGGAAAACAAGTTTACCGTAGTAACGGCAGCATTAGTTATGTGGATCACATCAATCACAGCAACAACGTCTCCATCTGTTTGAAATCATCAACATTAGACTAGTGTTGAAATATACTTTCTTGCTCAAAGTCCGTTTTTGCATACGTTTTTGTTACCTTTATCTAATACAGGAAGATGTAGAAATTTTCCATTATGCATGATATGCAAGGCATCAACAATAGCCATATCAACAGTTGCAGATTCTGGATTCTGAGTCATAACCTATATAAAGAATGAACAGAGACAGGAAGTGAGAATTGATTTAAATCTAAGGAAGGGATGACTTAAGGAAAACATTACCTTCTCCACAGTAGTTGTCTCTTGAGGAAGGTTTTGGGCTATCACCCGCATCAAAATGTCCTTTGAACTAACACAAAATCACTATTCAATATCAACGTTTCACTAGTTTGAAACAAAACCAAAGTAACAGAACAAAGGCTTATATGACACTTACGTCAGAATCCCTACTAATTTGTTTTCAACCATCACCATGGCTGCACTAGACTGATATTCAACCATCTTCATGGTTACTCCTAACACCGTCTCATCCAATCCAACTTTTAAAACTCTGTACGTTTTCATTTCCAAATTTACTCGTTAAGCTTTGCATTGCTCTTAATAAAACTAGTATATAAGAATAATAAGATCAAAGTGAATGATCATAGATTTTAAAGGGGATATTACCTACTTTGTATTCTCTGGAATTATAGTTGATAGTGAAGGCTTGAATATTCGTTCTCTAAGTGTCTCCATAAAAGTGTTTGGTCCTGTATCCAACAAAAACGCAATAAGAGACAGAACTTTATGTTTAAACACAACCAATGCATGCAAGAAGACAATTTAAAGCTGTTCTGCAGTTGTGAAGGAATCAAATGAAGATATACCAGCGATCGATGTTCCCCAGTTCTTTTCAACGCCTTCAACAGCTGCAGCAATAGCCTTACCCTTCTCAACTGATCTTTCCATGCGTGCAATTGCATCATACAAACACTTTGCAATATCGAGAAGTGCAATAACTTCTCCATTCTCTACAACAGGCAAATGTCTAAATTTGCCTGCAGATCCACTTGTCAGTTCATATCATGGAAAAGAAGATATGAAAGAACAAGAAACAAATGTGTTCCCACAAACCTTGCACCATCTTTTGAAGAGCTTCCACAGCAATAGTGTCAGACAAAACAAAAACAGGGTTCTTGGTCATAACTTTAGATACAGGTGTTTCTTCAAGGTTGAGTTGTTTAGCAATTACTTTTGTCGCTATGTCCTTCAAAACAGAAAGATAGACAAAGATTTATTCAAGCTACCAATTACAAAAGAGAGAAAATCCAGAGAAAATGTTTAGCAGTGAAACTGGTTCATGGAATATTTTACCCTGTCAGTAAGGATCCCACAAAGCAATGCATTAGAATCAGTCAGCAATAAGGCATCAACGCGACGTGCAGCCATCCTTCGGCAAGCTTCATATAAAGTTGTGCTATCGGGTACGGTAAGGGCCTTAGACAACCTTAGTCTCTTTACAGTTCTCTCTCCACTCCTTTCCCCACTCAAGCTTCTATAAAAACCAAAACATGCAAACATATACTTTTAAACATGTATCTGAAATTAAATAGCCAGCAAACCAAGTATCCTCATGGTCGCAATACAGAAGCCAATAAAGCTAAGACGCACACATAATGAATCCAACATTTATAAAACTGTCTCAAAATGTAATAAAGAGGTAATCAATGATTACATGGAAGAACGAGAAGATGTGAGAGATCTCCGAGGGAGGAGGTCAGAACCACCACCACCACCTTCGTTTTCTGGACCTTTCTTCCTCCCTTGAAATGAATTACCAGAGAACGAGAGACTTTTTCTCGAAGGACCACCACCACCTTGGTTTGCCATTTCAACTTTTCCGATCAAATTTTCTGAAAAAAAAAAAGATAATCATCAGATTTTGAATATGGTTGCAATTTTGGAATAAACAAAACAAAGATTCCCAATTGGAACATTACCAAATAATTTTTTCTCTTGGGAAAATTTTGGGAGATATATCAATTAACAGAGAAAAAGAAAATTCAAAATGGCAAATTTTTGTAGGATCGATACGAAAAGAGGAGACCGAGAGGGAAAGCAAGAACCCAATCTGCCAGAGGAAAAATATAATTTAATATTATTAAAAAAAAAAATCCATGGGTGGTGGACATGGAACTTTTCTTCATTTGCCAATCTGTTATCGAACGAAACTACATATTTGCCCTTGAGAGTAATTATTTATCAGGCGGGAACGACGACGGTATCATTGTTTTCTTCTCTTCATATATCTCTCAAAACTGGAACGCCTGCCTATCGATCAGATTGCATATTAATGAGTCAGTATTGGTTTATAGATTTGTTTTTTTATTAATGAAAAATATACTTATAAGAAGTCATATTTCTTCATTAGTCGTATTTTTCCCAAATAAGTGTAAATAAAAATGTTTTTTTTTTAATTAAAAAAAACTCAAATTTGGTAGGTGCATTTATATATTTTTAGCGGAAATAATCTATATTAACATTTTGGAAGTACATTTTGGTTTATGTCCGTTAAGATTTACTTATTTAATTTGTTTTTTACAATATTAACCCCTAAAACAATTTCATAAATAATATTGCAGATAAACTGAATTACTAAACTTTCTTAAATTGACCAAAATTTGTTACATTTATTGCCATAAAATCTTAACAACATCTATACATTCTGATTTTTCCAAAAACAACTCTACCCATTAAAGTTTTAACCCATTAAATCTCCAAACTATTTTTATGGATGCTAAAATCTCTCAAATTTAAATGATATACAACAGATTTTCCATAACAAAAGTTTACAATCTCCATAATTATATTAACATTAATAAATTTGCTAAACCGAAAATCCAATTAGAAAATGTCACATTAAATATGTTGAAAACCCCATAATTTGGTTTATTTATTTTTATGAGGAGTTACCAAAAAAATTGAAATTCTATTAGTTATCATAAACTATATATATTAACATGGAAAAATTATAAACTATAAAAATATGATAATTTTGTAGAACAATTAACATAACTAAACTTGATAAAAAAAACTTATTTTGATTATTTTTTTTACGCAAAAACTTATTTTGATTTTGGTGAGACGGGTTGGCATTAATCCCATATAGGGATTTAAGTGGAATTGTTTTTTTTAAACACTTTTAGATGTGTGCCCGGAGATAAATGTATTACTAGATTACACATATACCACACGAGTTAAAACCTTGAAAACACTACAAAAATCATATACTTTGAATACTTATATCAAATACATGTAAAATTTTATATTTTTAAAATTAATAAAACAATAATAAAATAACAAATAAATACAATATAAATTTTAAAATTTTAAAATTAAAAATATTGTCCTGCGGTATACCGCGGGTTAAATCCTAGTGTTATATTAAATACGATGCAATAACAAAACTCTTTAGTCTATAAAACTATGTATAAATTATCTTATAAATCAGATTTTGAAATATTTTAATGATTTGTATTATACAAATTAATTAGCCTTTACGTCATTCATAAGGTTAGACATATTCAATTTAAAAATTTATAATGTATGTGAAAATCATTTGGTGTTGAAATGCATTTAAAATTAGGCTTATATTATTGAATTGTCTAACTGAAAAATGCATTTTATAAAAATGAAATATCTATTTATAAGATTTCTTATTTGAAAAATAAAAATATTTGATTTTGATAAGTTTAGTAAATATATATATATATATCAATTAGTAATTAGTGTTTCGAATCAAAACTAATAAAATGTATGAGTTATAAGCTTCTAAGGTTTGACAAAAAAAAAAAAACTTCTAAGGTTGTCCATATAGAATTTTAAACAACCGATAGAGATTAGTCATGTCATTATTTAACATTTTTGAAATATATAATAGTTTTCTATATTATTAAGAATTTTTAGAAAAAGAAAAAAGTTTGATCTATGAAAATAAAAGAAATAAGTATAGTGTTCCACATCGGCTAGAAAAATTTTAGAAATTGTTCAAAATCACTATAAATAAGACTAATATGATTCCAATTACGAATGAACAGGAAAACTTGATTTATCAAGCGTCTAAATTTAAAAGTTTTATTGAGTTTAATCCGATGTTTTTATGGAGAATCCTTTTCAAAAGTTCGAAACAAGAACTCTCGTTAGTACATATCTCTAATTTACATTTCGATTAATTTAATACTTACATTGTTGGGACAAATTTTTTGTGAACCATATATGTTGTTTCAGGTCTTGAGTATTTACATAGGTTAAGATGTTGTCTGTAGTGTGAACCAGATGCAGTAACTAGACGCAATGCAAAATTGGTTCATGATTTAGTTGATGAGATTTGATTCTTAATTGATTATTTCAAATAATTTTACTACTAAAAATTATACATTATATTTCCTATAGCAAATTTATTAAAATGTCCTTTTCTGTTTGATGTAGTAAACACATGCTAACAGGGCCGGACCGAATATATGTGCTGCCTAAAGCAAAACTGCCCATTAACAAACCGAAATAAAATTAAAATTGGCAAAAAGTCTGTTTGAGGATTCGAACCCAACACCCATAAATGCTTTTAACATAGACTTATCCACTGTACCAAAGGAATTTTTTGTTAAATGATGCCCTTAAATTGTTCATATATTTTTGATGCCTAAAGCATCTGCTTGTTGGGCTTTAGCCCTGGAACGGTCCTGCATGCTAAAGTAACTTAACCAGTGAGTGAACATGAAAAATATTTCAAATTCAATGATATAGCTAGGTAAGATGAATGCAATAACGGATACATGTTTTTTGTTATTAGATAGCAAATTTGATGAACAACTAAATAAATAAATAAAAACTTGATTTACATTATTTACTAGTACAAAAATCTTATATAAAATAACATAAGTAACAGGTAAGGTCCCATACTATACATGCTATGTACACTATTTACCTTATTATTACGTTCACTAGGTTTTGAAACCCACGCGTTGATATATTTTGATAAAAATTATATATGATTGATTACGGTGATAAAAATATTATCTTATAAAAACATTAAAATAAGTACTAAGAAAAAAATAAATTTCAGATACACAAATTTTAAAAATATAAAAATCAGTTGTGTTATAAAATCAAATCTGATAAAAAAATCATGAATTTAACTCGACGTCCAGGCGAGGCAAATCAAACTGATGACCTCACATATCCTAAATCATTTCTTTGACCACCAGAAAAACGAAACAATTTTATAATCATGAATTTAACTCGTCTTTATATTTAATTGATCGATATCACCTATGTTTTCGTGGTTTTTATTCAATATTTTCTTATTCTTCATATTCTTTCTTGTCATTTTTATTGTCAAATTTTGTGTTAATTCTCATCATTACTTTTACCGTTTGGTTCTTCGTTATACTCTTTTTCTTCTTCCTCGTCAACTTCTTCACATTCTTCTACTGGAAAAACATTTTTTTAGACTACCACACAACTTGTTAACCCATCAAACTCCAAGAACAAAATCATTTCTCATAAAATTTGTGAAATTCATGAACACCAGCATAGTCAACACATGCACCCAATTATTAACAATTTTATCCATATACTTATTTGGTTTTAGATCCACGCGTTTAGAAACTTCTCAAACCAAAATCCTTACTTGGTTTATAATATTTTAAAAACATAACAAAATATACTAATAATTATTTATTTAATATGAATCATATGATGTATAGAAATATGAGTAAACTATAAGAACATATTAATTATAAATATATAATATCAATTATATTATATCATCAAATAATATCAACCGTATCATATTATCAAATAACCGTAATCATATATAACAGTAACCGCTTGAACCGTAACCGTATTTAAACGTAACCGTTTAACCGTTTGTTAAACGGTTCTGGTTAAGGTTACAAAATTTCTAACCATAACCGATGGTTAATAAACCTTAACCGTAACAACTATAACCCTGGTCATGCCTATGTATAGCTAATAAAACATGTGTGTTTGTCGTCCTTCTTTCTTCTTTAAACCTCAAAATTTGAGTCAAACATCAAATTAAGGTCTTGCGATGCCAATCCTTCTTCCTTAGACCCAAAAATAAAAAATTAATGAAAGAATATCAACTCATCTATAAAATCATACACAAAAATATGTTTTACAGCTCATAAGAAATAAAAAGCACAAATGTAGATAAATAAGATAATATATGTTTTACATCAATATTTATAATATTTTAAACTTTTAAAAGGTTTCGAAATATAAAATTTGAACCTTTTAAAAATTTTCAATATTTATAATATTTTAAACTTCTAAAATTTTTAAAAATTATAATATTTTTTTGAAACTTTTTAAAGTTTTAATTTGATCAAATAAAAAACCAGATCAAACCAAATAAAACTTTTAAACTTGGACGCCTGATAAATCAAGCTTTCCTGCTCATTCATTGTTGGAAGCATATTAATCTTATTTATACTGGTTCTGAACCATTGTCTAAAAACTTTCTAGCCGATGTCGGATATTATGCATAGTTCTTTGATTTCCATAAATTTAAAATCTTCTTTTTTCTAAAATATTCTGTAAATTTAAAAAAATGTTAATGAATGACATGTCAAATCATGATATGTTGTTTAAAATAATTCTTAATATATAAAATTCTGGAAATTGTATAAAATGTTAATAAGTGATATGTCGAATCCCTATTGGATATTTCCCTAGGTGGACAGCCTTAGGAGCTTATAGGTTCTACTTTCTATTAGTATAGATTTGTTATAGTTTTCAAGCTCTTGCATTTGATGGTTATTTTAGAATTTTTCTTCATGTTTAAAATTTAGTGAATTTTAGGTTAATCCCTCCTTTTTTCTAGTCAACTGTACAATCAATTGGTCACCATATTACAATCAACTAGGTTAATACCCGCGCTACGCCGCGGATTGTTTTTAAAATTTTAATTTTATATTTGTTTTATCTCTAAAAAATCATAATTAAATTAAATTTATCTGTTCTTGTAGATAAATAAGCAAATATAAAAATTATATTATTGCTTGAAGATGTTTTTGTTTCTCTTTAATTGCTTTTGTTAATGTTTTGCATATCTTGAATACACGTTACGAAAAAAAAAATGAAAATATATAAACCGAAAAAGATGGACCAGACTTTGTTATGAGATTTTTGAATGAATATGGTAAACAGTTCATAAAAACTGGTAACTGTAAGTGAATATGGACCAAGCTTAGTTACTTATAACTCTAAATTATAGAATACATGGTGTTATAGTAATTTTTATTTCTCACTTTTCGTTACCACAGTTACTTTCCTTTCCTCTTATTGCCTCTTTTCTTTTGTCCTCTACTCTCTTTGCCTCCTCCAATTTCTCCTCAGATCTTGGTCTTACCGTAATTGGTAATTTTCTTATCTCTGTCGTTAGTTCTTCAAGAACAAAAATGTAGCAAATGCTATTAAGAACACTACTCTTGAAATACACTACTATTGATTTGAAGACTCTCTCCTCTAGCTTAGGTTTCCCCTCTGCTCTTTGGACTTCCACCACAAATTTTTCCTCCAAATTTGCCAAGAATTATATTCAGTTCACACATCTTCCCTTTCTTTCTGTTTCTTCATCTTTTGCATGTCATACAGTTTTTTTTTACTAAAATCAGAGCGCCCGAAGAGGACATCTATTAGTTGATAGAAGTGAAAACAGCAGGACAATGATAAGTGAACTGAAACATAAACAAAAAAAATACTTACCGTCCATAACGATTTTACGAAGCAATCTCAACTTATTCAAAAGAACAGGAAGAAGTGTCAAACCTCAGGTTGAAAGAAATCAAAGACCGGTCTATGTTCTTACTCTATCCTAGCCAACTGTAATAAAAAAACGAGGAACCAACCTTAGAAATAGATCACATATTGAAGATGTTGCACAAAAACTAAGAATACAAATTATTCACCACAAGGCAAGTATCATAAAACAATTCAATTTTTTAAAAAATATCAGATAGACCAAACCAAACACTCCAATTACAGAAACATTCAAAAGGCAATTTACTTTCTAGAGTTTGAAGAATTCATATGAGGAAATATATTAAGGAAGAAGGTTACCTGGTATGAATCGTAAAAGTACAAAGCAAGTGATGTATTTTAACTGATACACATTTGAATAAGAAAACAGATGATAGAACAGAACCCACCGTCTTTGTGAGCAATTCCCCACGCTTTGCCATGCCTACAATCCTGCATTTGAATTCATGATTAAATAAAAGAATCCCCCAATGATTTGGTGACATAAACATTTTGTCAATAGGGAAAGTAAAATGGTCATGCCTACAATTTTTTATTAAACTCACCACCAACAAGATCGACGAGATTCAAACCAAACTAATAGAAACCATGAAGCCATGCCTACAAGTTAATATTGTTTGATCACCGTGAAGCCATGTTACTGTTCTAATAGAAACCAAGAAATTTATCAATTTATATAGGAGGTGCATCCAAGCGAATCAAGTTGAATTTTTCTCAAATCCTCTTTTGATTAGAAATTGTGTATCTTGAAGAAAGCGCCATGTCAAACACATACCTTACATGATTCTTACATAATACATTTCCTTAAGCATAACAAAGGAACAATGAACGAATACATATACAGTAGGGAAAAGGGCCATTTCATACCCGTACACACTCCAAAAGTGCGAATTGCTACATGTACAAACAAGCAGTGCCAATTTAAATATGTACCATAAGACATTTCACATTTCATACTTGTACTCACAAAATCGAGCCAATTGCACAGTCCACGTTAATGGATTTAAGTCAACCGTTATAGAAGCTGACTCAGAATCCACGTGTTTGTGGACGTGGCAACGAAAATGCAAACTGAGTCACGTCCAAAATCGAGCCAGAAGCTGAGTCAGTTTGCATTTTCGTTGCCACGTCCACAAACACGTGGATTATGAGTCAGCTTCTATAACGGTTGACTTAATTCCGTTAACGTGGACTGTGCAATTGGCTCGATTTTGTGAGTACAGGTATGAAATGTGAAATGTCTTGTGGTACATGTTTAAATTGGCACTTCTTGTTTGTACAGATAGCAATTCGCACTTTTGGAGTGTGTACGGATATGAAATGGCCATTTTCCCAGACCAGTACAACATAGTCTAAAGAATCTTATGTTAGAAAACTCTTATACAAGCAAACAAGTCGTTTATATACCTGGGCGAAAGCAGGAAAAAATTATACATTGAAACTGAATTAGATATGGAATTAGAAAGCAGAAGATGAATTAACAAAAGCATTAGACTGCCATATGCATATATGAGAATAATCAAAGGTCGACCATAAGCAATGAATCGGAAGATCAGATTAAAAAAACCCAGATATGCATAAGAGAGAGATCTACTATAGAGATTTCCGGCTAAAGTCTTGGAATCGAGTCATCCAGCGGTGGATAGTGGAAGAGAAGTAACAATCGGATGAGAAAACCGCTGCTCAATCACAATGATAGTCGATGGCGATTCGAAATCGATTACGGAGCTTAAGATTGAACAAAGATAAGAGAAACATTTACAAGCGAAGGATTTGGAGTGTATTATTTGTTATAATTTAATTGGTTATTGATTTTTACTGATGTGTCAACACCAGCTTCAATGTTGAGGCTGATGTGTCAACACTTGGAGAGAGACACTTCTACTTTTATTGTATTGATTGGTCACCGCATTGACTTTCTCTCATTTCTAAGGTTTTCTCTGCTCAATAAGGATCAATTTGTTACTGTATAACTCTACCGATCGATCCAATAATTCCAAAAAAACAAATAAAATTTGTCAAGGTACAAAAAATATAATCATTCAAATTTTTTTACTTTGGGTTCGGTTTTGCAGGTGATTAGATCAGTACATATCTTTTGGTTCAAGGGCAAGGCTTCTTAAAAAGGTGAGAACATATGTACGGTTTCTTATATTCAATTGACAAAATCTTTATTTTAGCTGTGCAACAGTATCCGATTTCCCCACGTATACTCTTAAGTCTTAAGTCTTAACTAAGGGTTACTACACTACTTTTGGAGCTGGCATCTACAATCCAAGGCCTGATGAACTCCCTAATGAAAAGGACGATGGCCATCTTGTTTTGCTCATGGGTGTTTGGGTTTATCCATAAACATGCATCCCCATATTCGAAGTTCAGGACTATTGCGGTGTGAATTGGGGGCGGGATGGGTTCATTCAAATTGTCATCTCCAACAGGGTTGTGACTGATTACTATGAGTTAGGTTTTCCTGATCACTATCCTCTTGGATAGAAGGATTCTACTCTTGCAAGACAAAGTGAAGGTCCTCTTTTAATATTGACACTCTTTGAATGGGTGAGGTGCCTTTTTTGGTTTATAAGTTTATTAAAACTTTGAAGTTCTTGTATGTCAATACAGTTTATGGTAGGTATATAAAACTTGGAAGTAAGTTTTAAGGTTAAAAAAAAATGAAATTGTTGTTAGTTGGTGTGGGATCGGATTTTCTCTACAACATCGAATGGCTTGAAACCAACACCTATTAAAGTTTTCTTAGACTTGGTGTTTTATACTCCCTCTGTTGTTAAAGTGACTTGAAATCTCTGAAGACGTCTACAAAGATGTACAAGACTGTGTAAGGCGTACAAGGCTTTTACTGGGCTTTTACTAGGCTTTTGTAGAGACCGACTCAAGGCAACTTAGGGTTAGGGTTTTGGGGGTGTAGGCGGCGCAGCCGCCTGTACGGTGTAATAGATTCTAGAAGATTCACAAGATCTTTTATTTCCTATTGTATCGGGTTTTTTGAGGCCTATATAAGAAGACTAGGGGATTGTAAGGTTGTTAATCAGATTAATAATATAAACCCTAGACAAAGGGTATTCGCCTCAAGAACACTCTGTTTCTCTTTTCAAAGTCTTTCTTATTTTGTTTCTGTTCATCCGAATTCACAACAACTGGTATCAGAGCGCCAGGTTCAATGACGAGTTCTGTAAAGTTTGAGGTTCCACGTTTCAATGGAACAGGTAACTTCTGTCTCTGGCAGACCCGGGTGAAGGACATGCTGAATCAGCAAGGGATGAAGAAAGCTTTGTTAGACACAAAGCCAGAAGCGATCTCGCAGGATGACTGGGATGAGATGAGGGAGAAGGCGGGTTCAATGATACGAACATGTCTTGGAGATGAAGTCGTGCATCAGGTTCTAGATCTCAGATCTTCAAAAGAGATCTGGGATAAGCTAGAAAAGATGTACATGTTAAAGTCCCCATCTAGCAAGCTGTACATGAAACAGAGGCTGTATTGGTTTAAGATGGCTGAAGGAGCAAATCTGGTCCAGCATATTAACCAATTCAACCAGATCACTGGAGATCTAGGGCGTGTGGGTGTTACAGTTGAGGACGAGGATAAGGCCATGCTGCTGTTGTGTTCTTTAACTCCTGTATATGAGACGTTGGTGACTGCACTATTGGCTGACAAAGAGACGATAAGTCTGCAGTCGGCTACAGACTCGCTGCTTGGGCATCATAACCGACGCCAACAGCATGGTGGTGGTAGCAGTGACAACCCTCAAGGTGATGGACTATATGTGAGTATAAGTCAAGGTAGCGGAGTACAGAAGAACAAGGGAAAACAGAGAGATGGCAAGATGAAGAAGATAATCTGTTATAAGTGTCAGAAACCAGGACACTATAAGAGAGATTGTCCTCTGAACAAGGAGCAGAACAAGACAGGAGGTTCATCTAATTCTGTGAACGTGGTCCATTCAGAAGACGCAGTGAAGGTCGAGTTCGATTTGCTTGCGGTGACTATAAGCAATCACACAGATTCTTGGATACTGGATACAGGCTGTTCATTCCACATGACTTCAAACAAGCATTGGTTTGACACGTATCAGGCTGGAAATTTTGGAACTGTTCAAATGGCTGACAATAGAAGCTGCAGCGTTGTTGGTATTGGACAGATCAAATTTCGGATGTATGATGGCACTTTCAGGATTTTAACTGAAGTGAGGCATCTTCCAACGGTGAAGAAGAATCTGATATCTCTTGGTTCACTTCACAGGGACGGATTCAGGTTCAAAACTGATGATGATAACTGTGTGAATGTGCGCAAAGGAGATATGGTGTTGATGAAGGGTCAGCTCACAACAGGGAGTGTGTATCGTTTACTTGGAAACGTGGTTGTAGGTGGAGCTGCAGCCGTGGTAACTGAATCAGATAACACAGCTCTATGGCATATGCGGTTGGGGCATACTGGAGAGCATGGTTTATCTGAACTTCACAAGAGGGGTCTTCTGGATGGTTTGAAGAATTGTAAGATGGAGTTTTGTAGGTTCTGTGTGATGGGGAAGCAGTCCAAGGCATCTTTCAAGACAGGTCTACACACCACAAAGAGTCTTTTAGACTATGTGCATTCTGATGTGTGGGGACCTACACAAGAACATTCATTAGGAGGAAGCAGATAATATGTAATCTTTATAGATGATTTTTCTAAGAAGGTTTGGGTTTACTTCATGAGGCAGAAATCTGAAGTTTTTGAGAAATTTAAGATTTGGAAGGCTGAAGTGGAAAACCAAACAGGGAGGAAGATGAAGTATTTGAGATCTGATAATGGTACAGAGTATACTAATGGAGAGTTTCAGAAGCTGTGTGAGGAGCATGGTATTCAGAGGCACTTTACAGTGCGGAAAACACCACAACAGAACGGTGTAAGTGAAAGGATGAATCGTTCTATTGCAGAGAAAGCAAGGTTGTTGAGATATGATCCAACTTGAAACAGGAAGTTGTAGTGGATCAGAAGCTTGTCTACGTTTGTTTAACATGGGCCTGTTTGGTCTGTCAGAAACTGGGCCATATATTAGTGTGAAGCCCATACAGGAACGGACTCTGTATTAGGTATAAATACATAAGGTCAAACAGATGAGAGAAGAGAGAGAAAAGTGAGCTGCGCCGAACCCTAGTTCAGGCGGTTCCTTCTCCGCTTTATTCTTAAAAAGCTTTCTTTTTTTGTATAGATTATTCTTTATATTATATATATTTTTTCATTTTCTATATTTTATTATATATATATATAAATTTCTTTTTTATTATATAAATATATTTATCCTCTATTTATATATATAATATATATATTACTATTATATAAATAAATATTTTTGTTTTTATAGAACTTTCTCAGTAATTCTAGTTACATTAAAAATTTAGCTAAAGATTAGGCGCGAACTCGAAAGAGAAATAAATAAAACCACAATCATAGAAATAGAGAATCCTTTTTTTTTTTTTTTCTCGTCAAAACACAAGTAAAAGATCTTTTTTATTTTAATAGCCTGGCCTGGTCAGTCCCCAGCCGGGCCCTTTTTTGTTAAAATTAAAAAGACTCATCCGATGGATTTTTAGACAAAAAAAGATTTGAAATAAAAAAAGTGGAATTTAATTCGCTTTTACTAATTTTATTAAGTCAACGCTAGAATTTTCGAATTTTTTTTTCAGATTTTTTTATTACACCCCCGATTACTTTGTTCGACAAAAGGTTAATTTATATGCAATAATTGCATTGTAGCGGGTATAGTTTAGTGGTAAAAGTGTGATTCGTTCCTTTAATCCCTTTAATAGTTAAAGGGTCTCTCGGTTTGATTCATCTTCCGATCAAAAATTTTATTTCTTAAAAGGATTTAGTCCTTTCCCTTTCAATGAAAGATTCAAGGAAGATTATAGATTCTCGTAATTTGTATCCAAAGACTCTAATCAATTGTAAATTTGGATTATGAAATTCCGAAACATAATTTTTGAATTGGATGACTATTTACAATTCAATAAGTATAACAAGAGGATCCATGGATAAAGCTAGAAAAGTGTCTTTCTTATCGTAACTAAATCTTCAGTTCTATGTTCTATATCATTGTTTGGTATAGAAAAAATTGAAGCAAAATAGCTATTAAACGAGAACTTTGGTTTACTAAAGACATCGACATATTATATTGTTTTAGCTCGGTAGAAACCAAATACTTTTCCTAAGGATTCCGTTAAATAGAAATAAAGAACGAAGTAACTAGAAAGATTGTTCGAGTTCGCCTGATCTATCTTCTAGAAGGATCATCTATAAAGCAAAATTTTCTGTGAAAGTACCCAGACGGAAAAAAAGCTAACATAGATGTTATGGGTCGAATTTTGATTTCGTTCCCGTCTTTTTTTATTTGGGAAGTTCTCCATCCATCATAAAGGAGCCGAATGAAACCAAAGTTTCATGTTCGGTTTTGAATTAGAGACGTTAAAAATGGGATCGCCCTAATATACCCATGCCCATGCTTCGAATCCCTCTCTTTCCCTTTCTTCAATGAATTCTGACTGAACCTTTACGCGTAAATTCACTATTCCATTCATAGAGAAAGAAAAGGTATAGATTACGATATACTGACTGAACTATGACTATTCATGATTCCATAACTGAATCAATTACACAAACTAGAGGAATGTTATGGTAAAACATCGTTTAAAACGATGTGGTAGAAAGCAACGTGCGACTTGAATTGAAGGACCTGATCTGCTGTGGATTTTTTCATCCGCCACTTTTTATATTTTTATATAGGAATATAGGTGCTCTTGGCTCGACATTTTGTATTCTATTTTACTCGAGTCCTACACCTTTTTGGAATATAAAAAAGAGGATGTGAAAGACTCGTATATAGCTTGATATCAAATTTTATCTACTCTTATCTTTCACTTCCATCATATTTATTTTGATTTAATAGTATTCCTCCTAAGATACGAATACTAAAAAAAAACCTGCGAACAACTATTATGTTTTATAATCATAAACAAATTTATGAAAAAAATTTTTGATCTAGATTATATAAATTCGAATTTTTTTATAAATACAAAATTTTACTGTATAGAAAAAAATACTGTATATAAAATAGAAAATAATATATTAATTCTGAATAAAACTAATATATATATATTATTATATGAATAATTTATTCATCATAAAAAATGAAAGGCCATAAAAAGTGGGTCTAAAAAAGTATAAAAAGATTTGAGATTATCTTAACTGGCTTAGTTTTCATTCATTGTATGAACTAACAAACCAAGAGGTTAAGCTTTTTTATTGATTTTTTCTATTCGTTTCACTATATGAAAAATTCATAATCATATTGACAACATTGTATGGACCAAATATAATTCTCTCATAGATAAATGGATCTATTTATCCCTGACGCACACACGACTGGATTTTTTTCTTTATTCTGGTTGTATCTACATATTTGCAGTACGTTCTTTTTTTGTTTTTTGGGGTTGCTAACTCAACGGTAGAGTACTCGGCTTTTAAGTGCGACTAGCATCTTTTACACATTTGTATGAAGAAAAGGATTCGTCCAAATCTGCGGTAGAGTTTGTAAGACCACGACTGATCCTGAAAGGAATGAATGGAAAAAATAGCATGTCGTATCAAGGGAGAATTCAGATAACATTTTTTTTGCTTTCCTGATCGGTACAACCCTTTTTTGATGTAAAAAAAAAAAAAAGAATTCCAATTTGGGTCAAGTGAATAAATATAAATGGATGGATAAAAAACCAGTTTTCCTTATTCCAGGAAAAAAAAAGAAACGAGCTTCCATTCGTAATTTGAAAAATTACCCGAACTAATTAAATGTTAAAAATAAATTAGTGCCTAATACGGGTATGGGAAGGCATTTTTTTCTTGCGTGTTATTATCAATTTTTTCATAAGTCCTAATTATTTTTTTAACTAGTCCATTTGGATTATGTTGGAGTGTGTAAAAGAAGCAGTATATTGATAAAAAATATATATATATTTCCAAAATCAAAAGAGCGATTAGGTTAAAAAAATAAAGGATTTCTAATAATCTTGTTTTGTTATTCTATAATATAACGAACAGAAACCTATTAAAGATAGAGAATAGAGAATCCGGTTAGCAGTCTACCTGTTTATGAGGTATCTATTGCTTTCGTAGTCTAATACCTTATTTTGACTGTATCGCACTATGTGTCATTTCAGAACTCAAGAAAATAAAGACTTTACCTTCGGTTCAAATCGAATTTCAATCCAAATGGAGAAATTTAAAGGATATTTAGAGTTCGATGGGGCTCGGCAACAGAGTTTTCTATATCCACTTTTTTTTCGGGAGTATATTTATGTACTTGCTTATGATCATGGTTTAAATAGATTAAATAGAAATCCCTCTATTTTCTTGGAAAATACGGATTATGACAAAAAATATAGTTTACTAATTGTGAAACGCTTAATTTTGCGAATGTATGAACAGAATCGTTTGATTATTCCCACTAAGGATTTGAACCAAAACTCCTTTTTGGGGCATACCAGCCTTTTCTATTATCAAATGATATCCGTTTTATTTGCAGTGATTGTAGAAATTCCATTTTCCCTAAGATTAGGATCCTCTTTTCAAGGAAAACAATTAAAAAAATCTTATAATTTACAATCAATTCATTCAATATTTCCCTTTTTAGAAGACAAATTAACATATTTTAATTATGTGTTAGATGTACTAATACCTTACCCCATCCATCTAGAAATCTTGGTTCAAACCCTACGTTACCGGGTAAAAGATGCCTCTTCTTTGCATTTTTTTCGGTTCTGTTTATACGAGTATTGCAATTGCAATTGGAAGAATTTTTATATTAAAAAAAAATCAATTTTGAATCCAAGATTTTTCTTGTTCTTATATAATTCTCATGTATGTGAATACGAATCGATCCTTTTCTTTCTACGCAATAGGTCTTCGCATTTACGATCGACATCTTATGAAGTCCTTTTTGAACGAATTTTATTCTATGGAAAAATACAACATTTTTTAAAAGTTTTTGTTAATAATTTTCCGGTGATCCTAGGGTTGCTCAAGGATCCTTTCATACATTATGTTAGATATCACGGAAGATGCATTCTGGCAACAAAGGATACGGCGCTTCTGATGAATAAATGGAAATATTATTTTGTTAATTTCTGGCAATGTTATTTTTCCGTATGGTTTCAATCGCAAAAGGTCAAGATAAATAAATTATCTAAAGAAAATTTAGAGTTTCTGGGTTATCTGTCAAGTTTGCAATTAAACCCTTTAGTGGTACGTAGTCAAATGCTAGAAAACTCATTTCTAATCGATAATGTTAGAATAAAATTGGATAGCAAAATTCCAATTTCTTCTATTATTGGATCATTGGCTAAAGATAAATTTTGTAATATATTAGGGCATCCCATTAGTAAAGCGACCTGGACGGATTCATCAGATTCTGATATTCTCAAATGTGGTGGCAGGAGCGGGGTCAGTCAAATCATCTGCAGGTACATAAACTGCTTGAATAGAGGTTATGGACCCTTTTTTCGTAGAAGTAATTCTTTCTTGTAAAGTACCCATTTCGGTACTAAGGGTGGGTTGATAACCCACAGCGGAAGGCATTCTACCCAATAAAGCGGATACCTCGGATCCTGCTTGTACGAAACGGAAAATATTATCGATAAATAGAAGTACGTCTTGCTCATTAACATCTCGGAAATATTCTGCCATAGTTAAGGCAGTCAGACCAACTCTCATACGAGCTCCTGGCGGTTCATTCATCTGACCATAGACTAGGGCCACTTTAGATTCCGCAAGATTTTGTTCATTAATGACTCCAGATTCTTTCATTTCCATGTAAAGATCATTTCCTTCACGAGTCCGTTCGCCTACTCCACCAAATACGGATACACCACCATGAGCTTTGGCAATGTTGTTGATCAATTCCATAATCAGTACTGTTTTACCCACGCCAGCCCCACCGAATAGTCCAATTTTTCCCCCACGACGATAAGGGGCCAAAAGATCTACTACTTTAATTCCTGTTTCAAAAATCGCTAATTTTGTATCTAATTGTATAAAAGCAGGCGCGGATTTATGGATAGGAGATGTTGTGCGAGTATCGACAGGACCTAAATTATCAACGGGTTCCCCAAGCACGTTGAAAATTCGTCCTAGAGTCGCTCCACCGACTGGAACACTTAGAGGATTTCCCATATCAACCACGTCCATTCCTCTCTTTAAACCCTCTGTCGCACTCATAGCTACAGCTCTAACTCGATTATTTCCTAATAATTGTTGTACTTCACAAGTCATATTAATTTCTTGACCAAGAGTATCTCGACCCTTAACCACCAGAGCATTGTAAATATTAGGCATTTTGCCCGGGGGAAAGGCTACATCCAGTACCGGACCAATGATTTGGGCGATACGTGTAACCATTTCCCATAAACAATGGTCCTTGAGGTAACTGGATAATTTTCCACGGTAAAAGGGCTCCTGACCAGTTAGAAACAAAAATAAATAAAAACAGGGTTCCAATAAAGGGAACCCATGGACCATATTCTTCTCCAATCTGGGTTTTACTCACGTCTCGAATGAATTCAAGGACAAATTCAAAGAAATTTTGGCCGTCAGTTGGAATGGTTTGTGGATTGCGAATCGCTAGAACTGCAGAACCTAATAAGATAGCAATTACAACCCAAGAAGTAATAAGGACTTGGGCATGGATCTGGAAACCCCCTATTTGCCAATAGAAATGTTGGCCTACTTCTACACCAGATATCTCATATAACCCTTCTTTTATTAGTGTGTTGATGGAACATGATAAAACATTCATATTGCCCTCTGACAGAAATAAGAACTTTAAATTATTTTGATTCAAGATCCCCCCCTTTTTTTACTTATTTACGTTAATTTTATATTTTAGTTTTGGATCCCAACTAAACAAATCACACAATATCCCTAGTTTTTCTCTCTTTTTCTTTTGTACAATTAAGGAGTAGTAACCGATTTTTTAAATCGAAATACAGGGAGCCCCTCCCTCAAAAAAAATTGATTTATTTATCTTATTATTAATCAAGAATTTTGTATATAGCTAGAACGACCCTCACAAATTGCGAATACTAATTTGTTAAGAATGAATCGAATTGAAGCTATAGCGTCATCATTTGCTGGAATCGAAATATCCGCGAGATCGGGATTACAATTTGTATCGATTAAAGAAATGGTTGGAATTCCCAAAGTGATACATTCTCTAAGAGCCGTATATTCTTCTTGCTGATCGAGGATGATTACAATATCAGGCAATCCCGTCATATATTTAATCCCGCCTAGATATGTTTCCAAGCGAGATAATTGTCTCTTCAACACAGCTGCATCCCTTTTCGGAAGACGGTTGAATCCCTCTGTCTTTTGTTCAGTTCTCAAGTCCCTAAACTTATGAAGTCTTTTTTCTGTAGTGGACCAATTTGTTAACATGCCGCCGAGCCACTTTTTATTAACATAATGACACCGAGCCCGTATTGCAGCCCGCGACACTAAATCAGCTGCTTTATTTTTTGTCCCAACAATTAAGAATTGTTTTCCCCTACTTGCTGCATCAAAAACTAAATCACAAGCTTCTGATAAAAAACGAGCAGTTCTAGTCAGATTTATAATATGAATACCTTTACGCTTTGCAGAAATATAAGGTGCCATTCTAGGATTCCATTTCCTCGTACCATGTCCAAAATGAACTCCTGCTCTCATCATCTCTTCCAAATCGATGTTCCAATATCTTTTTGTCATTTCTTTTCACACTTAAAAAGGGGGGCACCCCAAACTAAAATAAATTTTTGTTCCGATGGAACCTTCTCTTGTACCGGGGATGGCCATTTATGCATGAACCAAGCCATTATTTTGTATTCATTATTATCTTTATTAGTGTTAACAAATTACCAAAGCAAATGACTACAGCAAACAACAAAAAATAAAATTCAAAATAGTCCGCTATTAGAAATCATTAAATCCTAGAAAAGTCAGATTTTGAAATAGAAGAGTGACAAAATTCCCTATGGTAGAATAAAATATCTCTCATATCTCCCTCGAATAAAGCTAAATTCTTTGTTTTTTTTTCCAAAAGAATGGTGGTGTGTTGCCGTGAACAATGCACCAATCCTTTGTTGAATCCGGTCCCGGCAGGGATCACCCCCCCTAGAACAACATTTTCTTTCAGGCCTTTTAACCAATCGATACGACCCCGAAGAGCTGCTTTTGCTAAAACCCGAGCAGTTTCTTGAAAACTTGCTTCGGATATAAAACTTTGAGTATTCAAAGATGCTCGAGTTATTCCTAATAAAACGGCTCGATAACAGATTGCTTCTTCTAAAGCACGCCCCGTTCGTTCGGCTCGTAACAATCCAATAAGTTCTCCAGGTAAAAAAACATTAGACATTCCCTCTTCGGAAACCAAAACTTTTGATGTTATTTGACGTACAATAATTTCGATATGCCTATTATGAATCTGCACCCCCTGGGATCGATAAACCTTTTGAATCTTATTAACCAAAGAAATACGACTTTGCACTATAGTTAGCTCAGCTCTAAAGAATTAAAAAAAAGAATCAAAAAATTCAAAACGAAGTCTTTGGTTGTTTTAAGGATTTTCAAAGAAAGAGCAACAATTTTCCTAAAAGTCGCAAAAGAAATTAAAAATTGGATTCTCAAAAATTTTATTTTTATAAAAGGAAAGATAAAAGACCTTTCAAAACGAAATCTAATTTCATTATTTGGCCCGAGAGAAATATATGAATTAAATGAAACTAAAAAAGATTCAATAATAAGTAATCAGATGATTCATGAACTATCTGTTCAAAATAAATCCACGGGGTGGGCAAATGCTTCACTTAGCGAAAACAAAATAAAAAATTTGATTGATAGAATAAAGACAATCAGAAATCAAATAGAAGAAATTTCCAAAGAAAAACAAAACTTAACTAATAGTTGTACCAAACTGCGTTATGATTCTAAAATAATTGAGTCATCAAAAAAAATTTGGCAGACATTCAAAAGAAAAAATACCCGATTAATTCGTAAATCCATTTTTTTTTTTAAATTTTGCATCGAACAACTATCTATAGCTATTTTTCTAGGTATCATTAATATTCCAAGAATTACTACACAACTTTTTTTTGAATCAACAAAAACAATTCTTGATAAATATATTTACAAGAATAAAGAAAATGGAGAAAACAAAAAAAATACTATTTATTTTATTTCGACTATAAAAAATTTAATATCCAATAAACAAAAGATGAGTTATGACCTATGCTCTTTATCACAAGCATATGTATTTTACAAATTATCACAAATAAAAGTTACTAACTTTTCTAAATTAAAGGCTGTTCTTGAATATAACATATGCATAACATCCTTTTTTGTTAAGAATAAAATAAAGATTTTTTTTCAAGAACAAGGAATCTTTCATTATGAATTGAAAAATAAAACCATTTTTAATTCCGAAGTAAATCAATGGAAAAACTGGTTACGAAGTCATTATCAATACAATTTACCCCAGATTGCATGGGATAGATTAATAACCCAAAATTGGAAAAAGAAAAAAAAAAAAGATTCTCTAGTTCTAAACCCAAGTTTAACCAAAGAGGATTCATATGAAAAAAAGAAATTTGATAATTACAAAAAACAAAAGTTTTTTGAGGCCGACTCATTATTAAATCCAAAACATAATTTAAAAAAAGATTATATATATAATCTTTTTTGCTATAAATCTATTCATTCTACAGAAAAAAATTTTGACATGTCTATAGGGATTGCCTTAGATAATTGTTTAGTCTCTTCTTGTTTAGAAAAATATAATATTCGGGGTATGGGGAAAATTCGGTATAGAAAATATTTGGATTGGAGAATTCTTAACTTCGGGTTTACAAAAAAAGTAAATATTGCGCCCTGGGTTGATACTAAGAGTAAAAAAAAATATATTAATACTAAAGTTCAGAATTATCCAAAAATTGATAAAAAAAATAAGACGGATCTTTCTAATCAAAAAAGAAACTTTTTTGATTGGATGGGAATGAATGAAGAAATATTAAATCGTCGTATAACAAATTTTGAAATTTTTTTCTTTCCGGAATTTTTCTTATTTTCTAGTACATATAAAATGAAACCGTGGGTCATACCAATCAAATTACTTCTTTTAAATTTTAATGAAAACTTAAATGTTAATAAAAAGATCACTCGTAATAAAAAGATCACTCGAAATAAAAAAGGTTTTATACCATCAAATGAAAAAAAATCCCCGCGAGTTTATAATCTGAATAAGGAAGAAAAAGAACCGGCCGGTGAATTAGAGCTTGAATCAGATAAAGAAAAAAAAAGAAATCCCGAATCAGCTCTATTAAACCAAGAAAAAAATATTGAAGAAAATTTTGCAGAATCAACGATAAAAAAACGTAAAAAAAAAAAACAATATAAAAGCAATACAGAAGCGGAACTTGATTTATTTCTCACAAGATATTCGCGTTTTCAATTGCGATGGAATGGTTTTTTTAATCAAAAAATTCTCAATAATGTAAAAGTATACTGTCTCTTGGTTAGACTAAACAATCCAAACGAAATAGCGATATCGTCTATTGAAAGAGGAGAGATGCGCCTAGACATTCTAATGATGGAGAAAAATTTCACTTTTGCAAAATTAATGAAAAAAGGAATATTGATTATTGAACCTGTCCGTTTGTCTGTACAAAACGACGGACAACTTATTATATACAGAACCATAGGTATTTCATTGGTTCATAAAAAAAAACAAAAAATAAGTAAAAGATACAAAAAAAAAAGCTATATTGATAAAAAAAAAATTGAAAAATCCATTACAAAATATCAAAACAAAACTGTAAATAGAAAAAAAACTAATTATGATTTCTTTGTCCCTGAAAATATTCTATCCCCTAAACGACGTAGAGAATTTCGAATTCTAATTTGTTTCAACTTAAAAAAAAAAACTGCGAGGGATAGAAATTCAAGATTTAATAAGAATATTCAAAACTTGACCACAGTTTTGCATAACAAGAAAGATCTTGATAAGGATAAAAAAAACCTAATTAATTTAAAATCCTTTCTTTGGCCCAATTTTAGATTAGAAGATTTAGCTTGTATGAATCGCTATTGGTTTAATACTACTAACGGAAATCGTTTCAGTATGATAAGAATACGCATGTATACGCGATTTCCGATTCATTAATGATAGAGACTTTTTACTATATATAATAAGTTACGGTATCTAAAAACAACTATATGCACAAATTAGGAGGGATTCTTTTAAATTCCATCTTTATACATGAGATTAATTTAATTAATCACATAGATACCAATTAGAGCGGATCCATAAAAAAATTAATAGAATCCTCCGTTTTGAGATCTAAATTTAGATTTTTTTATAATTATAATATAAAATGAAGAATTAAGAAGTTGATAATTAAATTCAGATCGTTGATAATTAAATTCAGATCCTTGTACAAAAAAACTACCATTATTATTACTGATCAGTAAAATTCATATCTTTCAATTCATATTAAAAGGGGAAGGATTTCTTTTTATGATAAAAAATACATTCATTTCATTTGAAGAACAAAAAGAAGAAAGCAGAGGATCCGTTGAATTTCAAGTATTTTGTTTCACTAATAAGATACGAAGACTTACTGCACATTTGGAATTGCACAGAAAAGATTATTTATCTCAGAGGGGTCTACGAAAAATTCTGGGAAAACGTCAACGACTGCTGGCTTATTTGTCAAAAAAAAATAGAGTACGTTATAAAGAATTAATTAATCAGTTGAATATTCGGGAATTAAAAACTCGTTAAATTCCAAAATTGTGAATTAGTGAATTTTTTAGATCTTCAATTTTTTGAAAAACTTCTTTATTCAGCAATCTAATTCATGCCAGAACGAATCAAGGAAAAACTTATGAAGAGACCAGTTACAGGAAAAGATCTTATGATAGTCAATATGGGACCTCACCACCCATCCATGCATGGTGTTCTTCGCTTAATTGTTACTCTAGATGGTGAGGATGTTGTTGACTGTGAACCCATATTAGGTTATTTACACAGAGGAATGGAAAAAATTGCAGAAAACCGAGCAATTATACAATATTTACCTTATGTAACGCGATGGGATTATTTAGCTACTATGTTTACAGAAGCAATAACAGTAAATGGACCAGAACAATTGGGAAATATTCAAGTTCCTAAAAGGGCCAGCTATATCAGAGTAATTATGCTGGAATTGAGTCGTATAGCTTCTCATCTGTTATGGCTCGGCCCTTTTATGGCAGATATTGGTGCACAGACGCCCTTTTTCTATATTTTCAGAGAACGAGAATTTGTATATGATCTATTCGAAGCTGCCACCGGTATGAGAATGATGCATAATTTTTTTCGTATTGGAGGAATAGCGGCCGATTTACCTTATGGTTGGATAGATAAATGCTTGGATTTTTGTGATTATTTTTTAACAGAGGTTGTTGAATATCAAAAACTCATTACACGAAATCCTATTTTTCTAGAACGGGTTGAAGGGGTTGGGATTGTTGGTGGGGAAGAAGCAATAAATTGGGGTTTATCCGGACCAATGCTACGCGCATCCGGAATACCATGGGATCTTCGTAAAGTTGATCGTTATGAGTCTTACGATGAATTTGAATGGGAAATTCAGTGGCAAAAACAAGGAGATTCATTAGCTCGTTATTTAGTACGACTTAGCGAAATGACAGAATCCATAAAAATTATTCAACAGGCTCTGGAAGGACTTCCAGGGGGTCCCTATGAAAATTTAGAAAGCAGGGGCTTTGATAGAAAACGGAATCCAGAATGGAATGATTTTGAATATCGATTCATTAGTAAAAAACCTTCTCCTACTTTTGAATTATCGAAACAAGAACTTTATGTAAGAGTTGAAGCTCCAAAAGGGGAGTTGGGAATTTTTCTCATAGGAGATCAAAGCGGTTTTCCTTGGAGATGGAAAATCCGACCACCGGGTTTTATTAATTTGCAAATTCTTCCTGAACTAGTTAAAAGAATGAAATTGGCTGATATTATGACGATACTCGGTAGCATAGATATAATTATGGGAGAAGTTGATCGTTAAAATGATAATTTATGCAACAGCAGTCCAAACTATAAATTCTTTTGTTAAATTGGAATCTTTAAAAGAGGTCTATGGACTCATATGGATATTTGTCCCTATATTTTCTCTTATATTGGGAATCATAACAGGTGTACTAGTAATTGTGTGGTTAGAAAGAGAAATATCTGCAGGGATACAACAACGTATTGGACCTGAATACGCAGGCCCGTTGGGAATTCTTCAAGCTCTAGCCGATGGGACAAAACTACTTTTCAAAGAAAATCTTCGTCCATCTAGAGGAAATACTCCTTTATTTAGTATTGGACCATCTATAGCAGTTATCTCAATTTTACTAAGTTACTCAGTAATTCCCTTTAGTAATCACCTTGTTTTAGCGGATCTCAATATCGGTATTTTTTTATGGATTGCCATCTCAAGTATTGCTCCTATTGGACTTCTTATGTCAGGATATGGATCAAATAATAAATATTCTTTTTTAGGTGGTCTGCGAGCTGCTGCCCAATCGATTAGTTATGAAATACCATTAACTCTATGTGTTTTATCAATATCTCTACGTGCGATTCGTTGAAACATAAACGTTTATTTTTACTATTTATTCCGTTTCTTCTAGACGAATAAGTTAAACAACGGAATAGATATATTTATCTTTCGAATTAATCTTAATAAAAGTAATTTGATAGTTATATATGAGTGAAAAAAAACTGCTCAGAAATTTGCAGTAAAAATAAAAATTGAGTCTCATTTCCTATGTACAAAGGTTAAACGAAAATAAACATAAGTGTAAGAATCACTTTACCCCAAGGTTGGTTGATTAGTCATCCTGGCTTGAAGCGGGTTAAATATATTAACCGGACGACGTTTTCACTATCAGTTATATAGATTAACATACATATATTACAAAGTGAGCGGCAATTAGGTAAAAGTTAGTGGATGGTTAGAAACACCAAAATACACAAAGAATTTGTAATAGAGATTAACCAAATTGAAAAGGATATTTATGCATAACATAAGATAAAAAAAAGAAGGTTAATTGGGGCTTGAAATTAGTAGAAATGATCAGACAGTACTCCCCAAGATTCCGATTCAGAGTATGCTCCTATCCACCGACAAATGTAATGACTATCAGAAACGAAATAATCCTTTATTTTTTATAAGTCCACCAACTTTTTTATAAAAAAGAAAGAAGAATAGGAACGAAACAAGGATATTTTTTTCATATATTTCGAAAATAAAATCGAATTTCTGTTATGAATAATAAACTACTAGGAGGTCTAATTATTTTTCGTAATCGAAAACCACGATGGGCTGAAATACCTTTTTTTATTTTTACAAGGAGTATTTTATTAAAGAGTTAAGTTATTACTCAATAAATAGAAATTCAAATTTGTAAAGGATGAGATGAATTCCGAAGCGCTTTTTTGATTCTTAGAATTTGAGCAGACAGAATTCCATTGGTATAATTCGGGACCCCAGATATATTTAATCCGTTTTAGAACACATCATATCCATCTAAATGAGACTATAATCTGGTCCTTAGATTTATTTATGGCCCCCGAGGAGCCGTATGAGGCGAAGACCTCATGTACGGTTCTGTAATAGCGGTGAAAATAGTAATGTTATCGCCGACTAGGATTATCTAACAGTTTAAGTACAGTTGATATAGTTGAGGCACAATCAAAATATGGTTTTTTGGGGATGGAATTTGTGGCGTCAACCTATAGGTTTTATCATTTTTCTAATTTCTTCCCTAGCAGAATGCGAGAGGTTACCGTTTGATTTACCAGAAGCGGAAGAAGAATTAATAGCAGGTTATCAAACTGAATATTCAGGTATCAAATTTGGTTTATTTTACGTTGCTTCTTATCTAAATCTATTAATTTCCTCATTATTTGTAACAGTTCTATACTTAGGCGGTTGGAATATTTCTATTCCGTATATATCTATTCTGGAACTATTTCAAAGGGATCAAATTTTTGGAACAACAATTGGTATCTTTATTACATTAGCTAAAACTTATTTGTTCTTGTTCATTTCTATCGCAACAAGATGGACTTTACCTAGGCTAAGAATGGATCAACTATTAAATCTTGGATGGAAATTTCTTTTACCTATTTCCCTTGGTAATCTATTATTAACAACTTCTTTCCAACTCTTTTCGCTCTAAATTGAAAACGAATCCGATATATTCATTATTTTTTTAAACAAGAGAAAGAAACAAAGATAAAATTATTCAGAGATAATTACAATATGCTTCCTATGATAACCGGGTTCATGAATTATGGTCAACAAACCCTACGAGCTGCAAGGTATATTGGTCAAGGTTTCATGATTACCTTATCCCACACAAATCGTTTACCTGTAACTATTCAATATCCCTATGAAAAATTAATAACATCAGAACGTTTCCGCGGTCGAATCCATTTTGAATTTGATAAATGCATTGCTTGTGAAGTATGTGTTCGAGTATGTCCTATAGATTTGCCTGTTGTTGATTGGAAATTGGAAACTAATATTCGAAAAAAACGATTGCTTAATTACAGTATTGATTTTGGAATTTGTATATTTTGTGGTAATTGTGTTGAGTATTGTCCAACAAATTGTTTGTCAATGACTGAAGAATATGAATTTTCCACTTATGATCGTCACGAATTGAATTATAATCAAATAGCTTTGGGTCGTTTACCAATGTCAGTAATTGACGATTACACTATTCGAACAATTTTGAATTCACCTCAAACAAAAAATGGGGTAAACCCTTTAATTTGATTAAAAAATGAATTCAAAATTGTTGAATTATATAAAGAATATAATTAAAAACTTGTATTATATTTATATACTAATATTAAGTATTAAGGCGCATTCTTTTAATATAATATATTCGTAATTACTTTCTTGAAATAGATAGTTTAAAAATACATTTTAGAATAAAAAAGAGAAACTGTCTAATAATTGTATCTACATCAATTCATATCCATTAGATTCTAATTTCACTCTATTAAAAACATATTAAAAAAAAATTCCTGGTTAAATTAATAAGGTCATGAAAAGGATTTCGATTTTTTTCTTATTTTAATAATATAATGGATTTGCCTGGACCAATACATGATTTTCTTTTAGTTTTTCTGGGATCCGGTCTTCTAGTAGGAGGTCTGGGAGTGGTATTACTTCCCAACCCAATATTTTCAGCCTTTTCCTTAGGATTTGTTCTTGTTTGTATATCTTGAATCCGTTGATTCGAGATGACTTAGTTCCAATTTCTTTTTACCATTTTTTCTATTCGGACATGAAGTTAAAGGTTCTTTTTGACTTCACAAATGGGTATACTGCATCGCGTATCTCTTTTATTTATATAGATTTATAGACCTATTAAAGAGAGTCACACCCTATATCTTTCTCTACATAGTGATCGTATTAACTCATAGGGCTATGTTCTATTTGGCGAAAAAAAAATAAAATAGAAATTATCTTTCGGAGAGATGGCCGAGTGGTTGATGGCTCCGGTCTTGAAAACCGGTATAGTTCATAAAAATAACTATCGAGGGTTCGAATCCCTCTCTCTCCTTTTGTTGGATGAATATATTTTTATCTTTATTAGCTTTTTTTACTTCTTAGCATGATAAATAAAGGAGAATGGCTCGGCTGGATAGTATAGCCGAGCCAGAAAAAATTAGATTGAATTGAAAGAAACAAAGAAGACTTTTTAATATGAACCGATTTTGACTTTCCTGTTTTACCTACTACTTTAGTTAAGAGGAGTCATGGAAAGAACAGGTTCAAAATCACGATCAATTCCTTTTTCAAATCCTGCTGCCGCTGCGCGAGCCCTTCCCGCGTGCCATAAATGACCCACGAATAGGAAAAATCCTAGAACAAAATGAGAGGTAGATAACCAACTTCTCGGAGAGACATAATTGACTGCATTGATCTCAGTAGCTACGCCCCCTACAGAATTTAAGGAACCTAAAGGAGCATGAGTCATATATTCTGCCGAACGTCGTTCTTGCCAAGGTTGTATGTCTTTTTTCAACCTACTCAAGTCCAAACCGTTAGGACCCCTTAAAGGTTCTAACCAGGGAGCACGCAGATCCCAAAAACGCATTGTTTCTCCTCCAAAAATAACTTCTCCAGTCGGAGAACGCATTAAGTATTTACCTAAACCTGTAGGTCCTTGAGCAGACCCCACATTAGCTCCAAGACGTTGGTCTCTAACTAGAAAAGTAAATGCTTGAGCTTGAGAAGCTTCTGGCCCCGTCGGCCCATAAAACTCACTAGGGTAAGCGGTATTATTAAACCAGACAAAACAACAAGCAATGAAACCACAAACAGATAAAGCAGCTAAACTATAAGACAAGTAAGCCTCCCCAGACCATACAAGTGCGCGGCGAGCCCATGCAAAAGGCTTGGTTAAGATATGCCAGATTCCACCAAATATACAAATGGAACCTAACCATACATGCCCTCCAATTATATCTTCCAAATCGTCCACACTGACAATCCATCCTTCTCCCCCAAAGGGAGATTTTAGTAAATAACCAAATATAACACTTGGGCTAAGAGTCAAGTTTGTAATTTTTCTTACATCCCCCCCTCCCGGAGCCCAGGTATCATATACGCCCCCAAAATAGAGAGCCTTGAATACTAGAAGAAAGGCACCTACACCTAACAAAATTAAGTGAATACCCAAAATGGTGGTCATTTTATTTCTATCTTTCCATACATAACCGAAAAAAGGAAAAGATTCTTCAAGAGTTTCGGGTCCCAGAAGTGCATGATAAATACCGCCAAAGCCCAAAACTGCAGAAGAAATTACGTGAAGTACTCCAGATACAAAGTATGGAAAGGTGTCTATAACTTCTCCCCCAGGACCTACCCCCCATCCTAAGGTGGCTAGGTGGGGAAGTAAAATTAATCCTTGTTCATACATGGGCTTTTCAGGTACAAAATGGGCCACTTCAAATAAGTTCATTGCTCCGGCCCAGAATACGATTAATCCGGCATGGGCTACATGAGCTCCCAATAGTTTACCAGATAAATTGATAAGTCGAGCATTCCCGGCCCACCAAGCGAAACCGGTGGTTTCTTGGTCACGACCAGCTAAAGCTAAAGTTCCATTAAAGAGCGTTTCCACGTGGTAGAACCTCCTCAGGGAATATAAGGTTTTCATGAGGCTGATCTTGAGCCGCCATCCAAGCACGAATACCTTCGTTTAAAAGAATATTTTTAGTATAGAAAGTCTCAAATTCCGGATCTTCCGCTGCACGGATTTCTTGGGAAACGAAGTCATAGGCACGTAGGTTCAAAGCTAGACCGACTACTCCAAGAGCACTCATCCATAAACCAGTTACCGGTACAAATAACATAAAGAAATGTAACCAACGTTTATTGGAAAAAGCAACCCCAAAGATTTGTGACCAAAAGCGGTTAGCGGTGACCATTGAATAAGTTTCTTCGGCTTGAGTTGGGTTAAAAGCACGGAATGTATTTGCACCATCACCATCTTCAAATAAAGTATTTTCTACAGTAGCACCATGAATAGCGCATAGCAGAGCCGCGCCCAGTACACCGGCGACTTAGAGCTTGAATCAGATAAAGAAAAAAAAAGAAATCCCGAATCAGCTCTATTAAACCAAGAAAAAAATATTGAAGAAAATTTTGCAGAATCAACGATAAAAAAACGTAAAAATAAAAAACAATATAAAAGCAATACAGAAGCGGAACTTGATTTATTTCTCACAAGATATTCGCGTTTTCAATTGCGATGGAATGGTTTTTTTAATCAAAAAATTCTCAATAATGTAAAAGTATACTGTCTCTTGGTTAGACTAAACAATCCAAACGAAATAGCGATATCGTCTATTGAAAGAGGAGAGATGCGCCTAGACATTCTAATGATGGAGAAAAATTTCACTTTTGCAAAATTAATGAAAAAAGGAATATTGATTATTGAACCTGTCCGTTTGTCTGTACAAAACGACGGACAACTTATTATATACAGAACCATAGGTATTTCATTGGTTCATAAAAAAAAACAAAAAATAAGTAAAAGATACAAAAAAAAAGCTATATTGATAAAAAAAAAATTGAAAAATCCATTACAAAATATCAAAACAAAACTGTAAATAGAAAAAAAACTAATTATGATTTCTTTGTCCCTGAAAATATTCTATCCCCTAAACGACGTAGAGAATTTCGAATTCTAATTTGTTTCAACTTAAAAAAAAAAACTGCGAGGGATAGAAATTCAAGATTTAATAAGAATATTCAAAACTTGACTTGAGTTAGATCCATCAATCAGTACTTGATTGAATACAAAGTTGTTGTATCGATTTACAACAAGTGGTATCAGAGCCTCAGGTTCTTGAGGGCAAGCTTTGTGAGAAAGCTTTCAGATATGTGGAGGAAAGTGATAGCTTTATATCAGATCTGTAGTTCGCAGAGAGATGGTGCTACAATAACATGAAAGAAGAAGATGGTGGCTGTTCTGGGATTCAGAACGTCGATGTTGGAGGAAGGAAGATTCACTACAGCTGATCCGATAAGATCAGATGATTTCAGGTTTATGAACTCTGAAGGATCTACAGGTTGTCTCCTTCAATGGCTCGAGAGTTGAACATCAACGTTGCGCAACCAACTGGAGATTAGTTTGAGGTGGAGTTAACCTCTACTTGCTTTAGGCTCAAATATTGAAGACATCAAGTTTGTATCCTCTACAGTCACGAGGTCAAAGTGTGATGTTCTGAAGAGTTGTTTCTATTTGTTGATGGTCTGCATGAGTTAAGAGAATCAAAATCTTTGTATAGCACAAAAGGTTGGCTGTTGATTTTGCAAGGGATTATCCAAGATTCAATGCTGGGTTTCAGGTTGTGTTTTGGTATGTTCAGTTTGCTGAAAGTCTGATGCAGCTTGTGTGCGAGTTTTTTTTCAGAAGTTTGAACAATCCATATGAACAGGATTCTGCTACAGTGGGTCGCCATAAAAGCTTGAATTCCTATGTGTGTTAATGGTTGTTTGAGTATCAATGAGGTTCTTCTGGTTCAGATCAAAGAAGAAGAAGTAGATGAGCATGAAACAGTTTCAGGTTAATCTGTTGGTAATAAGACAGGTTAGGATCTTTGAGAAAATTCAAGTCTAGCTAAGATTTGAGAGAGTGTGTAGTTGATTGCATGATGTGAGTATCAGTGTTAATGGTTAGATTCTTGTGAATCTAAGAATGGTTCAGAGTGCTGATGATCAAGCGTTAAAGGAGATCATCAGAGAGCTGAAAGGAGTCTGAAGAAATTGGCTCAAGACTACAAGGTCCGTTGTTTTGATATTATGTGGCACACGAGTGCTGAAGTAGAAGGAACATATGGGTGTTCTGTTGGAACAACATGTAAGTGTGTAGTCATCCCATAGGTTTCTGTGGATGTTGTAGAGACTGATCAAGCTCAGGATATAGTTGATGTGACACATGAGTTTTGTGAAGACAAGTACAAACTCATGGTGAAAGCTGATAAGGAAAAATCAGTGATGTGGTGACTAAATGCTTCAATTTCAAAAGAAATGAGATAACATGGTTATAGTGAAATTCAGACGTGGAAGACTCAAGGTCTTAAAGTTTGCATAGTAGGCCATCATTGTTGGTTTGACATGATGACCAAGAGAAGACATGATGTTGCATTGATAATTGGTAGTTGGTCAGACTGGTTGTCATCAAGGTGGAGTTTACATTTGATGATAGAAAATATGATTGTGTAGCTTAAACTGGATTGGTAATGTCAGTTGGAAGCTAGTTTAATCAAAAAAAAAAATCATGTGATTATTCTTAGATTGTATCAGACATCTCACTATGGTATATTTGCGACTAGTGCAGAAGTATACAAAGTCTTGATAATAGCAGTCAAGGGAGTATGTGAATGAGTCAATATTGTTTGAAGCTATAAGAGAGTGTGGAAATTCGCATTCAAGAGGTGTTTATCTACATGATGGAGTGTATCAGATGTCAGTGTGAATTGAACAAAGGTAAGCTGAGATGGTGATTGTCAAAACTGCTGGCAGAATATTTGTTATGTGTAGTAGATTGAACGAAGTTTTGTGTCGAAAGTCTTCCTAGCCTTAGGACGTTAGGTGGCGTGACCTGTTGGAAACAACAGCGGTGCATTTTGGGATTCAATTTATTGTTGTCATACAAATTGTTGTTGAATCGAAGACTGTTTCAGGTGTTTGGAACATATTTGATTCTAAAGTTCTGCTATGTGGTTCAGAAGGATTTTCTGAGTTAGTAAGCAGATATTTAAAGGTTTTGATTCAGTCACTAGGACAGTCTCTATGGAGTCATTCAGAACCATAGATGAAAGACTGTTTGTTTTGAAGACACATAAGTGATTGTGTTGTGTCTGAGGTATTCAATCATGGAGTGATCTCTGGTATTGATGTAAGTTACAAGGTTTTATCTGTGAAATCAGAATAAACACTTACGGTGTTAAGCATGAGATGAATGAACGTTGAAGTGATCAAGGTGTTTTTTCCTCTGAACGAGGATCTTAGAGACAATTGCAGGTGTTTGTAGGTATGGTCTATGTAATTCATATCAGGAAAGTCCGTTGTGCATCTCGCATGGAAACATGATTTATCTCAAGGCTTGAAATATTTGCAACTGATATGAAGTCGTAGAAAGGGTGATAATGCAAGAGAGTCAAATTGCATTTTTTGATCAGTTGAAGACAACTACTTGAGAAGTTGTAAGTTGTATGTTTGCATCATAAGGTGGAGTTTGAATAATCTCCTTGGTAGAAGGCTGTTGAAGGCTTGAGAAGATTTATGATATTGTACCAAGTTGTTTGGTGGATTCTACATACTAGTGAGTGTGTTGCAGAGTTGGAGTAACACATCATGGGCTTAAGGTTTGTGAAGAAGCTTTAAGGTATTGTCTCAGACATATCACATGTTATGATGATATGAGACATGGTTGAAGTGACTGACAGCGTGTCACAAGCTGTTGGTGGTGATTCTGTTTTACCAGGATGTTTGAACCTGTGAAGTGGTTCAGGTTGATATGTTAAGACATATGGTTGTAATGGGTAATCTCGGGGTATACAGAGGTGTTTCTGGATGTTGAGATTCTTTACATGTCTAACAAGCTCAAGAAGGTGTTGTTGTCAAGGTGTATGATCATACATGTGAGAGACAACACTTGTGGTTTGAGTTAACCCGGTTTAGTTGTAACTCAAACAGGTACAAAGAGTCGATTGAAGATCATTGGTTAAGTGGTTGTAATTTGGTTGGCTCAAGTTGTAATCGGTTCACTCTATCTATATGAGTGATAAGGAGGGGTTGTTATTGTGATAAGTTAGAATCAGAGATTGGTTCAGGTTGAAACAAGGGTGTTTCAGTATTTCTGTAGTTGATTCAAGTAAAGGTTTGATTTATGTCTTAGTGCGCACAAGAGTTGGAATTCAAGGGCTAGCAAGTTAGAATCAGGTGTTGCAGAATGAAGTTCAATCACTAAAATAGGTATCTGGTGTTTGACAGAAACCATGATGAAAACTGTGTGATTGTTTAACTCATAAGTGGTTTAGCTTATGAAGTGATCTATCGAGTGAACATGTTGTTGGTGTTGTTAACATATTATTGTATAGCTTATGAGTGGAAATCTCATGAACAAAGCTATGAAGATGTCAAACGCATGACAAGGATGACACAAGAGTGTCTTGAGTACTGGTTTATTTCTGAAGGAATGGACATGAGAATTGTCAAGGTTCAGGGGTCTGTGTGGTTATTCACAGAATGATGCGTAGATGGTTGATGCAAATTTCAGGAGTTGAATTTGCTGAAATGTTTGATGTTTGTGTGTGACTTATGCAGGTTATTGAAGATTGTTTAGCCAAGTTTAGAGCTGGATTCCAAAGGTTCTATGGGGCGTGTTTCTTCAAAGTTTCAAGCTTGAATCAAGGTGGAGTTTGTTGAGATATGATCCAACTTGAAACAGGAAGTTGTAGTGGATCAGAAGCTTGTCTACGTTTGTTTAACATGGGCCTGTTTGGTCTGTCAGAAACTGGGCCATATATTAGTGTGAAGCCCATACAGGAACGGACTCTGTATTAGGTATAAATACATAAGGTCAAACAGATGAGAGAAGAGAGAGAAAAGTGAGCTGCGCCGAACCCTAGTTCAGGCGGTTCTGAAGAGGTGAACAGAGCTAGAGAGAGATGTAGATTCTCAGTGTATCTAGGCTCAATCTCTTGTTATACTCTTTCATATGTTGTTCTTGTGAGACTCGATCTAGGATGTTAGACAAGTGTGAGAGATATGTTGTAACCATAACACATATGTAACTCTTGATATATAGTGGATGTTGAGGACTCTGTTTCCTCCCCAGACGTAGCTGCTGATGCAGTGAACTGGGTTACCAAATCTCTGTGTTTCTCTGTTTATGTGTTCTCTCTATTTCCGTGTTTAAAGCTTGAGTTAGATCCATCAATCAGTACTTGATTGAATACAAAGTTGTTATATCGATTTACAACAAAGGTGTTTGCGGTTGAATGCAGGACTCCCGAAGATCTTCTGGGATGAAGCCGTATACATGGCGGTCTACCTCATCAATAGATCGCCAAGGGTTTCTTTAGAAGGAAAGGTTGCTGAAGAGGTATGGACTGGGGTAGACATTGATCTATCAAACTTGAGAATCTTTGGATGTCCAGCTTATGTGTTAGTTCCCAACAATGAAAGGTCAAAGCTGGATTCGAAGTCCAAGAAGTGCGTTTTTCTGGGATTTGAGAAAGGCGTGAAAAATTTCAAGTTATGGGATCCTGAGGCTAAGAAAAGAGTGATCAGCCGAGATGTGGTGTTTGATGAGCAGTACATGCTGCTACAGGCGAGTTCAGAACGAGTTCCTGTAACCATTGAGGCTGATACTGGTTCAGAGATAGCGGAGGATGAAGAGAAGTCTAGTGAAGCTAGACTAGCAGCAGAAGCAGATGAGCAAACCCCTGAGGTGGAGCAGTCTCCTAAGGTGGGGAAGAAGGGTAATCAGATACGTACAGAGGAGAGTTTGGCTGCAACCAAAGAAAAGCGTGTAGTGAAGGCACCTGTCAGATATGGGTATGAAGATATGGCTAGCTATGCTTTGATGATTGGTACAAATGATCCATCAAGTTTTCGTGAAGCTATTAACAGTCCTGAAAAGGAAGAATGGATTGCTGCTATGACAGAGGAGACAGTTAGTTTGAACAAGAATCAGACATGGGAGCTTACAACACTTCCAAAGGGGAAGAAAGCAATTGGTTGCAAGTGGGTCTTCAAGAGGAAAACAGGAGTCTCTGAGAAGGAAGTTGTGACTTTCAAGGCAAGACTAGTAGCGAAAGGGTACTCACAGAGGGCAGGGGTTGATTATGACGAGATTTTTTCCCCTGTAGTTCGACACACGTTCATCCGTGTTGTGTTGGGACTGGTAGCTTGCTGGGATTTGCATCTTGAGCAGATGGATGTGAAGACAGCGTTTCTCCATGGGAATTTGGAGGAAGAGATATCTATGGAGCAACCTGAAGGGTTTGTCAAGTCTGGAGAGGAGGCACTTGTATGCAGACTGAAAAGATCTTTATACGGGCTGAAGCAGACTCCTAGACAGTGGTACAAACGTTTTGATACTTACATGTTGCAGATAGAGTACCAGAGATGTGAGTATGACTGTTGTGTTTATGTGAAGAACGTTGGTAATAATTCTCCCATATTTTTGCTGTTGTATGTTGATGATATGCTCATTGCTGGAAGCAATATGGATGATATTGTTGAGTTGAAAGGGCTACTGGGAGAAGAGTTTGAGATGAAGGATCTTGGTGTTGCAAAGAAGATTCTTGGGATGGAGATTCGCAGGGATAGGAGTTCTCAGAGATTGTGGTTATCTCAATGAAGCTACATTGAGAAGATACTTGAAAGGTTTGACATGAAGAATGTAAAAACCTGTGTCTACTCCTCTGGCGAATCACTTCAAGCTCTCAGCACGTCAGAGCCCTATTTCTGATGAGGAGATCAGAAACATGGCACAAGTTCCTTATGCTAGTGCAGTTGGTTGTCTGATGTATGCGACGGTTTGCACAAGACCAGATTTGGCTCAAGCTGTTAGTCAAATCAGTAAGTACATGTCTAAACCTGGGAGGGAGCACTGGAATGCAGTGAAATGGATTCTCAGGTATTTGAAGGGTACTACAGATCGTTGTCTCATATTTGGAGGACATGAGTGCAAGGCAGAAGTCGTGGGTTTCGTTGATTCAGATTATGCAGGTGATCTTGATAACAGGAGATCTACAACCGGGTATGTATTTACTCTTGCTGGAGCACCTATAAGTTGGAGGTCTGTGTTACAGTCTGTAGTTGCCATGTCAACCACTGAAGCCGAGTACATGGCAATGGGAGAGGCAGCTAAGGAGGCATTATGGGTTAGAGGACTTGTAATGGAATTGGGTGTTGAGCAAGGTGGAGTTCAGCTACACTGTGATAGTCAGAGTGATTTATATCTGGCAAAGAATCAAGTGTATCATGGTAGGACAAAGCACATTGAGGTAAGATATCACAAGATCAGAGAGTTATCAGTTTCTGGTGTGATTTTACTGCAGAAGGTGCACACGTCTGAGAATGCAGCTGGTATGTTGACCAAGCCAGTCACCATGGAGAAGTTCAAGCACTACTTGGATTTGCTCCAGGTCTTTCATTGCTAGATGAAGACAAAAGGTTTCCCCAAAAGCTAACAAGGAGTTGAAGTTGAAGTCAATGAGATTTTGTCGTCAAGGTGGAGTTTGTTGTTAAAGTGACTTGAAATCTCTGAAGACGTCTACAAAGATGTACAAGACTGTGTAAGGCGTACAAGGCTTTTACTGGGCTTTTACTAGGCTTTTGTAGAGACCGACTCAAAGCAACTTAGGGTTAGGGTTTTGGGGGTGTAGGCGGCGCAGCCCAGTAAATTTTACTACTAATCATGAACATAATCTTTTGGTTCATGATTTAGTTGATTAGATTTGATTCTTAATCCATTATTTCAAATAATTTTACTACTAAAAATTATACATTATATTTCCTATAGCAAATTTACTAAGATGTCCTTTTCTGTTTGATGTAGTACATGCTAAAGTAACTTAACCAGTGAGTGAACATGAAAAATATTTCAAATTCAATGATATAGCTAGGTAAGATGAATGCAATAACGGATACATGTTTTTTGTTATTAAATAGCAAATTTGATGAACAACTAAATAAATAAATAAAAACTTGATTTACATTATTTACTAGTACAAAAATCTTTTATAAAATAACATAATTAACAGGTAAGGTCCCATATTATACATGCTATGTACACTATTTACCTTATTACTAGATTAAGAACCGTGCTTTTTAATTTATTTATATTATATTTTATATATGGAATATAATTTGTTATTGTTTTTAAAAGTTTTTTTTGGATAAAACATTATGCAATAAAATCATATGCTAAATATGAAACCTTGAAAAAAACACATATTTTGTAAGTTTTTTATTGTTAATGATTCTAGATAAGTACCCGTGCTATAACACTGGTTAAATTTTATTTCGTAATCTATCTTGTAAGCCACTATTTAACTTGTAACTAATCAATCTATCAATTTTGTAATATATCTTTGGTTAACGTTGTGGTCTATCGATAAAATATGTGGAAAATAAATTTATAATATTGTGTTTAAATATCTTTAGAAACAACGTGATATATGACTAAAATCTTCTAAAAATACAGTTAGGAATATCCATGATTTTATTTGTTACCACTAATATATCAATTATCAATTCGTAATATCCCTAATATTTAGGTGTAACCATTAATATTAATATATGGATTAATTTATAATTTATCTATAACTCATTTGTAACCATTTGTAACCATTTATTAAAAATATAAAGTCTACAAAAACTATGTTGTGTACTTCCCTTTTATTAAAAAGGGGATTACGTTCATTTGTTATAGTTTTCAAGCTATTGCATTTGATGGTTATTTTAGGATTTTTCTTCATGTTTAAAATTTAGTGATTTATAGGTTAATCCCTCATTTTTTCTAGTCAACTGTACAATCAATTGGTCACCGCATTGACTTTCTGTCATTTCTAAGGTTTTCTCTGCTCATTAAGGATCAATTTGTTACTGTATAACTCTACCGATCGATCCAATAATTCCAAAAAAACAAATAAAATTTGTCAAGGTAGAAAAAATATAATCATTCAAATTTTTTTACTTTGGGTTCGGTTTTGCAGGTGATTAGATCAGTACATATCTTTTGGTTCAAGGGCAAGGCTTCTTAAAAAGGTGAAAACATATGTACGGTTTCTTATATTCAATTGACAAAATCTTTATTTTAGCTGTGCAACAGTATCCGATTTCCCCCCGTATACTCATAAGTCTTAAGTCTTAACTAAGGGTTACTACACTACTTTTGGAGCTGGCATCTACAATCCAAGGCCTGATGAACTCCCTAATGAAAAGGACGATGGCCATCTTGTTTTGCTCATGGGTGTTTGGGTTTATCCAGAAACAGGCATCCCCATATTCGAAGTTCAGGACTATTGCGGTGTGAATTGGGGGCGGGATGGGTTCATTCAAAGTGTCATCTCCAGCAGGGTTGTGACCGATTACTATGAGTTAGGTTTTCCTGATCACGATCCTCTTGGATAGAAGGATTCTACTCTTGCAAGACAAAGTGAAGGTCCTCTTTTAATATTGACACTCTTTGAATGGGTGAGGTGCCCTTTTTGGTTTATAAGTTTATTAAAACTTTGAAGTTCTTGTATGTCAATACAGTTTATGGGTAGGTATATCAAAACTTGGAAGTAAGTTTTAAGGTTAAAAAAAATGAAATTGTTGTTAGTTGGTGTGGGATCGGATTTTCTCTACAACATCGAATGGCTTGAAACCAACACCTATTAAAATTTTCTTAGACTTGGTGTTTTATATTTGTGTTTTGAGCAGGTCGTATCTTGGGATCCTTCGCATTCCCAGAAACTTCCATTGAAAATGTAATCTAGCACTAAAACAGACGGCCTACATTTTCTGTTTTCGGACATCCCCTTTTTAACAAAAGGGAAGTACACAACATAGTTTTTGTAAACTTTATATTTTTAATAAATGGTTATAAATAGGTTATAGATAGGTTATAGATTAATCCATATATTAATATTAATGGTTACACCTAAATATTAGGGATACTCCAAATTGATAATTGATATATTAATGGTAACAAATAAAACCATGGATATTCCAAACTGTTTTTTTGGAAGACTTTAGTCCTATATCACGTTGTTTCCAAAGATCTATAAACAAAATATTACAAATTTTTTTCCACAGATATTTTCGAAAAAAAATTGGAAAAATATAAAAAAAAAAAGAGAAAGAGCGATGGCGGAGGCGATGGCTTTAGGGTTTTGACATGGATCTGTACGGAGATTTTTTGGATCTCTTCTTTGATTTTTCGGGTTCTTTTGGGTCTTCAATTGGTGGATCTCATGGGCATATTTGTTTGCCTTTTTTGGGTTTTGTTGTTGATCTTCGGATCTGTGTTTGGGGTAAAAGCAGGCGATTTTCTCACAGGATTTGTCTCCAAGTGGGATTTGTGGTGGTTACGGATTTTTGTCCATGGGAAATTTCCTTCTTTATGGCTCTTGAGGATCACTCGAGGTTTTGGTCAGATCCTATGTCTCAAAGGATCTCTCTCACGAAGGTAATTGGGATTTGTTGGATCTTTCTTCGGTGGGATTTGGTTGATATGAAAGTAGTGGAGGAATGGTGTGATTGGGTTTTACGGGATATGTCGATCTTCGTCTTCCATCGGTCGCTTCGGGAAGAGATTTTGCGGGATTTTGAGTATTTGTTACTGAGATTTTTGCGAATCTTCTTGGTTGTATCTAGATATTTTCTTTTATGGTGTTTGGGGTTTCAAATGGATTCTACTTTTACACAAGGCATGCGGAAAGATTGGTATATGATTCGGGTTTATTTTGCAAGGAGCTATAGGGTTGGAAGATGTGGTGTGCTTTTGATCTTGCTTTTATAAGGTGTGATATGATTTGCTGGCTTTACACCCTTGTTGGGAGATTTCTTCATTGGGTGGATACGTTGATTCTGGTCTTTAATGGTTGCATTGGGTGTTTGATTCTACGAATATCCTCTGAGACTGAGTATATAAGGATCAGACGAGATAGAAGACTTCATCAATTCATTTCAGCTTCTACCTTTTTTCTCGAGATTCTTTTTGTGTTTTCTGGTGCACTGCTTTCAACCATGTCGCAAAGTCTGGTGTTGGGTCAAAGTTCTACTGCGAAAGAGGTGAAGCGTAAAGTCAAAGTGCCTTTCTTTGATAACAAGGTGCTTATTGAGGGTTACTCTAAAACGGTAGTTGGTCGATGTATGAATCCGAGGGCTCAAGATCTGAAGGCTCTTCTGATCATGTTTCCCAGGATCTGGCACCTTGAGGGCAAGGTGGTTGGTGCGGATCTTGGAATGGGGAGGTTCCAGTTCGACTTTGATGAAGAAGCAGATATGATCAACACGTTGAAGATGGCTCCTTTTCACTTCGATAATTGGATGGTCTCCATGGTTCGTTGGTGTCCGAATGTGGATCCTTCATACCCTTCGATCCTGACGTTCTGGGTTCGTGTCATGGGTGTGCCCTTTCAATTCTGGGCTGCCCCCACTTTCAAGAGCATTGGTGAAGCGCTGGGGACTGTGGTGGACGTGGACATCGATGGTGGTAGAGTCTAGGTTTCGGTGAATGGCCTCAACCCTCTTTGTTTTGAGACTGAGGTTGAGTTTTTCAATGGGGAAGAAACTACAGTTACTCTCCGGTATGAGCGGTTGTTTGGTGTCTGCAATAAATGCTTCAGCATGTGTCACAACGACAAGCATTGTCCCACATTGGAGGAGGCTGCTGTGCATCCGCCTATTTTACCTAAGGATGAGGGTGACAGACGCCACCAAAGCTACAAGGGTGCTGTCACAGCGGAGAGGCAGAGAGGATCCGGACAGGAAGGTGGTTCTCGTGGAAGCTACAAGGGTAAATCAAGTGGTGCGGGTTCTCAGATTGATGGTAAGAGGCCATTTGAGGGTCGGTTTGGTCGTGGTTCAAAATCTCGACATGAACAGGCAATGGGTGAGCCGGTAGCTAAGCAGCGGCGGTTCCAAACACATGTGCAGTCTAATGAGCAAAGCCTCGTCGGGAGGTGACTCAGGAGGTTGTAGTTCCGGTGGAGACTCCGGTGGTGACAGATGCGGTTGTCGCTCAGCCCATGGAGGGTGAGCCAAAACCAACAAAGGTGGTTCGTAAGGCACTCTTTCAGGATGGAGGGGATGTTGATGCTACCACGGCGGCTTTGGCCGGTCTGCAGGCTACGGGTGAACCCACTACGGGTGAACCCATGGCGGTTGTTTTACCACCTTCATCGGGAGACTCAGCATCCGGGGATATTCGTGAGTGGTGTGGTTTTTGTGGTTTGCGGGGTCGAGGAAGGGACGAATGGGGTCTCTGAGACTGTGGCTTTGGAGATTGTGGTTTCGGAGACTGTGGATGTTGCTAACAGTGGTGATAGCTTCCTTCCGGCGGGGGAGGGAATAGCTTTGGTGGCTTCGAAGGATAAGGAGGCTATCCCTTCGGAGGGTATTGCAGCTGGAGAGGTGTCCACCGAGGACCTGCTGGGTGTGGAATCTGCAGTTGAGACTTTCTCTCAAGATGAGGATATTCCTCTTACAGATGGGGATGTGGGGCAGCAGGAAACAGACCCTCCGCAAACGGTTGGTGATCTTTCTTCTGCTTTGGGGGATAGGCAGCGCAAGGGTAAGGGTCAATTGGGTCTTCACGGCATGGGCTCCAAGAAGCTGAATGTCTATGTTCGTACTACACCCAGGAAGCGCCCTATTCCGAAGGGCAATGGTTTCACTGGTCAATCTAATAACCCGAAGGCACAGGAGGTGGCGAAGGGGATCGCTGGTGGAGCTAAACCACCAATTCCAAAGGTTACCAAATGAAAATTTTAAGCTGGAATTGTCAAGGGCTTGGGAACAAGGCCACTATTGGATATCTCAGAGATTTGTGGGGGAAGCATAGACCGGATTTTCTATTTCTGTCTGAAACTAGGCAATCTTTTTCTTTGTTGGAATCTTTTGTTGGTCATTTTGGTTTTTCAGATTTAAAAACAGTTGAACCTGTTGGTTGTAGTGGTGGTCTTGCTTTATTTTACAATAACAATAATAATAATGTTTTTATTTTATATGAGTCTAATAGAATTATTGATGTGGAAATTGTCTACAAAGGCAAATCAATTTACCTCTCTTTTATTTATGGAGATCCGGTTCCAAAGAACCGTGATTTGGTTTGGGAACGGTTAACAAGAATTGGTCTAAATAGAGATGCCCCTTGGTTTTTAATTGGAGATTTCAATGAATTAAAAGGGAACCATGAGAAGCGCGGTGGCAACTTACGTCATGCCTCATCTTTTGTGCCTTTTAATACGATGATTCGACATTGTGGGTTACTTGAGTTCCCTGCTTTAGGGGATAGTCTTTCTTGGCGAGGATGGCAGGACAAGAACCGATAAGATGTCGATTAGACCGGGCATTGGCGAATGAAGACTGGCACGATTTGTTTAAGGATTCCTTTACGGAGTACTTGCCAATGATTGCGTCGGATCATAAGCCTTTGATAGCCGTTATTGAAGACAAGATTCAACGGGGTCGAGGAGGTTTTCGTTTTGATCGGCGGTGGTTGGATAAGGAGGGCTTTTACGAGGCGGTTACGGAGGGTTGGGAGTCTTCGACGGGTGATCCGACGGGTACAGCACCTCTCTCTTCCACTCTAGTGGATAAAATAACCAAATGTCGCCGGGCTATATCTCGGTGGAGAAAAGAGCAAGTACCTTATGGGCGGGAGACAATTGAGGACATAAAGTCAAAATTAGCGGTGGCTCAGGAGAATGATGCTACCTCGGTTGATGAGCTTGCGGAGCTTACTTGGCGGTTACGTGAGGCATATAGGGATGAAGAGGTGTATTGGTATCAAAAAAGCAGGAGTAGATGGATGAGACTTGGGGATCATAATACTGGTTATTTCCATGCTCAGACAAAACAACGGCGTGCTCGCAATCGGATTGTTGGGCTCCATGATCAGCAGGGGAATTGGACAACGGAGGAGAGTGAGGTTCAAAATATAGCCGTCTCATATTTCCAGGATTTGTTTATATCCTCGGAGCCTACGGACTTTGAGGAAATGTTAGATGAGGTCCCGCCCTCTATCTCGTTGGAGACGAATGAGTTTTTAACTCGGGAGGTTTCCGAACTTGAGGTTAAATCAGCATTGTTTATGATGCATCCCGACAAGGCTCCGGGACCAGATGGTATGACTGCCCTGTTTTATCAGAAAGCTTGGGCTACGGTCAAAGCAGATCTGGTGTTGTTTGTCAACTCATTTCTCCGGAATGGGGATTTTGACAAAAGGTTAAATGTGACAAACATATGTCTGATCCCGAAGGTGGATAAACCTACAAAGATGACTGAGTTACGGCCCATCAGTCTTTGTAATGTGGGGTATAAAATCATATCTAAGGTTCTGTGTCAACGACTGCGCACTATCTTACCATCTCTTGTCTCGGAAACGCAATCGGCGTTTGTGGAGGGTCGTTTAATTTCGGATAACATTTTGATTGCTCAGGAGATGTTTCATGGTCTACGCACCAACCCCTCATGTAAGGGGAAGTTCATGGCTATAAAGACGGACATGAGCAAGGCTTATGATAGGGTTGAGTGGTCTTTTGTTGAACATTTGCTCAGGAGAATGGGGTTTTGTGAAAAGTGGATATCATGGATCATGTGTTGTGTTAAGTCGGTTCAATATAAGATCCTCATTAATGGTCAGGCGTATGGTTCCATCACTCCTTCTCGGGGACTTCGCCAGGGGGACCCTTTGTCGCCCTATCTTTTTATTCTTTGTACGGAGGTGCTGATTGCACACTTCAGGAAGGCAGAACGGATGAAAATCCTAACTGGTGTCAGGGTATCGACTGCTAGTCCCGCCATTTCTCATCTCTTATTTGCGGATGACAGTCTCTTCTTCTGCCGAGCTACAAAGGAGCAGTGTGAGGTGGTTCTAGGGATCCTTCGGAAGTATGAGCGGGTCTCTGGACAACAAATCAATTTTCAGAAGTCTTCGGTCCAATTTGGACACACTGTTGATACTAATCTAAGGGAGGAATTAAAAGGGGTTCTAGGGATCACCAATCTGGGAGGTATGGGCTCTTACTTAGGAATCCCGGAAAGTTTGGGTGGGGCTAAGACAAAAATCTTCTCGTTTGTTCAGGACAAACTGCAGTCACGGGCTAGTGGGTGGCCGGCTAGATTGTTGTCAAAAGGCGGCAAGGAGGTTATGATCAAGTCTGTGGCTACGGCGGTTCCTACCTTTGTAATGTCATGTTTTCGATTACCAAAGACGGTTACAAGGAAGTTGACTAGTGCTATTTCGAATTTTTGGTGGAGCTCGTCTGGTCAGTCACGCTCCATTTGGTGGCGTGGGATAGATTATGTAGTGGTAAAGATGGAGGGAGTTTGGGCTTTCGGTGCTTGGATGATTATAATACTGCTCTGCTGGCGAAGCAGCTGTGGCGCTTAATCACGGTACCAGATTCCCTTTTTGCACGGGTTTTTAAAGGTCGTTACTATCGACATTCCGATCCAATGGATCCAATTAAATCTTACTCGCCGTCTTATGGGTGGCGTAGTATGGTTTCTGCTCGCTCTCTGGTTAACAAAGGACTTATTAAACGGGTAGGCTCAGGGGCTTCCATTTCTGTATGGACAGACCCCTGGATCCCTGCTCAATCCCCGAGACCAGCACTAAGCACAGGGTCGCCTTCTGATCCTTTGCTCCGAGTTTCAAATCTTATTGACAGGAGTTCTAACTCCTGGGATATGGCTCAACTAACGGCTACGTTTGTACCGGAAGATGTCGCCATAATTTCTGCCCTACCATTGCGACAACCGGATAAACCGGATCTGCTGGGATGGCATTTTACCAAGTCTGGTAAATACACGGTAAAATCAGGGTACCATACTCTTCGTTCGGATAAGCCGGCTTCTTCTAAGCCGTCAGTATTTGGACCTGATATTGTTCCCCTTCAGGCCTTTGTGTGGAAGCTCCGTTGCCCACCAAAACTTCGCCATTTCTTGTGGCAAGTTTTATCGGGTTGTGTGGCGGTTACCGCTAATCTCCGGCGTCGTGGTCTGAGCTGCGATGCAGTGTGTGGTCTTTGTGGTTCTCAGGAGGAGACGATTAATCATGCTCTCTTTGAGTGCCCACCAGCTCGACAGGTTTGGGCTTTGTCGTTATTTCCGACGTCCCCAGGTGTTTTCCCTTTGGAGTCCATTTTCACAAATATGGATTTTCTTTTTTGGCGTTTTAAGAATGTCCCCACACAAGATCTATACCCCTGGATATTGTGGTATATTTGGAAGGCGCGCAATGACAAACTATTCAGTAATTTGGATTCAAACCCTCTAGCAATCTTGCGGTTGGCAGAGGATGAGGCAAAGGCATGGGCTATCGCCCAGACACAAGATATGGTGGTACCTTCGGATGCTACCACTGCGGCTGTTCTCAGTGATGGTGATAGAGTAGGGGTCCCTCGGTCTTTGACGAGTTACATGTGTTTTGTGGATGGCTCTTGGAAAGCTACAGATTGTTATGCGGGTTGAGGATGGTTTTACACTTCACCATGGGGTGAGGGCCCCACTATGGGGGCTGCAAATATCCGTCGTAGCCTATCCCCCCTTCATGCTGAGATTGAGGCCCTTATTTGGGCTATGCGCTGTATGATTGGAGCGGATAATCAATCTGTTATCTTTCTCACCGACTGCTCTGACTTAATGAAGATGGTGTCTTCGCCTGCCGAGTGACCAGCATTCACACCTTATTTGGAGGACATTCAGGCTGATAAAGAGGAGTTCACGTCTTTCTCCATAGTCTACGTTCCTCGTTCACAGAATGGTAGAGCGGATAACCTTGCGCGGCGGGTCCGCACAACTCCGCATTTAGCTACCTATGTAAACAATGTTCCTTCGTATTGGCTCATTTGAGCTAATCTTTCTCTCTGTTGTCAAAAAAAAAAATTCCACAGATTTTATCGATAGACCACAACGTTAACCAAAGATAGATTATGAAATTGATAGATTGATTGGTTACAAGTTAAATAGTGGGTTACAAGATATATTATAAAATAAAATTTAACCAGTGTTATAGCACAGATATTTATATAGAATCATTAACAATATAAAACTTACAAAATAAGTATTTTTTTCAAGTCTTCATATTTAGCATATGATTTTATTGCATAATGTTTTATCCAAAAAAAACTTTTAAAAACAATAACATAAATTATATTTTATATAAAAAATACAATATAAATAAAATAAATTTCAACCCGTGTTCTAGCACGGGTCTTAATCTAGTAGTAAAATTACAAGAGATCATCAGGAAGACTTTTTATGTCCTCATCGAACTACAAAACATTAACATTAACTAAACTATAGAAAATAGTTTGTATAATCTATGGGCTGGTGTAAAAATCCCCAGAATTGTTAGGCCATATTTATCGGTAAAACACTTACCTGATCTTGGGCTTTTTTATATTGGAAATAATTGAACAGTGTAAATAAGATCAGGCTTTCTGATCTTAAATAAGATCAGTTCTCTCGGGTGATCTAAGACCACGTGTTTGAACGATATTGGATGGAAATTTTTTTGTCTTCGTATCAATTTGTTTCTCTTCATTTCTTGTTTCCACGAAATTTTTTCTTGTTCTCTCCGAAGAGACGAAACGGCGAAACGCCGAGAGAAAGCTTCCTCTCCGATTCCGGTTTGTTCCTCACCGTCGTCTCCTCTGTCCTCCGTTCGGCGAGAGATTGTGGTTCTCCGTTCGTCGACGAGAAGATGGGGTTTCTCTCCAACAAAATCCCAAGAGACGAAGTGAAACCAGGCGATCACATCTATTCATGGCGTCAGGCTTATGTTTACGCTCATGACTCATCACGGTTCGATCTCACTCTTGATACCATTTACATTCCAAATTCATTGTTGAAATGAGATGATTCAGCTTCCAATTCGATTATTTATTTGTGATTTTACGGAAATTTCGAATTTGGGGAAGAAGCTTATTTTGTTTTGATCCAAATCAATAGATTGTGATTTTATTAGCTGTTCCCTATTACAAAGCTAGATTGTGATTTTATAGATCGTTGTAAGACTCATTGTAGGAGTTATTATGTAGATTAAAAATGCCTGAATTTGACAATGTGATTAGTTGATTTTGCAGGAATCTATGTTGGTGATGGACAAGTCAACCATTTCACTCGTGGTGGATCCTCTACTTCTCTTACTTCACTGGATATGCCACTACAAGGCGTATCTCTTCCTCCACCACTTGCTGACAAGGTCGAGCCAAGCAAACTTCAGATCACTACTCTTCCAAATGGTCTCAAAATAGCCTCAGAGATGTCTCCGGTAACTAACAAACTTATGTTTATGTCTGATTTTTTACATTTATGGAAATGCATGATGTGGACTGAAAAAGGAATGCACTCGTGGCTCTGTAAGTTAAATCTTGTATTTTTTCTTGTGCTTATTCTAATATTTTTTATTGGACTAGTTCACGAAACATTCTCTGGCACTGCTAAACGATCAGTAATAGTGATATAAGTTTGTATGTTTGGTTACAGATCGCCGTGTTCTAAACGAATATCAGCAGGTTCAGTCATGCACTGCGTTCACTAGCATCTTTAACAACACTGGATTGTTTGGAATCTATGATTGCTCGGTGAGTTCAACATTCTTGTTGTTGCTTTCTATGTTTTTCCTTTTATCACTTATCTACCTTTCTCCATTAATGAGATGTGTTCAAAAGGAACTCCAGTTGTTGTGATTATTATTAAGTTTTGTGGGTTTCAAGCTTTGTTCAATAATTGTTAGCTGACAACTTCATTTTCGGATATGTACTCTTGTAAATAAAGTGATATGATTTACATCCATGAGTGCAGAGCCCTGAGTTCGCGGCAACAGCAATTGAATTAGCAGCTAAAGAACTGAAAGATGTTGCAGGAGGAAAAGGTTTGCAGTTTTGTTTATTCCATTTTCACTTAATCTAACAAGTTGAAACCATTCTTATATATCTATGACACATTCTCCTCATGTTGATATGTTTGACAGTTAACCAGCAACATCTTGATCGTGCCAAGGCAGCCACAAAATACGGTTTTGGGTTTAAAACCTATTGAAATACGGTTTCCTGACCTTGCAATGTTGTACAGATAACCGAATCAGGCATATTCCGGTAATCCAAGACAAGGGCATGATCGGAATGGTGTCCATTGGAGATGTGGTCCGAGCTGTGGTGAGTGAGCATCGAGAGGAGCTTCAACGCCTTAATGCGTTTATTCAGGGAGGTTACTAGGTCTTGAAGATTGGTAAGACAAGAGTCACCGTTTGTTTCTGGTCTAGTGCGAGTGCCTGCTGAATCTGAAAAGCTTTTAGATCAATGTATATATGCTGTCCTGTTGTTGTTGTTGTTGTGTTTTGTTTGATGTTTGTTGTTTCATTGTTTAACTTGTCAAATCTTTTGCCTTCTCTTCTTCTTGAGCTTTCTCTGCAAGATAATAAAACCAAAGACTCTGATATCTTTTGAATGATTATATAATGGTTGTTTTTTGTTAGATTGTGTTAAGAATTAGTAGTGTGAAAATTACTTTCAGTTATATTAGAAGCCTTCATTAACTTAAAATACAAACAAGAAATCCAAGTCCAATATATAAAACGGATAGATTTTCTAATAATTGTAATCGATCAAAAATCTGAAACCTCATATATTGATCTTCAAACCTTAATGTGACTAAACTACATAATATTTCGGTAAATAATACTAAAAGTTTTATAAGTTTGCAATTAAAATGTTATTTTATAAATTTTTATAATTGTAATATGTTTAAAAATATTAATAAACCTTATATTATTAAATAGTATTAAACATTCTTAATTTTTTTATTAAACATTAATCTATATATTTATTAAATATTCTTAAATTAAGAATATTATATTATTAAATCTTAAGATCTTATACCTGTTCTCCCAATAACTAACTTCTTAACAAAAGTTCTTAAGACCTGATCTTACAATATTTTTACAATATTTCTCCCCTAAGATCACCCTCCCGTGATCCCCTATAAACATGCCCTTAGGGTCCTTGTTCAATTTTTTAAAAATATGCTTTAATTACATTTGAGGCCTTAAAATACACTATGTTTTAAGTTAATTTATACTGGTCCAGTGCAAATGCACACTTTGCACCTCCCTTTCGCTGGCACTCACTTGATGATAAAAGCTAAAAAAAAAAAAAAAAAAAAAAAAAAAAAAAAACGCTTTTGATTCTGAACGCATGAAATATGTGCTTCTATCATATTCGTTAATAAAATTTAAATCTCGTTCCTATCTACTAGTATATACCATTACACACCGTCATTGACGCGATGAAATTTCGAACTTCTTTTAGTCAAGGAGACCCAATGATTTAAGTGATTAACAATACTAGAAAATGAGAGAGACCACCTAACCATCGTCTAACGAATCTCTCAGGGCATTAACCAAAGACCAAGTCATTAACGACCAACAGTTTGACCACGACATTTATTGTCGTGTAACACCAAGTCACTAGGTATTGTTTATGCCATTTCACCAACCGTACCCCCAAGGGTTCAATATCACCAACGCAAGTAATATAAGTTCTCTATCTCTCCGATGGAAAAAAAAAAAAAAAGTTCTCTATCTCTCCCTCTCTTTTTAATATAACCTCTCTCTCTCTCTCTTTCTCTTTCTCTTTCGTTGGGATACAAAAGAAGGATAGGAACATGTCGGATTGGGTTGCGGCGGTGGTAGCGACCGTGTTGTTTGTGGTTCTGACGCCGGGATTGTTGTTTCAGGTTCCGGGCAACAACCACTTTGTAGACTTCGGGAAGATGGAAACGAGCGGATACTCAATCCTTCTCCACGCCTTCATCTACTTCGGCCTCGTCACTGTCTTCACCGTCGTCATCCACTTTCCAGGCACTTAATAATTCTACGTAATCTTTTACTTTTTTTTTTTTTGGTCAAAACGTAATCTTTTACTTATTACGCAAATATTTCTTCTTTTTTTCTTACCTATATATATATGCTTTTTTGACATTTTGTATATTATCAGTTGTACCATATTTTCCTATATTATTCACGTGATTATTATTATGCTATTGTTTTGTGCCGTATGTTATAATGATATCAATTGTAATTCACTTACCAAAATGATCAAAGAAGAAGAACAAAAAAAAACTTGCGATGCATGCATATAAGAAATCTGTTTCGAAATTTCGAGTAATGACAAAAATGGAGAGTTGACCGATTATACATTTTTATTACGAAATTTGATAAGTTAAGAGTATATAATTATTTCAAATTATACTAAATAAAAGTAGGAGCTATAAGCTTATAAGGCTGTCCACCTAAGATTTAAAACAACCAATAGAGATTCAACATGTCATAAATTAACATTTTTAGAAATTTGCATAATTTTTTATATTAAAAATTATTTGAAACAACCTATCAGGATTTGACATGTTATTCATTAACATTTTCTAAATTTCAGAATTTTTAGAAAAAGGAAAATTTTAAATTTATGGAAATAAAAAAAAATATACAATATCCCACATTGGCTAGAAAATTTTTAGACAATGGTTCAAACCAGTATAAATAAAATTAATATGCTTACAACAACAAATGAGCAGGAAAGTTTGATTTATCAGGCGTCCAAGTTTAAAGTTTTATTCGGTTTGATCCGGTTTTTATTTAATCAAACTAAAACTTTAAAAAGTTTCAATTTCAAAAATATTATAATATTTAAATTTTTAAAATTTTTAAATAATATAAATATTGAAAAATTAAAAGCTAATTTAAAATTTTAAAAGTTTAAAATGTTATAAATATTAAAACTTTTAAAAGGTTCAAATATTATATTCGAACATTTTAAAAGTTTAAAATACTATAAATATTGAAACTTCTATAAGTTTTAGCTTTAAAAAGGTTTCAAAACATTATAATTTTCAAATTTTAAAAATTTCTTAACATTTAAAAGGTTTTTAAAACCTAAGCTTTAAAACAACCAATAGGGATTCAACATGTCACTAATTAAAATTTTTAGAAATTTGCAGAATTTTATATATTAAGAATTATTTTAAACAACCTATCAGAATTTCACATGTCATTCATTAACATTTTCTAAATTTTCAGAATTTTTTAGAAAAAGGAAAATTTTAAATTTATGGAAATAAAAAAACCATGTACAATATATCCCACATTGGCTAGAAAATTTTTAGACAATGGTTCAAACCAGTATAAATAAGATTAATATGCTTCCAATCACGAATGAGCAGGAAAGCTTGATTTATCATGCGTCCAAGTTTAAAAGTTTTATTCGGGTTGATCTGGTTTTTATTTGATCAAACTAAAACTTTAAAAAGTTTCAAAAATATTATAATATTTAAATTTTTAAATTTTTTATAAATATTGATAATTTTAAAAGCTCTTAGCTTTTAAAAAGTATTTAAATATTATAATTTTAAAATTTTAATAGTTTAAAATATTATAAATATTGAAACTTTTAAAAGATTCAAATATTATATTCGAACATTTTAAAAGTTTAAAATATTATAAATATTGAAACTTCTAAAAGTTTTAGCTTTAAAAAGGTTTCAAAATATTATAATTTTTAAATTTTAAAAATTTCTTAAAATTTAAAAGGTTTTAAAAAATTAAAATATATAAATTTTAAAAATTTGAAATATTAGAAATATTGAAACTTTTAAAAGGTTCAAATATTAAAATATTTAAACTTTATAGAATCTTTTAAAATATTACAATTACTTAACCTCCATAGAAATTTTAAGATAGTATATCTATACTAATAAAAGTTGAAGCTATAAACTCCTAAAGGTGTCCATTTATGATTTTATAAAACCAATAAAATTAAATATTTCGCTAAGAATTTTTTGGAAATATAGTAGTAATCTATATTATTAAGATTTTTAAGAAAAAAATCTATAGAAATAAAAGAAATATGTACAACGTCCCACACCGGCTAGAAAATTTTAGACAATGGCTGAGAACCATTATAAATAAAAAATAATATGCTTTTAACTATAAATTTATCAGGTTTGCTTGATTTATGCTTATTTATCAGGTTTCCAAATTTAAAAGTTATTTGATTTATTTTAGCAAATTAAAATTTTAAAAGGTTAAAATATTTATTATAGAATGTTTAGAAATATTATAAATACCTCCATAAAAATGTTAAAATATTATAACTATTTAAACTCTATAGAAAATGATTTTGGTCTTGGAGTTTGATGGGTTAACAAGTTGTGTGGTAGTCTAAACAAAAGGTTTTTCAGTGAAAGAATGTGAAAAAATTGACGAGGAAGAACAAGAAGAAGAGTATAACAAAGAACTGGATGGTAAAAGTAACGATGACAACTACCATAAAATTTGACAATAAAAATGACAAGAAATGGTTTCAGATATGTGAGGTCAAGTTTGATCCGCCTCGCATGGACGTCGAGTTAGATTCATGATTTTTTTATCAGATTTGATTTTAAAACACAACTGATTTTTATATTTTTAAAAATTGTGTATATGAAATTTAATTTTTTCCTTAATAGTAATTTAAAGTTTTCTATAAGATAATATTTCATTACCGTTATCAATCAAATATAATTTTTCTCAAAATATATCAAATAAACCCACGCGTAGCGTGGGTTCAAAACCTAGTGTTATTAAAAATTTAGCCTAAAAAGACAGGGCAACAAACATAGGCGTTAACATCTCAGCAGCCATTTGCCCATTTCTATTATAAAAACAATGACAAAAATAGCTATAATTGAACTGATCCCACTCCACTCCTGAGTATCAGCCGTTGAATGACTGAATCTGCAACATGACGTTCTGATATCACTTGTTGCAAATCTTGTATGAACCTTTAACCACAATGGAAGCTTAGTACTCTATACCCATAATAAAACCATTAACCATTCGCATTCGAAGAACAAATCGATCGAATATATTCTATTCAAGAATAGAAATGAAACAGAAAAATAAGAATCAGATGGTGACTAAGGAAGTTTACGATTTTAGATCAACCGGTTTTGATCGATCCTATGTCTAAGCCAGAACGAAATCTAGCAACCTTATCTATTACCTTAAGTTTACAATCTCATCGAGAGCACCACAACTCTGAAGGTTCACAATTACAAGGACGACGACATCAAAATATGGCTCTTGTTCTGTTTTGACTAACAAATTACTAAAACCGGCCAACAACTAATTTAGTTCAATCTGTCTTCCATTTAATGTTGTTTCCTCGAACTTAACCAATTGACTTGAGTTCACAAATGAATAATATCTCTAGTTAAAACTTAAAAGATTACAAGCAAAAAAAAAACAAAAACAAAGCCTCTATGTAAACAAGTTTGGAAATCCATATTAAAATGTTTGCCATATGTAACCAGAACAAAGTTTATATAGATTTGAAATGTTTTAAAATGCATATAACCCAAAAGGATAAGAGTGGCTCTAAGATTCTATACTTGGAATAAGATGTGTACATAAAGAGTTATCAACTCTCAACTGTTAACTTGCTGCTAATTGGAGACTACACGACCAATACAAACTACAAATCAACTAACCAAATGTCATTAAACACCCACAGTTCAGCATTTAACATAAACAATGATGATATAAAACATCGTAAAATGAAGGAGAAGAGGAGAGAGACACATAGAGATCTTTGTGATTCTACCTACCTACTTCTTTTTCCTACTACTCCCAGTGAAACGGGAACGTCTGTGGAAGAGTGACAGCCTCATTACCGGATATAACCGATCCATCAGAGACTGCACTCACATTCTCAAACAAACCCGACCCGTAAAAAACTGTCTCTACTGCTTCTTGGGACAAAGAAAGTGGTGGCTGAAGCAAATGAGGGACTGACGACGAGGAGGATGACAGAAGAGAGAGAGCACAATCAGAGTCATGGATGCAACTCGTCATTCTCTCACACAACGATGCTGTTCTCGAGCTTTCTTCTTCTTCTTGCAAGAAAGGGAACTGTTTCCCTGTGCTTCTATTGCTGTTCAGAGACGAAGAGATTGGGAACATTATCCCTGTCTTTGCGGGAGAAGAACCAACATAGCTCTGGTTCTGCCCGTAACTCGAACCATTGGCTGCCACAGCAACACTTACTAGACTATTTCCCCAGCTCGGATTCACCACAGATGTAGTTGGAAACACATGTGAACCACCCGAAAACTCAAGCAATTTGCTACCTGAAAAAATATAAAACAATGCTTCTATATCAACCAGGACAGGTCTATTGGATCCAAGAAACCAAGTTTTCATAAAGCAAGAACCTTGAAAGCCGGTAAAGAAGTTCGCAGGACGAGTCATATGGTCAGGCTGAGGCTTCCGTCTTCTTCGGTTATGTCCATCAAGACGTTTCCTACAACTTCTCTTCCCTTCATCAAACTCTTCCAAAGAATGAAACCTAAGTAGACACAAATGTTAACATTATCATTACAAACAAACATGTTAAGTAACACAACACAAGAAGCTTAACCATTAAATTTACCTGCTGCATTGTTGACAAAACCTCTGCTTATGGCCATTGATTGTAACCACAGGAGTCTTAGAATGAACATCACAAACCTTATGTCTCTTATGATACTCTCTACAGTTACTAAAATCAGAATCACATCCATCAACAAGACAAATCGGCATCTGGTTGGTTCCAAGACTATTCCCTCTTGTCCTCTTCGAACTCAAGCTTCTTGAACTCTCAGGTTTTGCTACAACACTCTCTTTCCACTTACTTAGACTTATCACTTGCTCTGTTGTATCACCAAAAACAGAGGAAGAGTTGCCAATGTTTCTTCCAAGTTTCAGATCAAATGAAAAATCCCCTTTTGGCTGTGTTGATGATGATGATGATGACCCACCAAACGAGATCGAACCATCCACTGGTGATAAATCCGGTACAGATTCTTGATCGAATCCAGATAAATACCCAGAGCTGAGTTTGAAGTTCCAATCCATTTTTAAAGATTGTGTTTTTTTTGTTCTTTCTTGGTTCTTAACTCACTGTAAACAAGAAACAAACCACAAACCACAATCTCAAGATTTCTCCTTTTTGATATGGTTACTCTAAATTCAAGAAAAAACACCAACAACAACTGTTAAACACCAAACCCATGAATTTTTTTAACTTTAATTTTACAAGATTTATGAAGGAAAAAAAAAACGAGAAGCAGAAGCAAAAAAGCAAACACAAAGGTATGTGAATTTAAAGAGTACACTGAAATTACAGTTGAAGCTCTTTAGCACAATTTTTTATATATTTTTCTTTATATAAAAAATAGAAATCCCAAAAAAGGCAAACTTATAGTACTGTAAAAACGAAATAGGAAGTGCAGAAATATAGAACTAGAGAACAGATCCCACGAAATGGGAACAAAGCAAAAACAAGAAAACAAAAAATGAATAATTTTGCAGTTTTAAGTTTTTTTTTTTCACTTCATCATAGTAAAAAGCCTTTCTTCATCTTTTTTTTTTTTCTGGTTGTCTACTCAATTCCAAACAAGATTTTTTTCAAAAAAAATGCAATAAAGATTAAAGAAAGATGAAAACATGTAAAAGAAAAAATTATATAGAATTAAGGAAAAGTTGAGAAAGCTTACCAAATCCATACACCTACCAGTAGAGTCAGTCAGTAGAAGAAACTCTCCAATAGAGAAAAATATGTTTTAAAAAAATTGGACAGAGTGAAATAAAAGAAAAAAAAGAAAGAGAAGATGGGTTTGAACTTTGTAGTAAGTAGCAAGAGAAAGTGGAGACAACGAGTGTGGCTGCTGCATCAATAATGCAATAAGAGAGACATACAGAGATAGAAATAGAGATAGAGAGAGAGAGAGTAATTGATAATAATTGCTATTACTAAGTTAAGGAATGATTTACTTACTTTAATTGTTTCTTTGCTTACCTGATTTAGGGTTTATTGGATATCATTTTTATTTACTTTGAGTCAGTAGAGAGAGAGATGAACAAATGTGAAGAAGAAGAAGAAATTGAGGAAAGTGACAGCTGTTGTTGTTTGTTTTTTTGCTAACTTTTTAGTCTTTTTGTTTACTTTTCTTCTTTTTTTTCCTATCTGCCATTTCAACAAAGTCTGAAGTCTCTGAACATCCGATTAAATTATGAATGAGCAGAGTAAAAGGTTAAAAGACTATAGGGGCAGACATAGTTTAAATGCTTGAAGTAAATTTTCAAAATACTCAAAAATCTTGAATCCTACAGACCTTATCCATAAACTACACTCCATTATTATAGTGAAATGTATGTGTAATTTTTTATTTTTGTACCGTTACATATTGGTTAGCAAAACCCAACATATTTGTATTTCTGTCATATAAAATATAGTACTAGTTTTGGATTTTGTGTTATGATTTGGCGTTTTAAATGTATCATTGTTATTCAACTAACTCATAATCAGTCCAAATCGGTCGAACTAGCTTGTGATGATAATCCAAAGTTTTTACTCTCTTCTTTTAACCATCCAAAAAAACTTACTTTAAACTTATGGTGAGATTTTATAGATCTTTGGAAAGTAATAGTAAAAGGTACTTATATAAGATGCTTAGTTGATTACGGAAAAAACATAGCATGTGAATGTTGTGCTTCGCATTAGACAACATCTTCTTCTGTTTCTTTTCTTTTTTTGCTTCTGTCTTTCTCCCATACGCGTTACTTCTTTGACTTACGTTCACAATCACATGTTACACTTTAATAATTTTTTGACATCTTTTTTTCTACTCAAAGCTAGCCTCAAACTAGTTCTCACTTGTTAGAGAAAATAGTATAATATATTTGTCAAAAGGGAAAAAAAAAATTAAAAACAGAACCCTGAAACAAATTACCCAATTATCATCAACTACCAACTTAAATTTAGAGAATTTCTCAGTATACCACATTTTCAAATTTTGTTAACTATATATGTTCCAAAAATACCATAAAAATTTTAGTTTTTCAAAAACACCACAAACACAACTATTCATATTCAAGGAATTTTGAATTTAATTTTTAGGTTTAGTTTAACCATTTTAAATTAAGAGTATATTTTTTATTGGGTAAGGTTTAATATTTAAAGTTTAGGAACTTTTAGTGATATTTTTGGAACATATGGAATTTAAGAAATGCCTTTAAATGTTTTAACTTTTCGAAATAGTTAATTTGGTGGTAATTTGTGTTACTCTTTAATGGATTTAAAACTTATAAAAATTATAAAATTTATAAATTGTCCCATTTTAATAACAGACCGGACCAAACCATGTAATAGTAATTTTCGGTTAACAAAAACCAACAAAACTCAGCGAGTCTCTGTCCTAAACATCATCTCTTCTTCATAGATGCGCGGGTTTTGATCATCTCTTATAGAACTCGCTGCTAGGGTTTCACAAATTTCTCAGCTTTCGAGAATGGACGGAGAAGAGCTCACGGAGCAGGAAACTGCTCTATACGACCGCCAAATTAGGGTTTGGGGAGCTGGTGCTCAAAGGAGGTAACTTTACATTGGAACCTAACTTCTATAGCTGCAAGCAAGAACCTGTTTTATTATTTGCTGTTATGAGTCGCTTGGTTCGATTTGTGTGAGTGTTTTCAAACTGTTGATGGTTTTATTGCTTCCACAATCAATTTGTCTCTTTCTGGGTTTGTCTAATTAAGCAGTTTAAATTTGATTAGAGCTTCTCTTGGGAAAGTGTTTCTTTGGAATTGATCTGTTCTGTTGCTATGTTATATCTTTGGTTTGGATTTTTGCAGATTGAGTAAATCTCATGTATTGGTATCTGGAATAAAAGGGACTGTTGCTGAGGTAGCTCTTACTTTGAAAGTTCTCATCTTTACTGTTTATTTAGTGAATGCTTTTAGGTAGTAGTAGGAGTGTAAGGCATCTTACTTGGTTTCTCTTTGGTGGGCAGTTTTGTAAGAACATTGTGTTGGCAGGAGTTGGTAGTGTGACTCTGTTGGATGATCGCTTGGTTACAGAGGAAGCCTTTAACGCAAACTTCTTGATTCTTCCGGATGAGAATGCTTATGCGGGCAAAACCGTAGCTGAGATTTGTTGTGATTCACTTAAGGAATTTAACCCTATGGTCCATGTTTCAATTGAAAAAGGTCTCTCCCCCTTTCTTTCGTTTCTACCTACTAATCTCTGAGAATAAACAAAACTAAATTATTGTAATATCGTATATATTCTCAGGTGATTTGTCAACACTTGGTGTTGAATTTTTCGAGAAGTTTGATGTTGTGGTTATTGGCTACAGTTCCCGAGCTACTAAGGTACTGAATACCTCCTATGCCCAATTGCTTTATTTCGTTGCTATGTACATCACTTAAGATAATGTGCTTTGTTATGCAGAAAGCTGTAAATGAGAAATGTAGGAAGCTAACCAAACGTGTGGCGTTCTACACAGTTGATTGTAGAGGTTCATGTGGTGAAATATTTGTTGACCTGCAGAATTATAAGTACACAAAGGTACTTATCTCGTTTGCTCTTTTGACAGCTGTATATCTCATGTCTTGTTGGTATATAATGATGTGCTAACTTTGCAATTTATGTATTTTTTGGCTTCATAGAAAAAACTTGATGAAACTGTGGAATGTGAACTAACGTTTCCGAGTTTTGAGGTACAAACAAACTCGACTTCTTAGTTGCTCAGATCATACTGTTGCATGATAAGTAGTAGAATTTTAATCTATTGCTGGTTTTAATTTTTCCTCCAGGAAGCAGTTTCAGTACCATGGAAACCGATTCCAAGGAGAACAGCGAAGCTCTACTTTGCAATGAGAGGTCTTGGCGACAACATCTAATCACTGAAAGATTTGGTGACTTTCTACATAACTAATCTTGTTTTCGTGATATTCTTGCAGTGATAGAACTATTTGAGGAAACTGAAGGGCGTAAACCTGGAGAATGTTCACTGTCTGATCTCCCAAGAGTCTTGAAACTCAAAAACGAACTCTGTGAGGGAAATGTAAGTTTCTTTAAACCTTATTTGTAAAGCTCTAGAGTCTAGATTAAAGATAACCAAGAACAGACTTTGCCACTTAACTTTGAATCCGATATGTCGCAACAGTCGGTTAGCGAGAATCATATTCCAGATAGCCTCTTGGAGAGACTTGTATGTGGCAACACAGAATTCCCACCAGCTTGTGCCATCATTGGAGGGATTCTAGGACAGGTTCTTTATCTCACTTAAATGAGTACTTTTTTTTGGTTATATAGATAAGCATTTAGCAGAGCTATATGTGACTTAAAAGAAACTTTTATTGTACGTACAGGAGGTGATAAAAGTTATATCAGGCAAAGGAGAGCCGTTGAAGAACTTCTTCTACTTTGATGCAGAGGATGGGAAAGGTGTAATCGAGGACATATCCCATTATGCCTCAACTTCTAATACTTAAAGGTCCTGTGAAATGCTGCTCTTAGTAAGTTAGTCCTTTGTTGAAGATTGTATTTTAGAGTGCTTAGAACTTGGCTCCTTGTCTTTTGTATCTACTAACTTCGTTCGGTTTAAAAGACAATCTGAAATCCACTAGCTACGTTATAATCCAATCTATGTGAAGGTATTGGTTAAAAATTCTGTCGGGTTGTTGTTGATATCGGTTTAGGCTTTTTTGGAGAAGTTCTCATTTTGTCAGTGGCATACGCATATTTATAGTTAACTGCAACTTTGAGAGCGTAAGAGTGACGTTGTTATGGTTTTATCGCAGAGTGACATACTCTGTCGTTCAGAGAAATTTTAAACAAATAGTGGAATTGGGAACCAAAAATTTGTACACAAGTTGAGAAAAATATTTGAGTAAAACATAAGTTGGATGAAGACAAAGATTGAAGGTAGAAAGGTGCCATATTATGATTCGTTTACCCTTGATTGTTAAATATTAATTAAGACAGTGACATTTAAACAGAAGAAAACTCAAAAGTCTACAAATTATATATATAAACTAGGAACTTTTGGCGGAGGATCTCAATCACAAAAGTCAAGGATATGGCTATGTTCAACAAGATCCTTAACACCCTTCTTCCTATAGTCACGGTTTCGTTTCTTTTAGTGTTTATGCCGTTTTCAATATTCTTCAAGCTCCTCAGCTTCATAAGAAGATACAAAGAGTCCGAGAAAGTTCATGGAAAAGTCGTCATCATCACCGGATCTTCCTCAGGAATTGGTGAGGTTAGTTGATTAAGTTACCCCTCGTTTCAACAAAGTCACCAAGAAAAGCCTTATTTAAAGATTCAAGTTTACTTAATAATGGTGTAGCACCTCGCGTATGAGTACGCGCGAAGAGGAGCATACTTGACACTAGTAGCTCGGAGAGAGGACCGTCTGCGGGTGGTGGCTGATAGGTGCCGAAGGCTTGGTTCACCAGACGTTGCTGTGGTGCGTGGTGATGTCTCAGTCATTGAAGACTGTAAACAGTTCGTTCAAGAAACCATCGCTCGATTTGGAAGACGTGAGTTAGTAGCGATTATTCGAATAACTAATATTGCTTCTTAGTTCCAATGTAAGAATCTAAACAGAATTCAGAACAGTTGATCACCTGGTGAACAATGCGGGAATTATGGAGGCCAAACTGTTCGAGGACTATTCAGAAATTTCGGATGTTCTTCCCATTGTGGTATAAATTTTTAGACTTAATGCATACTTAATTCTTTTTCTACACGTATGAACTTTCACATAATTAACTGTAGTAGTCAAATCTTACTATTGTGTATTCATTATATAGACTCCATAATAATCTCTGTTAGCTTTCATATCTGACCTTGGTTCCAACGTTATGAATAATTTGCAGAATACAAACTTTTGGGGACCGGTCTATGCGACGCATTTTGCTATACCGCATCTCAAGAAAACCAAAGGAAAGATCATAGCGGTTGCATCGCCTGCTGGATGGGCTGGAGTACCAAGGATGAGCATATATGCTGTAAATGCTTCTTACTATTCATTTCTCTAACTTTTTTTTTTTTTTTTTGAATAAATTGTGAAATTTATTCGAAAAAACCTTTTTTTACATGGAGCGTTTGTTTTTAGTACTTTCAACGTTTGAACTTATAACTGTTTTTAGTACTTTCAACGTTTGAACTTATAACTGGCCGTAACGTAATTAATGTTAAAACATTTTGATTCAGGCAAGCAAAGCAGCTATGATAAACTTCTACGAGACTCTTAGGATTGAGCTTCATCCACAAATTGGTGTGACAATCGTGTTTCCGGGTCTAATCGAAAACGGAAATACCAATCCGGACCTTTTGACTGAGGTATTTTACTATCATCATATTGACAAAACCGTTTGTTTCCTCTTTTATCTCCGTTTTTGTCACAATATGTATGTCTCCTCGCAGAAACAAGACTGGTCGCAAGTTGTGGCCATCGAGTCAGCAGCGGAATGCGCCAAAGCGGTTATTAATGGAATCTGCCGAGGGAAAACCTTCGTGGCAGAGCCGTCGTGGGTTCGTGTCCTTTTCTGGCTTAGTGCTATCTGCCCTGAGCTTTTGATCTCTAAGCCTAAAAAGAACTGACCAGTTGTATTGTTTCATATAATTGCAGAACAGTAAAATAAAAACTCAAGACATTTGGTTCGGAGAATACATATCTAAAAGAGAATTGACTTGTTCTACAAGCATGTTTTGTATTAGGCAGCTTACTTATTCTTGAAGACACGGATAGTGTTAATATACATAGTCAAAACTTCAAAAGTACTACCATTCACAAAAACAAACCTACATGTTTGATTATTATTACTGATTGCCATATTCTAAGATACATACTTCTCATCTATTTATTATGTAATCAACCTCACTCTACTCCGACTTGATTTCCGGCGGCCTCCTGATAGATTCCGGGTACAGAGCACTACGCACACCAGGAATGTCCATGATCCTCTTGTTGAGAGCATTTTCCTCAGACATACTAGTTCCAGTCATATACAATAACCGACAACCCCACTCAATCAACTCCGGACATAGCACTTTCCAAAGGTATGTCACCTTAAACCACGACGGCTCTGTCACATATCTCTGTTTCCGGCACACACCGTTCACAATCGCCTTGGCGCATCCTGATGCAGATGCTACCGGGAATGGCCCTATTTGAACCTAGTTTATCGGAAACAAACATTAAGTAATATTACAAACACACAATTCAACAATTCTTAAATATAACTCACATCTCTGACGTCTTGGTTGACTATTAACTCGCCTTCACCAGAGAAGTACTTCCCTTGTGTGAGCTCGGATTCGATATAACCAGGTGTGACAATTGTAATGTGTACATCGCCACCAAGCTCAATTCTCATTGTCTCAAAGAAGCTCAACAGAGCTGCTTTGCTTGCCTAATTCACATATTAAATGTATAATAATATTAGCCAGTGCCCACAGAGTGTACTTTAATTTACTAAGTAAAAAATTACTATTGACTTACGTTGTAAAAGCTCATCCTTGGAGCAGTTAGCCACGCTGCAGCAGACGACATTGCCACGATCTTACCATTGCTTTGTCGAAGGTATGGAAGCGCAGCACGAGTAGTATAAACTGACCCCCAGAAGTTAGTATCCTAATAAATCACAAAACATTCATTGGAATATTATTATTTATATATCGTTTAGAATTGTTTGCTTAATATTTTCTAAATCATCATAGTTATAAAATTATAACATCACCAAAACTGCTTTGTTCGTGGTTATATCTTCAATGTCCTCGAACATCGAAATCTGCGTTATCCCAGCGTTATTTACAAGATGATCCACTGCAAAACCAAATGAACTCATTTTTTTTTTTTTCAACTGTTTCGGGCCAAAACTTGTGAAAGGCCACGGATAAGGTTGTGACCAAGAACGATTTGGTTAGCTCTGCGCGGTTATGGTGACTTACATCTGCCGAAATGGGTGATGGTGTCGTCAACGATTCGTCTACAATCATCAGGTTTGGAAACATCACCATGGACGGTGAAAACATTGGGAGATCCAATTTCACGAGCTATCTCTGCCACTTCTTCGAGACGGTTCTTCCTTCTAGCGGTCAGGGCCAAACATGCACCTCTACATGCATACTCATATGCCAAGTGCTGATAAAATAATATACGCAATAAACTGATCAAATATCCTAATTACTAATTAATTATTTTCTTAGGTCTTCAATTTAAATATTAAATAAAGAAAAAGGTCTATAACTAAACCTCGCCAATGCCGGAGGAAGCACCAGTGATGAGAACAACTTTCCCGTGAAGATTTTCCGAGAAGATGGTCGAGAAAATAGACTGCACGAACTTAAAGAAGTAAAAAGGAGGCAAGAAGAGGCAGAGACCAAAGAAGGTGAAGAAAGGTGCAGTTAGATTGAGGAAATCGTTTATCAATTCCATTTTTTCGATCAAAACACAATAGGCATAAAATGATAATGGCTCTTATCGAACATGATCTACGTACGTTGTTTAAATATATATCTCCAAGCTCAATAAAATTGGTTTTTAGATAAAAACGGTGGTGAGACGAAGAGAGGCAAGACACGAAGATCAGGTGGTAGTGTGGCAACATTGCATGGCAACGAGACGACACGTTGTCTAAAGATGTGGAAAACGCACGTCGACGACCTCTTCTTCTCGTTATCCACTTAACATCTTTGGTAGATAAGATCAATTTTTCTTTCCACTTATAAGTTATTGTCGTTTCCTAACTACGCGCGTTAGTTGTAAATGTCTTTTGTATTATTACTAACGAATTATTTAGAAAAAATCACTATTAAGTGATTTCATTATGATAATGTGATCATAGCCCATGATTACTCACTGAAGAAAAGAAAAAGATGGACAAATTCGTACATGACAATCAAAACAGACATCTCTAAAGCTTATAATCGTCTAGAATGGAGCTTTTTGCGAGACACCATGAAACATATGGGATTTGATACAATTTGGATTAATTGGGTGATGCAATGCGTCGAATCCATTACATTTTCAGTGCTGATTAATGTAACACCAATGGGGAGAATCACACCGGAGAGAGGTATACGCCAAGGCGACCCTTTATCCTTATAATGTGTTCTGAAGTCCTAAATCACCTTTTAGGACAAGCTAAAACAACAAATCAACTGAAAGGTATGAAGATCAGTAATACAGGGCCATCCATAAACTACTTACTCTTCGCAGATGATGCTCTTTTCTTCTGTCATGCTCACCCTAAGTCTTGTTCTTCGATCATGAATATCTTGCGCAACTATGAGAAAGTTTCTGGTCAAGCTGTGAATCTGAGCAAGTCGGTGATAACCTTTGGAGCTAGAGTTAATCTCGATGTCAAGACTCGACTCCGGAAAATCCTAAATATCCATAACGATGGAGGATGTGTTAAATACTTAGGACTCCCAGAACACATTGGAAGTTAGAAAAAAGAATATTTTAAATATGTTGTGGAAAAGGTACAACAGCGTACGCAAGGTTGAAATAAACGATTTCTGTCAGAAGCTGGTAAGGAGATAATGATCAAAACAGTCGCTATGGCACTTCCAGTTTATACTATGAATTGATTCAAGATCCCCAAAGGTATTTGTGATGAGTTAGACAGCATCTTATCAAATTTATGATGGAGGAAATCTAATAGGAGGAAACCAATGCATTGGGTTGCTTGGGAAAGATTGAGCTTACCGAAAAAAGAAGGAGACTTGGACTTCAGAAACTTAGAGAGTTTCAATTTGGCTATGTTGGGAAAACAATTTGGGAGGATTCTTCAAGCACCTAATAGCTTATTGGCACGGTTTCTCCAAGCCAGGTATCATCCCACTTCAAATATTCTAAATGCTGCAACCGGTAATAAGCCTTCTTTTATATGGAGATCGTTATTAGAAGGTAGAGACCTTATTAAGAAGGGGTTGAGATTCTTAATTGGTACTGGAAAGAATGTAAACATATGGATGGATCCTTGGCTTCCAACTCATCCGCCTAGAGCTGCAAGACGACTAGATGGGGTGGAATCTGATCTGATGACGGTCAATGAATTGATGATAGAGGGTCAGGGTAGATGGAACCAAACTACTCTGAGAGATCTAATCGTGGAAGAGGATGTTCATATCATTAACACTCTTAGGTTGTGCCCAACAGTGGAACCAGATCTTCTAGGATGGCATTATAATGACAATGGTCGATATTCAGTTCGGTCAGGTCATTGGCTAGCAAGCAACACAGCAAAAAATATACTGGATATCAGACCACCACATGGATCCTTACAGTTCAAAAGAGCAATATGGAGGATGAAAACAGCGCCAAAACTACAACATTTCCTCTAGAGACTTCTTTCAAAAGCATTGGCTATAGGCGCAGAATTAGTCAGAAGACAAATCAACACCGATGGGACATGTAAGAGATGTAGACAAGCAGAGGAAACCATAGAGCATCTATTTTTTACTGCAGTTATGCACAAGACATTTGGAGAAACAACATATCCATTGGATTCATCATTTGTAACCCAACAAGCTCCTTTGAAGACAAATTTCAGAGTTTTATTGACTGCTACAACAACAAGTTTCTCACACATCTGAACAGACATCTTCCCATTTGGATATTATGGAGAATCTGGAAAAGTCGAAATCAGTTCGTATTCTAAAACAGGACAAGGTTGTGACAGGCAGATTTACTAGATGCAATATCAGAAACAAAGGAATGGCTAACTGTTTGCACTGAAGGAGGGTTAGGTTTTGACCAATGTGAACAAGTTTCAAGTTCTAATCAACACTCCCGATGGACCACACCAGGAGCAGGATTTATTAAGTGTAATTATGATAGTAAGTACATACAGAGAACTTCAAGTACACAAGCAGGATGGATTTTACGGGATTCACAAGGTGTCTTTCTCTGAGCTGGTCGAAGTAAAGGAGTTCATTGCCAATCAAGTCTAGAAGCTGAATTGCAGGGTTTGGTTGTTGCGATGCAGCAAGTATGGACTCAATGATATACTAAAATTATTTTCGAAGGAGATAACAAGCAAGTTCCAAGTCTGGTTAACAGAGAAACGAACAATTTTAAACTTCATAGCTGGATAAAAGAAGTTCATCATTGGAGAAACAAGTTCACGGACGTCACTTTCAACTGGACCAGAAGAGACAATAACAAAGCAGCGGATCGGTTAGCAAAAGAAGAATTTGTTCATCCAACAAACTTTATGTCTTACTATTATGCTCCCCCTTATCTTGTATCAATCCTCCATGAGGATCACATTGCACATTATTAATAAATGCAGTTGTTAAAAAAAAAATTAATTAACAAATCAAAAAATTACTGTTCACAAAAGAAACTGAATATCAAAAATACTTTTGATAAAATTTTGAAATTTCTTTTCATATCTTATTTTAGGTTACCAATTTGAATCCAAAATTAATAATTAATCCGTTAAATCAAGTCAATGTTATTTTATACAATATTTGAAAGTTGGGAAATATTTATGAAGTATAGAATGATTGTCGTATAAAAATATCTACCACGGATTAAAAGAACTTATGGACATGGTGGGATGGGCTTGTAAAACAGATAAGAACTACCACAAATATGAGGGGGCATCCGAAACTAAACTTTTTCTCATCACGTTTGATTTCCCCTAAAAGACTACGTCCTAAACTAAAGTTTTAGGGTCGGCGAAATTGGAGAAAACAGAGACTTTTCAGAAACCGTGACCGTAACCAAAAAATATCCTTGACTTAGTTTCTCTTGTTTTTTGTTTTTTTTTTTGTTTTTATGTTTTTAGATTTATTGCTATGAACACGAACCCTTCTTTGTACAATATATACTGTAGTTAAGTTGTAAATTATATTGTTATAGGGCTATATATATAAATATACTAGGAGTTGTCCCGTGCTACGCACATGCTTATTTTCATATTTGTTCTATTGGGAACTTTTTTTACTGTTAGATATTCATCTTTCGGTATTTTGTTTTCTTAATTGGTTTTTTTTATTGATAAAAATGATATTAATTTTTAGGAGAAGAGTATGTATCTTAAGTAATTAAACTATACCCCCACTTTGGAACGCTTTCTCTCTCTTCTCTCTCAAATCTTTCAGAGAGAGAAAGCTTTCGTTCTCATTTTCCGACGAAACTTATCGTCGGCTTTTTGTCTCCGGCTAAGTCCGGTAATATTTCTCGCCTATGTGCGAGTATATCATAGCTTTGGTGACTATTTCTTTAGTTTTCTCTTATTTTTGCAGAACCTCATAGATCTCCTTATGGTTTAAGGAGGCAAAGCCGAGTAGTGGACGGAGCTTATGGATCGTCGGATTGCTCGATTCCATTCATGAGGGGTGTAAATCCTAATAACTTATTGGGGCCGTTAGATCGGCTATGGATGACGGTTTCTCCTTGGGTTTGTGAATTGTGAAGAAAGGAATTCGGTGGCTGGTGAAGAACGGATTAGGAGAGCGTGTTTTGCGACTGATCTTACATCTCACCTTATCGTGTATTTCGGGGCTTAACAAATCTGAAAATTCAAGTTTCTCTGTTTCTTTCATACTCGGAGAAAGCTGCAAAAAGATTTGGTGAATTTCGGAGTTACAAGCTGAAATTTGACAGACTATATTGTGGACAAAGTGCTATACTTGCCGGAAATTTGGCTGTGGCCAGAGTTTCAGCTTCGGCGGAAAGGGGGTGGCAGTGACATGAGTCGGTCGTCGCAATTCCCCTTCAACGTGCACGCAAACACGTGTTATACACATGTCCCTTATTGACCCATTCATTTTGTTTCTCTTCTTATAATACTTCTGGGTTAATTGGGCTTTTATATTTTGTAATTAGGCTCCTATTCAACATGTAATCATTTTAAGATATTTAATAAAAACAGTTGGCGACAAAAAAAAAAGTTATTAAACTACACCCTCATGTATATTGGATTTTATTAATCATGTTTACTTTTTTGAATAATAAACTGTTTAAAAACTTAGACTGATTCACTTCTAGGACATGTTGTTTTGCGATGTAACCACATTGCAATACATTCTTGGCAAATTTTGTAATTACAAAATATATGATTTATGCAATGTATTTGTAAACATTGAAATGATATTTAACATTAAAATGGTCAATCAATATTTAAACAACTTCGAGAATAATAACATGTTTGATGTAAGCTGTATGGGCAAATGATTATCGACTTTGTATTTTCTGTTTGGTAAAGACGTAATTTGTCAACTAAAAATTATAGAAGATAGACTCATATAGTCGTATTAATACATATCACCTAATAACTTGTTTGGACGTTGTTTCCGTTGTGGCCTTACAGAAATAGCCGAGATCTACCATCATTTTTGAGTTTTGAATTTATCCCATGAGTAATTTTTTATTAAAGATGATGAAGTTTGGAGATATAAAATAAATATTATATTTCTTAATGTTGGACATTTTTCATCCTCAGATTCTGATAATATGTAGTTTATTCCCTTTTAATTGTTGGTAACCCCTAACATAAAAAACACCTATTTTGTCCTGTCAACACAAAGACGGAAAATGATATGAATCCTTCAAACTTCAAAACCTATTCAGTGGCTTTAAAACAAAAACAAAATAAAATAAAGATTACATTTTGGTGATTTTATTCACTTTGACATTGTTTAAGGCAAATTCTCATCATCTTTATTTAGTTGTTACGTAAAGACATAAGCGAAAGTTGAAATTTAAGTCCCATATCACAAGTTAACTAAAATCAATTACAAATCACCTCGTCTAACGTTGTTTCTCTAATGTCTTCCTTTGACATATATATAATAGATATCTGATCATCTATTTAAAGCTTTTGGTCTCCCTAACCATAGTAATTTTAACAAATATCCAAGTTAGAATAATATATAAATAAAAGAATGTATAATTAAATTTTAAACTAAAAAAAAAAAACCATTTTTAACACAATTATACCGTTGTGTGATATATGTCTTAGGCTAAGTTACATTAATTTGACTTTATGAATACGTCGTAGTGTACATGCACGTAGGCTCATGATGTCTCCATACCATAATTAACCTTTTAAACTCGTTGAGATAAAACAGAAAATGTTATTACAGCTTACTCAATATGGCAATAGGAAAAAAGCTTAAAGGAGAAAATAAGCGTAACTAAATTTTTTATTTGATTGTTTGGTCATTCTGTAAAGGTTTTCTCCTCCACCTAACCACCAGTCCAGACTGTTACTTTACATTTTTGCATAAACTTCAGTTCCTTGTCTGAGATCTTAAATCCTCTATTTTCATTTAAAAATGAATTGTGCAATGAGCAAATCATTTACGTGATCTAAAGGAAAAATGCTTCAGAGACATTAGAACTTTCCTCGAATCATAACAATAATTTGAGTACGAAATAGAATAAAATCACATGAAATATACATATTAAGGAACCATCCAGTCAACCATTATAGTAGCAGAATTTGGCCGTTTAAAATTAGAATAATTTAGAATTTTATATAAAGAGAAATAAGAGATTGGAATATAAATTTTGTGACTATACATTGAATTTGATTTTTTGATATAAATGTAAGCTAATTTATTGGGATTTTAAAGGTGATAATGGGATTTAAAAATAAATTGTGCAATGAGCAAATCATTTACGTGATCTAAAGGAAAACTGCTTTAGAGACGTTAGAACTTTCCTCGAATCATAACAATAATTTGAGTAAGAATACAGACACATGAAATATACATATTAAGGAACCAGCCAGTCAGCCATTATAGTAGCAGAATTTGGCGATTTAAAATTTATGGGACAATATAGAATTTTAGATGAAGAGAAATAAGAGATTAAAATATAAATTTATGACTAAACATTGAAACTGATACTTTGATAGAAATGTAAGCTAACCTTTCTAAAATGCAAGTCATTGTTTAATTGAAAGTTGTCTTCGAAGGGTGGTTTTGATCTTTGTTTTCAGATGTTTGAGATGAGGGTATTTTGCCAACAACATCTGGTGAGTGGATAAATGTAGATATAAATCATATACTAAAGAACAAAGTGGAAGCTAGGATACCAGAAATATAAACAGTGCAAAATAGGTTGTTACTTGGAAGCTCCTCACCCTTGTCTAAGCAAGTCTGAAAAAGTAGAGAACCTAAAATAATCAAAACCAATAGAGCATTGTCATTTTTTAACAGTCTCCAAAGACGTTTTCTCCGTGAAAACAATTCTTCACTTGTGTTTGGTGCAACGATAACGGTTGGAGGATGCGACAACATCAAATCATTGATGTTGTACAATTGGCCTTTAACCAATTCATCTTGAAACTTAGGCACACGATTAGGAAGGACTGAAGCTTGTATAGCACAATCCTGAAACAAAGGCGAAATGAATATGTTAAAATGGAGGTAAATAAGGGGTCAAGAGGAACAATAATAGAGATAATATACATTTTCATCAGGAAGGAGACATTTTCATCAGGAACAATAAGTAAGATATTGTTTCTTCGAAAGTCTCAAACTTCCCAAATATGGATGACCCGAACAACAATCCTATTGATACCAGTGTTGTGTGTTTCGTTGGAGGTTGAATAAAGGGTAGAGTAGGGCGGTATTGTTTTAGTTTTACCCATGCTGTGAGAGAGAGAAGGTTAGTGTCGTCAAAGGTTGTTATTTAAAAAGAAAAATTAATGCAATGGTTGAGGGAGAGTAATCAGGGATTGGAATGAAATGTTAATGATAATGAAATCATAGGTGTTTGGTATTAGTTTCATTACATTATAATTGGGTGGTAAACGTAAAGATGAAAATGAAGGATATACTTCAATGGAATTCTTTAATTACCTTAAAGATCGTAATGAGTAATACAAATAACGTAATCATAATAATGGTTGATATGATTCTAATTGGTAGTGCAGATCTAAACCCCTTTTTTTAAAAAAAAAAAAATTGATTCCAAACAATTTGAAAACAATTTTAGACAGTATTAATGTTACATAATGTCTTTAATTACCTTAAAGATTGTAATAAGTAATACAAATAATGTAATCATAATAACGGTTCATATGATTCTAATTGGTAGTGCAGATCTAAACCCCTTTTAAAAAAATTTTAAATTTGATTCCAAACAATTTGAAAACGATTTTGGACAGGACTAATGTGACATACTGTTCAGAACTTCAAATAGGTGTTCTGGATATTGACAAAGACATTAAACCGAAAATGATTTAGAATTTGGAGGTGGAGTAGGATAATTAAACCAAAGAAACCCAATGATTATGAGATCTGTGGGTACATCGGAGGTGGTAGCTCCTGGAACGATGGTTGTGAGAAGGTGAGTACAGGTGAATTCGACATCGTTTGGTTCGTATACTCCTGATGGGTGTAAGGGCTGTCAATTATATTTGTTGGGTTTGTAATTGATATTATTTTGTCAAGCCTATTATGAAAACTTAAAAACAATGGCCTTTAAAACTAAGAAAGGACATGTGTCAATTATATAATAAGCCATGTGTCATGTTCTAAGCAGAAGTTGAAAAAAAAACTTCTCTTATTATATAAGACTAGATGGATACACGTGCGGGTTTATTAATATCTATATATATATATATATATTTATTGCAATGTTGTAAAAAAGAGGTTAGGATAAATCTCTTATTCTTATTAATGATCAATGCTCGAGGTTACAACATATATATAGTACATACAAGGCCTTAAACACTTAAACCGACCTAGACTAATAATCGCCGAATGGGCTTCGACCAATGGGCCGAAGGCTCTCGACCAAGTGTGGTCGAGAGGCTGCGCACGGACGAACTGGATAATGGACCGGTTGGATAGAGTCCACTAAGTGTTTTGCAACACTCCCCCTTGGACGATACAACCGTGCCTATGCGAGGAAGAGATCGATGCAATGTGCTTAGGGGATGCTGCCTCATTAAAACCTTACCAGGAAAACCCATTGGGACAAAACCTTAGTGAAGGAAAAAGAGTACAGCACACATTGCTCCCCCTGTTCCAAGCATCACTCCAAGTCCTTAAGCCTCCGCATTCCAATCTGGTGCGTGAGCTTCTTGAATGTTGTTGTCGGTAATGCCTTAGTGAAGAGATCGGCTGAGTTGTCGCATGACTGAACTTGCACCACTTGAACTTCTCCGTCCTTCTGTAGTTCGTGTGTGTAGAAGAACTTCGGCAGGATGTGCTTCGTCCGATCTCCCTTGATGTAACCTTCCTTGAGCTGTGCGATGCAGGCTGTGTTGTCTTCATAGAGTATGGTTGCTTCTTTGTTGTCGTCCAAGCCGCTATCTGACCGAATATGCTGTGTCATGGACCGCAATCAAACACACTCACGGCTGGCTTCATGGATTGCTAGGATCTCCGCGTGATTTGATGATGTAGCAACGAGTGTCTGCTTCATGGAACGCCAGGAGATCGCCGTATCACCGTGTGTAAACACATAACCTGTTTTTGACTTACCATTATGTGGATCTGATAGATAACCTGCATTAGCAAAACCAACTAAACCATCCTTGTTATGGTTAGTATAATAAAGACCAAAGTCTGTCGTTCCCTGAAGGTAACGCAGAACATGTTTAATACCATTCCATTGCCTTTTGGTCGGACAAGAACTATATCTTGCTAGGAGATTCACGGCAAAACTTATGTCTGGCCTAGTGTGGCTAGCCAAGAACATTAATGCTCCTATAGCACTGAGGTAAGGCACTTCTGGACCAAGGACTTCTTCCTTGTCCTTCTTGGGAGCAAATGGATCTTTATCCACTTCTACACTTCTCACTACCATTGGGCTAGTCAATGAGTGGGCTTGCTCCATATTAAATATCTTGAGTACCTTTTCTGTATATGCCTTTTGATGCACAAGGATACCATTGTTTATGTACTCAAGCTGTAATCCCAAACAAAATCTTGTTTTACCTAGGTCTTTCATCTCAAATTCTTTCTTGAGATATTCTACAGTTTGGGCGATTTCCCCAGAGGTTCCAAGGATGTTTAAATCATCCACATAGACTGCTATTATTACAAATCCTTTGTTTGCAAACTTCTTTATGAATATACATGGACTGATGGGGTCATTCTTATAGCCCTTCTTAGCTAAATAGTAACTTAGTCGGTTATACCACATTCGACCACTCTGTTTCAGTCCATAAAGCGATTTGTCTAGCCTTATGCAGTACTGTTCTCGAGAACCACCTTTCTTGTGTTCTATATCTTCTGGTAATCTCATATAAATTTCATTATCTAGTGGACCATATAAATATGCGGTGACAACATCCATTAACCGCAAATCCAGTTTTTCTCTTACGGCCAGACTTATTAGATACCTAAAAGTCGTTGCGTCCATCACAGGGGAGTATGTCTCCTCATAATCTATTCCTGGTCTTTGAGAGAATCCTTGTGCTACAAGCCGTGCTTTATATCTCACAATTTCATTCTTCTCATTTCTTTTCCTTACAAAGACCCACTTATGTCCTACTGGTTTAATTTCAGGTGTTGTCCTCAATATTGGACCAAACACACTTCTCTTCCTTAAAGAGTTTAACTCCACATCAATGGCTTCTTTCCACTTAAGCCAATCTTTACTTTGAGTGCACTCTAATATAGATGTGGGTTCTAGATCCTCATTTATCTCAAGTGCTACCTTGTATGCAAATATATCATCAATGTCGACATCCTTTCGGTTCCATTGTATTCCTGACATTATATAATTGATTGATACTTCATTATTATCAATTCCTTCAGGTTCTTGTGGTTCAGCGTCCTGAACGTCACCTGGTACCTTAGGGGTTTCCGCGGCAATGTCTGTTTGTTCTATAATTCCCTGAACCTTGGTCTGTTTTGCACATTTTGTTTTCCGAGGGTTCTTATCTTTGGAACCTAATGGTCTACCTCTCTTTGCACGAGGTTTAGACTCTGTAGCAACTTGGTTATTGTGTTCCTTGTGAACATCAATTCGTACTGGTGCATTGCAATCTGGTATGTACGATTTTGTTACTCTCTTTGGGTCAGCAAAGGAATCTGGCAATTGATTAGCTAGCTGCTGTAAATGAATTATCTTCTGAACCTCTGCATCACATGCTAGAGTTCGAGGATCATGCCAATTTAGGGATATTTGATTCCATGTTAATTCCTTGACCTGCTTGCTAGTCTCTCCACCTAATGTAGGGAATTCGGACTCAACAAATTGACAGTCCGTGTATCTGGCCTTAAATAAATCTCCTGTTAATGGCTCGAGATACTTTATAATTGTGGGAGACTCATATCCAACATATATTCCCATCCTCCTTTGAGTTCCCATCTTAGTTCTCTGTGGTGGCGCAATAGGTATTTATACGGCACAACCAAATGTTTTGAGATGGGACAAGTCTGGCTCTTGACCCGTTAATAGTTGGGATGGTGAATATTTGTGTTCACTAGATGGCCTGATGTGAATAAGTTCTGATGCATGTAAGACCACGTGTCCCCAAGCGGACACTGGGAGCTTCGACCTCATTAACAATGGTCGAGCTATTAATTGTATTCGTTTAATGAAGGATTCAGCTAATCCGTTTTGTGTATGGACATGTGCCACAGGATGTTCCACACTCACCCCCATGGACATACAGTAATCATTAAACGCTTGAGATGTAAATTCACCAGCATTATCTAGACGTATAGTCTTAAGTGGAAAATCTGGAAAATGTGCTCTTAATCGAATGATTTGAGCTAATAGCTTAGCAAATGCTAAGTTTCTCGAGGATAACAAGCATACATGGGACCATCTGGTTGATGCATCTATCATCACCATGAAATATCGAAATGTCCCACTCGGTGGGTGTATTGGCCCACATATGTCACCTTGTATCCTTTCCAGAAAATGTAAAGTCTCTCTTGTGACTTTTACTGGTGATTGTCTTATTATAAGTTTCCCTTGTGCACATGCTACACAAGTGAGATTCTTTGGGAAAACTTTTCTTTCTGTAAGATTGTGCCCATTTGAACTCTTAATCAATTTTCGCATCATGTTCGAACCTGGGTGGCCAAGCCGGTCATGCCATAGAGTGAATTGTTCTTTGAACATTTTGTGCTTTGCTAAGTTAGATTCTATCATATTTATCTTAGCATGGTATAAACCAGTGGCTAGTGCAGGTATAGTCTCTAGGACCTTCTTTTGTCCTTGTACATTTTCTTTAATGTATAGGAACTCTTTAGTTTCCTCACCCTTGGTTTCAACATGAAAACCATTTAATCTTATATCTTTAAAGCTCAATAAGTTTCTCTTAGAGCTGGGTGAGTATAAGGCATCACTTATTTCAATATGTGTACCCTTTGGTAACAAAATGTTAGCCTGGCCGTAGCCTTCTATCAAATTTGCTATACCCGCAATTGTACTATCATTTGCACTTTTCATTTGGAGATTTATAAAATATCTTTTGTCTCTTAGTATAGTGTGGCTGGCTCCACTATCCACCACTAGTTCACTCATGTCCTCGGCCATTTCTATAAAGAGGACAATAATTTTGGATTTTAACAAAATAATTTTATAAAATAAAATCCATTATAATTAAATCAAAGCAATTATCCATTACATAGAAATTAAATCATAAAGCATAGAAATTAAACCAAAATAAATTCAAAATTAAATTCAACAATCTTTAAGGCAATCGGAAGTCTCATCATCTAGTAAGTCATCCTTCTCATGATCGAAGTCTGCTTCCTCATCGAGATGCACTAGATTAGCTTCTGGGTCCTTTTTCTTTAGGATTTCTTGGTATGCCTCAACAAGGTGTTTGGGAGTTCTGCAGTTCTTATACCAATGGTTTGTCATCCCACATCGGTGACATGTTGATTTGGCCTTAGTGTGTGGTTTAAAAGACCCGCGGCCTTTACCACCACGCCCGCGGCCTCCTCGGCCAGCATAGCCACCTCGACCACCACGTCCTCTGCCACCACGGCCTCGACTAGCTTGACCGTGGTGTCTTTCTCTGTGGACATAGTTGGTCTCACTTGGCTCCTTATGCTCTTTAGGCTCTATTGCAGTTTTCTTTCCCAAATCAACCTTATTTGCCTCTGGTAATGGGGCTGTTCCAGGAGGTCTCATAGCACTGTTCATCATCAATAACTCATCATTCTGCTCAGCTAGCAGTAATGCTTCAATGAGTTCCCCATAGGTCGGCAAACTTACCACGCCGATATTGTTGCTGAAGGACTCTGTTATTAGGGCTGAAAGTAGACAATGTCTTTTCTATCAGCTCCTTCTCAGTCATCTCCTTTCCACACAACCTAAGGATTGAGACAATCCTAAAAAGCTCAGAGTTATACTCTTCCACGGATTTGTGATCCTGGATCCTTAGGTTTTTCCAATCGAACTCTGCCTTTGGAAGGAGCACCGTCTTTTGGTGCCCATAACGGCGTTTAAGCTGTGTCCAAAGGGCAAGAGGATCTTTTAGGAAGAGGTACTGGCTCTTGATAGGCTCAACAATGTGATGATGTATGTGCTGGAGGCACTTACTCTTTTTCTTATTAGTGCTCTCCACATCCTCTTTGAGGCAATCTTCCAAACCGTTTGACTCAAGATGAATCTCGGTGTCATTAGCCCATTGTAAGTAGTTCTTCCCAGAAACTTGCAGTATTGGGTAGTCAAGGCTCTTGAGGTCTGCCATCTGCATAAATATGGACAACCGAAAGTTAGCATGCGATTTTTAAGATCGAACCATGCAACAAATTTTCAGGTCATGCGGTATTTGAGACCGAACCATGCCTTAGGCCATGTGGTATTTGAGACCAATCATGCCATGCCTCTTATGTATTTCGTGGTTTAATTCTTATGCATGCAAGACAACAAAATCAAATAGTCTAATGCATGCAATAATTTCCTTATTCCTAGATAGGATTTCCTTTTCTTATAATTTCCTATTTGGTCTAGGATTTAAATATTTTCGGTTTTAAGGATTTTGGATAATTGCTATAACTAATTAGGAACTTATCCTAACCAATATATTAATTCCGATTTTAAATTTTAATTTATAGAAACTTTACAAAGTTTTTATTTAATCGGATATACTCTTAGAATTTTAAAGTAAATTTTACTTAAACTTTAGGATATATGATTTGAGGTTTGGGAAATTATCCTACTTTGTTCTAGACATGTTCATGCTCGAAATTTTATGGTTCCATGGCCGAAAATTTTCCAGGAAATCTATGTTCAAGCTTTGTCTAAGAATTTCTAAGAGTTTATTCATGCAGCCGATTTTATTAGAACAAGTTTTAATTATTTCTACTTGATCCGATTTCTATGTTATGCATGAATGATCCAAGTTTTAATTTCCTAGAACAATTTTTTTTTAATTTGATCCTTATGAATCTAAATCAGTTCTAGGTTCTTATGCAACAATCAAGCAATACAATCAACAAGTTTCAAGCTTGATATTATTTGGTGCAATTTAACAATCAATAACAACCTAAGCAATCCGATTTTTAAGTCTTAGGATTTTAAGGAATTTAAAATTTGTTAGATTGTGTACTTGGATGTTTTAGGGTTTTTTAGCTTTTAAGTCCAAATTCGAGTTATAGGGTTTTAAGGGTGCTTAGATCTTTGTTTACCTTCACAGATTTGGATTCTGACTGGTATGGACCGGGAGCTAAAGACCTCGGTAATTCCTCTCTTCCTCGACCACGAACAGCTTCCGCGAACAGCTCCTCACAAACTCATCCCCGAAACCACGAACCAACGAACCTCGATCAGGTTTTGTTAAGAACTTGATCACGAGCTAAGGATGCTCGTGGATCAGTAAGAGATCTTCGAGACAAAGAAGATGAATCTTGAAGAACAAGAAGAAGGCGGTTTAGGGTTTAGGAAAGAAGAGAGAATCGGCGGCTGCCTTAGGGTTTTAGGGTTTTGAGACTATCGTGCTGATAACGTGTTGTAAAATAGAGTTTAGGATAAATCTCTTATTCTTATTAATGATCAATGCTCGAGGTTACAACATATATATAGTACATACAAGGCCTTAAACACTTAAACCGACCTAGAATAATAATCGCCGAATGGGCTTCGACCAATGGGCCGAAGGCTCTCGACCAAGTGTGGTCGAGAGGCTGCGCACGGACGAACTGGATAATGGGCCGGTTGGATAGAGTCCACTAAGTGTTTTGCAACATGCAATACTTTCTTTGCTTTTTATATTTTCATATTTGAAAGATTAAAAATTATATATTAACAAACAAAACTAATATTTTTTTTTGTGAGGAAACAAAGAATACTAAATTTTTTTTACAGCTAAATCATATTATAAAGTAATTCTTATAGACGAAAACTATTAACATATTTTTTTAGGAAGTAAAATAATTATACCATTTGCACATTTGATTGGTAAATAAAAATATATAAACATCCTACAATTCTTGTCTAAAACTTAAGTATTTAGATATATTTATATTTAAGCTTCTCAACTAAATACCATGAGACAGTCAAATTCTCTTTTATCAAAATGATTTTTATGCAGCTTTGTTAACTCTTTAATGGTTATAATTAAGATAGACATCTTCCCTTCCTGCTAGCTATTCAGTTTCTTGAATATAACTCTAGAATTTAATTTAATATCATTTTTCTTTTCTCTCTTTATTTTCCTCAACCAACATCATATCATTGATTTAACTATATCTTTCATTTAATAGTGAACAAAACTCTGATCTTTTTTCATATAGAAAATTTTATTTCTCTAAGGTCTCACTTTCATGAATTTCTCTACAATGTTAAGCAAATTTCCAGTCAGTGCTACAACTTTTCAAATTGTTGAGAAAATTTTAGCGCCTAAACCATATGTTCATATCTTCATGGTTTATCATAAGAGGATGAAACAAATCTTTGGTTTTACTCTCTATACATTTTTATTTTTTGGTAAATGTATCTACTTACTTAAAGAATACATCAACATATTCTAATTTCTAAGACTCTCTAGATTTGTTATATAAATATTAAAATTGTTTGTCATATGAAAAATAATAAAATACATGGAAGATGTTTCAAATTCCTCTTTAGTTTTAAATACGTTTACTTTTAATTTAGGTGAATTTAATTTGGTTGATATGTGACACTCTCTCCACAACTGATGTGTCATATGAATCATATGGAGAGAGTTGAACAACATTCATAATATAGATTAGAATTCCTACCATGAATGAAATTTCATAGGAAGGACTGTTCATGTCATTTTTTGTATTTAATATATTCTTTGGACTTTCGGTTCCACTGGTAATTATATAATTCTACACATTTGATAGTTGGGGGCAAAAGACAAGCACATCACTTTTACTTTCGACGTGTGCACGTAAAAAAGTATACCATCTTAAGAATTGGTCCTCAACATGCTTTAATGCAGCTTTAAGGATTGGTCCTCTACATCAATTTAACTACGCATTCGAAAATGAATTTGGTGAAAAACAACACAATATTAAAATTAGTAGAAAAGGAAATTAATAATTCAAAAGTGTTTGCTCGCCCACATGGTTACCAAGAGCTAAACTAAGTAAAATAAAATGCTCGGGCATGTGATTAGTTTAATCTTAACGATGAAGAACCCTTAAGCTTATATCATACCTCATGCTGCATGCAAGCACACACCCACTATATATAAGTATTATCGCAAAGTAGTCGAGCTATTTCATGTCCAGTCACATTCTTATCCTTTAACACTAAAGTTTTCTTTGTTACTTCTTCTTGATCAAGATATATTTCCATCTTTTTTTAGCAAACCTTGGTTACACTTATAGCTAGTTTTAGTGTGGTGATAATGGATAACGTAATCGCCATGCAAGAGACCCGATATAACAACGGATTAAGTACCTACAAGAAGCCATTTCTTCAATTTCTTGATCGCCTTTCGTTTTCTATTTTTGTAGTTGTTTTTTGCGTTATAGTATTTTTTAGCCCGCTTTGGCTTCAAGTTGTTAACAGTTTCTTGTTCACCATCCCTAGAGTTATTACATACTACATCTTAAACCCTAAGGTTTATTCATTCTGACAAATGTCATTGTGATCACCCTCATCGGAGAATCAAGGATGTCTAGTTCAAGATCTTCTCTTCCAGCTAGCGAGTTACGCAAAGAATTCAGTTTGAGAAGCCAATTTTGTGACTCGTGGTCTCATGGGGACGTGAGGGTAGAAATGGGATGTCAACGATTTTCGAAAGAGAATATTCATCGACCGAGGCTCGACGAGGGTAAAAGATGGAAGCTTAGTCCGTTGCACGATATGGATCCATTGAACCAGAGGGCTGATGATCTGATCGCTCGTGTGAACAAACAGAGGAGGCTTGAAATTGGGCTTTTACATCATAGGCGGTAGCCGTATATCATAACAATACATGGACAAATGTGGAGATAAAGCATTTCGTGTTACCACACCAATGTAATGTAATAACAAAATGCAACCTTTTTCTAAACAAAGTTATAATTTTGACGAGGTACCTAGCTATATGCATGATTCATTGGTATTGTATTGGTATGCGTAATGTACATGTGTAGTAATGATTATATGAATATGATTCGTGAGACTACATAAGTATCTCGTTGAAAAGTATATGGTTAGAACATGATTAAGACTAGAGACATATGTTTTATTTGTGTTGTGGGTGCAAGTGCTCCATCAATTTTGTAAACTCTTAAAAAAAATGTAGTTTAAGAACAAACTGAAAGAATTTGTTAGAAGTAGTCTTTTTGCTCCAAAAGTTCTAATTTCGAACCAACTTTTCTCCTAGTTAAAATCATTTTGGATCCGCCAATGCATGAGATTTGTGAAATGTATAGAACTAGATTGATTACCATTTATGTCGACAAAGAAGATCATTTTACCGACTATATTTTTACCCACTCCTCCCCCTTCTTGGATATTTTGATGTCTGTATGTTTAGTTAGTGTGTAAGGCTTAGGGCGTGAGACCAAGAGCTTAATATGACATTTTAAAGATTTAATTTGTGTGTTAAAGCTTTTTCATGTGTTGATCTTAAATAAATGATTAATTTTTACTTTTTAGTCGACGGCCATTTGCATTACTTTTTTTTTTTGGGTAAAGATTTGCTAAATTTTAGTTGTATACGAATTCTATTTGATATCAAATGAACTCTATAAAAAGAAATTAAAATAAAGGAAATGGTGGTAACTTGATTTGGAAATGACATGAACACCTCATCCGGCATAGATCGCGAGTGTGGAATAACTTTAAATTTAGGAAATACTCATTTGTCATTACCCTTATTTTGGTGGTTTTATTGGTGGAATAGGAAAAAAGATATAGCCATTCTGGCTAGAACACACGAGATTCTTTTTACTAACAAACATTCACAGACAAAAATATTTTTGCAAAATATAATTTGGATATGTTATTTATCTATCTATTGTTTTGATGTCTTAGATTTACTATACATATGATTCAAGAAAGTTTTCTTATGCATTGTACCGTGACATGATTCTTCCCTTAATATACTATCTTGTAGATTTTGTCAATGGTGACACTTGATGACTTTTATCTCCATTTAAAAAAAAGGAAAGTCATTATCATTTGGCACAATCAATCAAGAAGGTTCTCTGCCTAGAAGTGAAGAAATTTATCTATTCGATGTATTCATTGCTTGACTCAGTGATCGAACTAACCTTCAGAATTTGGCAAAAAAAATTATTAAGCAAGGCCTGATTGGTAACGGCTGTTACTTGTGTCTGTAGATGCTTTTGATTGTAAACACTTTGCTGTAGAGACTTTTACTGTAAAAACTTCAGCTGTTAAAACTTTAATGGCTGTTATTTTTATTGTATCTTTCATAAATATAAATTATGCTAAGAATATGTTTGTGTGACAACATATAATGAATTTTATTTAAAAAACAAAATTTTTTAAATTAAAATACAAAAACTCATAAAAACTGAATAGATAAATATTTTCAATAAATTAAAAAAATATAAAGATATGACATAATTGATTATGTGTTATAATGGTTTTTGATGCAAAAATAATTATGAAAAATGGATCTCAAAATAACAGAAATAAAAAATCTATTTTTAATAAATAATAATATATTTGTGATAAATTATACATAGATTGAAAATGAATGTTTTAACCATCATGGATAATAAGAAAAAGAAAAATAACTACAGTTTTATTATTATTTATTTTTTACAGCCAAAAATGTTTCATATTTGTGACTTTAAAAATTTGTGCGTACAAACTAAATAAGTGGGCAGTTAGACTTTTAAAACTTTTAAAAATAATAAAACAATAAAAGTATGATTGATAAAATTTTGGCTTTTAAGACTTTAAATTATTTTTAAAATCTTAAAAGTATCTTCCAATCATAGCCACAATGTTAGGACAAAACAAAAAAGTATAACAACAGTATATACTTAAATTGCTTAACCTTCATTTGTATTTCTCATCTTCTAAATCTTAATTTTGGTGACTTTGATTGCCATTCTACAATAACATTTCAACAACGACAGGAATATCAGAATTGTATTATTATTTTTTTCTCCAAAAGATCAAGAAGTTGCAACACGAGATGCATATACGCGAGGGTCAGATCACAGGCCGGTGCTAGTCAATTTAATGGTTTCTCAAGACTCCTACAATGGTCTTTTCAGATTCGATAGAAGACTTTTGTACAGGCCGAGAGTGGAGGAAACGATTTCACAAGCTTGGGGTTCTAGAAGAGCAAACGGCGACCATACTTTAGCTAATAGGCTGCGGTCCTGCAGAAAGGCTTTGAGTTCTTGGAAGAGAGTTAACAATTTGAACTCCAAAGAAAAGATCAGAAAGCTTGAGCTAGATTTGGATGCCCACCAATCTGCCCTCCAACCGTGCTTTTATAGGGTCGTGTCTTTAAAAAGGGATTTGGCAAAGGCCTACAGAGAGGAAGAAATATTTTGGAACCAAAAGAGCCGGAAAAAATGGATGAAGTGTGGTGACCGAAACACTAAATTCTTCCAAGCTTCAGTCAAGAAGTCTAGGGCGAGAAACAGGATCGAGAGACTAGTGGATATCAATGGAAACGACCAGTTTTCTGAAGGTGCAAAGGGTGAGGTTGCCTCTGCCTACTTCCAAGATCTGTTCAAGTCTTCAAATCCTGCTCCTTTTGGAATTTGGTTTAATGATCTCCAACCTAGAATTTCAAACCACATGAACAAGAGATTCATTGAGATGGTTACGGCCAAGGAGATAAAAGACTCTGTTTTCTCTATCGATCCTACCAGTGCGCCCGGTGCAGATGGTATGACCGGCCTGTTCTTTTAAAAGTACTGGCACATTGTTGGAAATCAGGTGATTTTTGAGGTTCAGGAATTTTTCCGCACAGGTCTCATGCCTCAAGAATGGAACTACACTCTCCTTTGTCTCATTCCAAAAATTCCACACCTTCTGCAATGCCTGACCTGAGACCAATAAGCTTATGCTCAGTAATGTATAAAGTGATCTCAAATATAATTGTAGAAAGGTTCAAGCCCTTCCTCCCCAACATAGTGTCTGACTCCCAGACTGCTTTTGTGGCAGACAGGCTCATCACCGACAACATCATGATAGCTCACGAAGCGGTTCATTCTTTGATCACCAAGGATCCTTTTGCGTCTGAGTATATGGCGGTTAAATCCGACATGTCAAAGGCCTACGACAGAGTGGAGTGGTCCTACCTGAGAGCTCTCCTCTCTGCCTTGGGTTTCCATCCAAAGGTGGGTCACTTGGATCATGAAGTGTGTGACCTCGGTCACTTTCTCAGTGCTCATTAACGACAAGGCTTCGGGTATGATCATCCCAGAGAGAGGTTTAAGGCAGGGGGATCCTCTTTCCCCTTTCCTCTTTGTGCTTTGTACTGAAGGGCTCACTCACTTATTAAACAAAGCGCAAGCGCAAAACAAAATATCTGGTTTTCAATTCTCTCCAGAGGGACCAATCATTCATCATCTTCTTTTTGCGGACGACAGTTTGTTCCTTGTCAAAGCAACTAGAGACGAAGCATCCAACCTGCAAAGTATCCTTCAGGCTTACGGTGGGGCTACAGGGCAAGTCATTAATGTTAACAAGTCCTCTATTACCTTTGGAAAGAGGGTCCCTGAAAACATTAAACTGGATATTCAGACTCGCCTGGGAATTATGAATCAAGGAGGAGCAGGTTCGTACTTGGGTTTACCAGAATGCTTCAGTGGCTCAAAAATTCAAATGTTGAGCTACATAAAAGAAAGAGTTCAGAACAAGCTCTCAGGTTGGTATTCCAGAACCCTATCCCAGGGAGGAAAAGAGATCATGATAAAGACTGTGGCCTTGGCTATGCCTGTTTTTGCCATGTCCTGCTTTAAATTTCCAAAAAAGTCTTCCTCCACTTTATCTAGTGCCATGGCTGATTTCTGGTGGAGTTCCTCTGAAAATGTGAGAAAGATTCATTGGCAGAGTTGGGAGAGACTTTGTCTACCTAAAGCTTTAGGGGGAATGGGCTTTAAAGACATCGGTCTCTTTAATCAGGCGCTTTTGGCCAAACAAGCGTGGAGAATCATTCATGATCCGGATTGCCTTTTTTCCAGGCTGTTAAAAAGCAGATATTTCCCACGAGGTAATTTCCTAGATGCAGGTATAGGATATAGACCTTCTTATGGTTGGAGAAGTCTTTTGCATGGAAGGGACTTGCTTGTAAGGGGTTTGGTCAAGAAAGTTGGCAATGGTGCTAGTATGCGAGTTTGGAGTGATCGCTGGTTAGATGACGGGGGGTTGAGGGCTCCCTTGATAAAAAACACCATTATCAACATCGACCTAAAGGTTAGTGATCTCATTGATGTTGTGACAAAGGACTGGGACTCAAGGATTCTTGATGACCTTTTCTATCCAGCAGATGTGGTCAAAATAAAGGAGATAAGACCGGTGGTTGCAATTGAGGATTTATGGGTGTGGGATTTTAATAGAAGTGGTGCGTACTCTGTCAAATCCGGTTATTGGTTGGCCTCCAAGATAGAAAAGGAGGTTCTAGTCAGAGAGGCATCAGCTTTGCCATCCATTAACATTTTAAAAGCTCAAGTGTGGAAGCTTCAAACGGAGCCTAAGATAAAGGTGTTTATGTGGAAAACCCTGAGCAGAGCGTTACCAGTCGGGGATCTCTTAGCCCACAGAGGAATGAGACTTGATGGAAGATGCTCAGTGTGTGGGATGGAGGGTGAATCCATTGCCCATGTTTTGTTTTCCTGCCCTTTGTCTAGACAGATTTGGGCTTTATGCAACTACCCAGCGCCAGACTTTGCTCCTGAGGTTGACTCGGTTTTTACACATATGTACCACCTTCTAAGTAATAAAGACAACCTTCTGTGGCCTTTGGAGATTAGAAAAAGCTTTCCTTGGATTCTGTGGAGGATTTGGAAAAACAGGAACACTTTAGTTTTCCAAGGAAAATATTTATCTCCAATGGAAGCAGCAGTCAAGATCAAGGAAGATGTAGAAGTGTGGTTTGAGGCCCAAAATTGTGAGCAACCAGAACAGGTTACAACAGAATTATCATCTGTGTTGCAGAGGAATGATTCAAACCATCGAGCTCTTGAGCCGTGGTCTCCTCCTCCTCAGGATTGGCTTAAATGCAATGTTGGGGTTGCTTGGTCAAAAAACAAACAGTTAGCGGGTGCCTCTTGGGTTGTGAGAGACACTATGGGAGTTGTTTTAATTAATGCATAGTAGAAGAGCTTTCTCTAATACAAAATCCAAGCAAGATGCCATTTTGGCTACTATGTTGTGGGCAGTAGAGAGCATGATCAGTCACAAGTTGAAAAAAGTTGTTTTTGGTTTGGAGGATCATGCTTTGGTGACTGCAGTTAATAGGCCAAAGGCGTGGCCTTCTTTTTTTGTTCCAGTCTTCTCAGGTTCTCTCTACCTTATCTCGGTTTGAAGATTGGATTCTGGTTAGTGAATCAGTAAACTCCAACAGAGGAGCTTCTCTCATTGCCCGCAGTGTAACAAACGACAGCAGGTTACACTCTTATGTGGCTGCAGGTTTTCCCTTTTGATTATCAGGTCTGTTCAACAGTGAGAGAATTCTTTACTCTGTTTAATTTTTTGGTATATGTCCTAAGATTGGGATATTCTTTTGTAAAGGCCTTTGGTGTACCCAGGCTTAGTGTTAGATGGGGTTTAAGTGACTCGATGATAGTCTTTTGGCCTTTGTATAGATGCAGACTTTCCGCAAGTCTTATATGTAACCCTTTCTTACTCATCAATATATATTCTCAGTTGACAAAAAAAAAAAAAAAAAGAGATGCATATACGCAGACGATACGAGAGTGTAACATGCGTCGTCTCACCAATAGATTCCTAGTATATATTAATAACATATATTTTAAAATTGCATGCATGGTTTAAAAGATTTTTAACATCTTTTATTCTATTTTGATTTTATGTATTATATATGATCTGTTTAGTAAAATTTTAATTGATAACTCGTTTTTTCTACTTGATTATTTAGTTAAAATTCGCCGTAAACCATTATAATTTGCTCACAAGATTACGATTTGTTTTTCTTCTTTTTTATGCATCTTCCCTGTTCCGTCAATACCATGTAAACACATACTGTATATATCTCTCTTAGAATAACATTTAACGTCGGATAAAAGGTCTTTTCACATACATTCAAGAGAATCATAGTCTGAACCCATTTTTCCGTAAACCAAAAGAGAATAATAAGACAAAAGAAAAGAAAAGAAAAAAAGCATAAAAGGTTAGAAACTTGAAGGCACCAACAGTGAAACCGCTTTGTGTCCCTTCCTCTTTTTGACTCACTCAGCCTGATGCCCTACCTATATTCCAAACACCAAAATATAAAAACAAAATAATATGACTAGTAAATAACTAAATACAATACTTCTTTAGTTCCTCTTATCTATTTACTATATAAGAAACCCAACAAGTCCATCGATGACAAAACCAGCCAAGCTTTGGGGATTGAACCGGTCATCCTACGGGCCAACGTCCTGTTAAGGACAAGGTTTGGCCCGCACAAAGACTTTAATCCCACCAAAACAACTTTTAATCAAGTGTAGTTCAAACTTAGGTCATAAGAAAAATTAAAGGAAAAGGGAAAAAATGATTAGAAGGATATATATGACCTTAGGTTTGAGGATGCCGTACTTCTTGAATTGTTCCCTTACGACCCTATTGTATATGAAAGCAGCCCCTCTAAACTGTGGCAGAACCAACCATGCTACGAACACTAGCTTCGCCGTGTACCATATCGGTATCCTATAATAATATGCAAGATATTTTCACCATTCTTCTCTATTTTAATATTCTTACCATGACCGCAAAGAAATGAAACATATGTATATGATATGATTAACGTTACCACTCTAGGAGAGATTGAAGGATGAGTTCCGAGAGGGTAAGGAAAGAGTAGAGAATCCAATAAGCAAGCCATTGATCGTCATCTACTTTAGATGGGCTCTCTATTGCTAGCACCGACGCGTATCTTTACCAATATCATAAACAATCAAATTAAAACTTTAAGATAAAAACCAAACAAAAAAAATGTTTATTAGAAAACAATAGGAGAAATTACTTACAAGGGATAAAGCAACATCACCACGGGTCTGCGTATGATCGTCCCAAGAAAAAAAAAAACACACTATTATCATTATATTGAAATTGAGATCCTCAAATAATTTTATCAAGACATTAATCAAACCATAAATTGAGGGAAACTAAATAAGTTAGAGAATAATAATAATATAAATGAAACAGAAGAGGAGAGATATACCCAGCGAGAGAATGAAGAGCAGAGAGAGAAGTCGATAGTTTAGTCATTTTTGAGAACACAACAAAAATCCAAATCAATCAAATGGAAAGAACAAAGAAGTCTTAAAAGAAGTTTCGAAATGCTCTTTGTTTTCTGAAACAACACGGCCAGAGAGATCTTCTTATTTATATTAAACTGTCCTGGTTAGGACGTTCAAAACGGTTTTGCACAATTTGGTTCAAGTCCGAACCGGGACAATTCGGTTTTGTCATTTCACATACCGAACAGATGAATCCAGTTTTTGTTTTCTTTTAGTCTTGACTCTTGACTCTTGAGTAACATATACTTTCGCAATTGGCATGCTAAACCCCAAAGACGGTTGATCAGAGTCGAATTGGTTAGTCCGGTTTAGCTATTCTGGTTCGGTTTGTGTTGGATTAGTTTTGATGAGTAAGATACCGGACACGTGGGGGTGAGAGAGACAGAGAGTATCGGATTCTAACTTGAGCGTGTCCGACATGTCACCGGCCAATAGAGGCCAGATGTCGGTGAGATTCTCTTTATTGTGATTTTCCATGCTTTACTATTATTTAAATTTCTTTAATTTCTCATTAAAAAAAAATATACCTAGTAATGTGCCAAATATATATTGATTCAATTCATAATCATAACAAATCTTATTTTGCCTTTAACTCAATTTTATCCAATAAAAAATAAATATGACTTTATACATGTATATCTTATTTTTTAACAAAAAGTTTATAAATATATAGTAAGGATAAATAAAAAGAAAATTCCTTTATATTTAAATATGTTATAAGGATTTCACAAATCTCTTACAAATATTCCATAAACAGTGATAAAATTATATATCTTATATAATAAGAGAAGATTTTTTTTTAACTTCTGCTTAGAATATGACACATGGCATATTATATAATTGGCACATGTCCTTTCTTAATTTTAAAGGCCATTGTTTTTAAGTTTTCATATTAGGCTTGACAAAATAAGATCAATTACAAACCTAACAAATATAATTGACAGCTCTTACACCCATCAGGAGTATACGAACCAAACGATGTCGAATTCACCTGTACTCACCTTCTCACAACCATCGTTCCCAACAGCTACCACCTCCGATGTACCCACAAATCTCATAATCATTGGGTTTCTTTGGTTTAATTATCCTACTCCACCTCCAAATTCTAAATCATTTTCGGTTTGATGTCTATGTCAAGATCCCGAACACCTATTTGAAGTTCTGAACAGTATGTAACATTAATCCTGTCCAAAATCATTTTCAAATTGTTTAGAATCAAATTTAAATTTTTTTAAAAAGGGGTTTAAATCTGCATTATCAATTAGAATCATATGAACCATTATTATGATTACATTATTTGTATTACTTATTACAATCTTTAAGGTAATTAAAGACATTATGTAACATTAATACTGTCCAAAATTGTTTTCAAATTGTTTGGAATCAAATTTAAAATTTTTTAAAAAGGGGTTTAGATCTGCACTACCAATTAGAATCATAACAACCATTATTATGATTACGTTATTTGTATTACTCATTACAATCTTTAAGGTAATTAAAGAATTTCATTGAAGTATATCCTTCATTTTTATCTTTACGTTTACCACTCAATTATAATGTAATGAAACTAATACCAAACACCTATGATTTCATGGTCATTAACATTTCATTCCAATCCCTGATTACTCTCCATCAACCATTGCATTAAGTTTTCTTTTTAAATAACAACCTTTGACGACACTAACCTTCTCTCTCTCATAGCATGGGTATACCTAAAACAATACCGCCCTACTCTACCCTTTATTCAACCTCCAACGAAACACATAACACTGGTATCAATAGGATTGTTGTTCGGGTCATCCATATTTGGGAAGTTCGAGACTTTCTAAGAAACAATATCTTACTTATTGTTCCTGATGAAAATGTCTCCTTCCTAATGAGAATGTATATTATCTCTATTATTGTTCCTCTTGACCCCTTATTTACCTCCATTTTAACATATTCAGTTCGCCTTTGTTTCAGGATTGTGCTATACAAGCTTCAGTCCTTCCTAATCGTGTGCCTAAGTTTCAAGATCAATTGGTTAAAGGCCAATTGTACAACATCAATGATTTGATGTTGTCGCATCCTCCAACCGTTATCGTCGCGCCAAACACAAGTGGAGAATTGTTTTCACGGAGAAAACGTCTTTGGAGACTGTTAAAAAACGACAATGCTCTATTGGTTTTGATTATTTTAGGTTCTCTACTTTTTCAGACTTGCTTAGACAAGGGTGAGGAGCTTCCAAGTAACAACCTATTTTACGCTGTTCGTATTTCTGGTATCCTAGCTTCCACTTTGTTCTTTAGTATATGATTTATATCTACATTTAGCCACTCACCAGATGTTGTTGGCAAAATACCCTCATCTCGAACATCTGAAAACAAAGATCAAAACCACCCTTCGAAGACAACTTTCAATTAAACAATGACTTGCATTTTAGAAAGGTTAGCTTACATTTCTATCAAAATATCAGTTTCAATGTTTAGTCATAAATTTATATTTCAATCTCTTATTTCTCTTCATCTAAAATTCTATATTGTCCCATAAATTTTAAATCGCCAAATTCTGCTACTATAATGGCTGACTGGCTGGTTCCTTAATTTGTATATTTCATGTGTCTGTATTCTTACTCAAATTATTGTTATGATTCGAGGAAAGTTCTAACGTCTAAAGAAGTTTTCATTTAGATCACGTAAATGATTTGCTCATTGCACAATTTATTTTTAAATCCCATTATCACCTTTAAAATCCCAATAAATTAGCTTACATTTATATTAAAAAACAAATTCAATGTATAGTCACAAAATTTATATTCCAATCTCTTATTTCTCTTTATATAAAATTCTAAATTATCCTAATTTTAAACGGCCAAATTCTGCTACTATAATGGTTGACTGGCTGGTTCCTTAATATGTATATTTCATGTGATTTTATTCTATTTCGTACTTAAATTATTGTTATGATTCGAGGAAAGTTCTAATGTCTCTGAAGCATTTTTCCTTTAGATCACGTAAATGATTTGCTCATTGCACAATTCATTTTTAAATGAAAATAGAGGATTTAAGATCTCAGACAAGGAACTGAAGTTTATGCAAAAATATAAAGTAGTAGTCTGGACTGGTGGTTAGGTGGAGGAGAAAACCTTTACAGAATGACCAAAAAATCAAATAAAAAATTTAGTTACGCTTATTTTTTCCTTTAAGCTTTTTTCCTATTGCCATATTGAGTAAACTGTAATAACATTTTCTGTTTTATCTCAACGAGTTTAAAAGGTTAAATATGGTATGGAGACATCATGAGCCTACGTGCATGTACACTACGACGTATTCATAAAGTTAAAACAATGTAACTAAGCCTAAGATATATATCACACAACGGTATAATTGTGTTAGAAAATGGTTTTTTTTTTTAGTTTAAAATTTAATTATACATTCTTTTATTTATATATTATTCTAACTTGGATATTTGTTAAAATTACTATGGATAGGAAGACCAAAAGCTTCAAATAGATGATCAGATATCTATTATATATATGTCAAAGGAAGACATTAGAGAAACAACGTTAGACGAGGTGATTTGTAATTGATTTTAGTTAACTTGTGATATGGGACTTAAATTTCAACTTTCGCTTATGTCTTTACGTAACAACTAAATAAAGATGATGAGGATTTGCCTTAAACAATGTCAAAGTGAATAAAATCACCAAATGTAATCTTTATTTTATTTTGTTTTTGGTTTAAAGCCACTGAATAGGCTTTGAAGTTTGAAGGATTCATATCATTTTCCGTCTTTGTGTTGACAAGACAAAATAGGTGTTTTTATGTTAGGGGTTACAAACAATTAAAAGGGAATAAACTACACATTATCTGAATCTGAGGATGAAAAATGTGCAACATTAAGAAATATAATATTTATTTTATATCTCCAAACTTCATCATCTTTAATAAAAAATTACTCATGGGATAAATTCAAAACTCAAAAATGATGGTAGATCTCGGCTATTTCTGTAAGGCCACAAAGGAAACAACGTCCAAACAAGTTATTAAGTGACATGTATTAATATGACTATATGAGTCTATCTTCTATAATTTTTAGTTGACAAATTACGTCTTGACCCAACAGAGTATACAAAGTCGATGATCATTTGCCCATACAGCTTACATCAAATATGTTACTATTCTCGAAGTTGTTTAAATATTGATTGACCATTTTAATGTTAAATATCATTTCAATGTTTACAAATACATTGCATAAATCATATATTTTGTAATCACAAAATTCGCCAAGAATGTATTGCAATGTGGTTACATCGCAAAACAACATGTCCTAGAAGAGAATCAGTCTAAGTTTTTAAACAGTTTGTTATTCAAAAAAGTAAACATAATTAATAAAATCCAATATACATGAGGGTGTAGTTTAATAACTTTTTTTTGTCGCCAACTGTTTTTATTAAATATCTTAAAATGATTACATGATGAATAGGAGCCTAATTACAAAATATAAAAGCCTAATTAACCCAAAAGTATTATAAGCAGAGAAACAAAATGAATGGGTCAATAAGGGACACGTGTATAACACGTGTTTGCGTGCACGTTGAAGGGGAATTGCGACGACCGACTCATGTCACTGCCACCCCCTTTCCGCCGGAGCTGAAACTCCGACCACAACCAAATTTCCGGCAAGTATATCACTTTGTCCACAATATGGTATGTCAATTTCAGCTTGTAACTCCGAAATTCACCAAATCTTTTTGCAGCTTTCTCCGAGTATGAAAGAAACAGAGAAACTTGAATTTTCAGATTTGTTAATCCCCAGAATACACGAGAAGGTGAGATGTCAGATCAGTCGCAAAACACGCTCTCCTAATCCGCTCTTCACCAGCCACCGAATTCCTTTCTTCACAATTCACAAATCCAAGGGGAAACCGTCATCCATAGCCGATCTAACGGCCCCAATAAGTTATTAGGATTTACACCCCTCATGAATGGAATCGAGCAATCCGACGATCCATAAGCTCCGTCCACTACTCGGCTTTGCCTCCTTAAACCATAAGGAGATCTATGAGGTTCTGCAAAAATAAGAGAAAACTAAAGAAATAGTCACCAAAGCTATGATATACTCGCACATAGGCGAGAAATATTACCGGACTTAGCCGGAGACAAAAAGCCGACGATAAGTTTCGTCGGAAAATGAGAACGAAAGCTTCTCTCTCTAAAAGATTTGAGAGAGAAGAGAGAGAAAACGTTCCAAAATGGGGGTGTAGTTTAATTACTTAAGATATATACTCTTCCCCTAAAAATTAATATCATTTTTATTAATAAAAAAACCAATTAAGAAAACAAAATACCGAAAAATGAAAATCTAACAGTAAAAAAAATTGCCAATAGAACAAATATGAAAATAAGTCTGTGCGTAGTACGGGACAACTTCTAGTATTGTATATGTTAATGGCATATTGATTTTTTTGCAATTATATTTTTTTGGTTAAATTGCCATCAGATAAATGTTACAAATGGGATTACCAACAAAATTTTAATCCGTTGGAAATATTTCACAAAAATGAAGTTATCTAAAATTTTTATTAAAATTCTGTTGAAAATATTTTGACAGACTAATTAAGACCGTCAAAAAATATTGTCAGTTTCTAACAATTATAAAATTTCGATAGACCAATTTCATCAAAAAGCATATCAACAGTCAAAGTTAAACTCTTTTCCCAAACTGATGGGGTCGTCGGAAAATTTCCAATAGTATGAATTCACATGTGTAACTCCACTCTCAGTTTCCTTTAATTTTCTTTTGTTAAAGGGCTTACTCCACTCTCACTTTTCACATGAGAAGATATATGAAAACCGAAGAAAATAGACTTTTACATGTCTTCTAGTATCTATACTTCACAAGAATGGATGTATATAGAGTAGAGTCGATGTATCATGTATTAAGTATTATAACAACCTAGTGTTTATAGAATTCGATCGGGAACTCAGCAATATGAAGATCTTCCCATCTTTCTGTTTTCTACTCGAATTTAAGCTGTATGATAGGGACATGATGCACTTGTTGAAACAAACGAAAAATCATTTTGGCGTTTACTCAAAAACAATTCTTCGCTACTTGCGTAACATTCAAAACCTTAATAAAAAAGTCATGATCTAACATCCTTATGTAAGAGTGGGTTAACACAAAAACTTCTTGGGATCACAAGCAAGCCCTCTAGTGATGAAAAGTTATATGTTTCCAGTGGATAATTTCATATGTAGCGATGAATGATGGTGAAAAGTGGGATAATTTGATAATTTCATACAAAAGTGAAAAAGTGGAATAATTTCATAAACAATGAGGGCTGGTGAAAAGATATATGTTACTAATGTTAGTCCAGTGGATAATTTCAGTCTAATTTTCATAGGTGTAGTTATGAACAAGAGGTGATGAACATTCGCTAAAGCCTAAAGATAATTTAAGTTAGTTCAGTTCAAGAAATATTTTGTTTGAGCAAATTTGAATTATTTGAAGCTTACCTCTTGAACGGTTCACGTTTATTCGAGGAAGCTTAAAAGAGGAGGGTGTCCGGTTCAATTAAACGGTTCACGTTTATTTTTAATTATGTGCGAATTTGAATTATTCATTTATTTGGAAATTTGTATGTTTTTTGTGTTTCATTTCATTTAAAAATAATGACATGAGGTGATGAAAAATACACTAGGGGGACAATTTTACGATCATTTTATTCGGTTGAAAAAAAAAAAAAAAAAGTTACCAAAAAAAGAGTACATTCAAATTAAAATACGGCATATAGATAAAGTAAAAATAAATAAATCCTACAAACCCATCAAACTGACGATTTTATTACATAATGGTACAAGCGTTGGGGTTCTCGTCACTGAATATCTGTGGTGGATAAGCAAACATCTCCACGGGATACCTTGGTGGCTGGTACTGATACTCATTCTTCTTCAGGTCTACCACTTTGTTCCCCTCAACCGCTGCACTGCCATCGCCTTTGGCACCACCGTCCTCCTTGGCCTCTTTTGCTTCTTTGGGTTGCCCATCTTCCTTTTTCTTCTCGTCCTTGTCTTTCGTTTCTTTTTCTTTCTCCGGCGGTTTTGGCGGCGGATCTTGCTTGACTACCCCGGCGTGCTTCCCGACCCTCTTGTAGACAAACTCAACTAGCTTTTCCGGTGTAAAAACTCCTTTCACGCTCACTTGTGATGCTTTAAAATCTGGTTCCACAGACTCCACTCCTATATAACATATATAAACATGTTTTGACTTTATATTCTATATGAAAATGTAAAATAACTATATTATAGACTGAATTAATCCAGAAAATGCAATATACACTCTTATTTCAATTCTCTAGTCCCAAAGTAATATTTTTGGCCATTTAAAATTGGTTAATTTTGCTAGCATTCCAATAAATTTCTACCTATCATAATTAACAACAGTGTCCTGAAACAGAAACAAAAACAAAACCAGAGTGTATAGAACTTTGGGATTCTTGGGGAATAGGTGAAGTAAAACTAACGTAGTTGACTTAAGTTAGGACTCGATTCAACCCTATTCGAATTATGTAATCTTGAAATACTCAAAATAAGCAAAAATATTTGTAAAGAAGAAAGAGTTGAAGCTATATATGATTATAATAACAAAACTTAGGTGAATGAGTTCATTTTCTAATGAAAGATTCACTAAACACATGCTCTTTCAAATTGTTATCTTTTAAAAAAAGGACCTACATAGTACACACTTACAGTTTCAATTACAATAAAGAAATGGAATCATTTTATGACATACAGAAGAGTCCAAAACTTGATGTCCCATTTAAGTGTAGTCCCACAAATTCAGAATTAAAACTCAGATTTAATAGGAATAGTACCCAATTCAGAATATTTAAAAGAAAAAAAAAATTAAACAAGAAGAGTGGAGAAAAAAAAAATACAAACCTTTCATTCTCATGATTCTCTTTTGAATCTCCATGGCACATGCTTCACAATGCATGTGAACACTCAGCACCACTGTCACTACCTGTTTTTTTTCTCAGTGCCCACAAAACATTATTGTTAATTTACAGAGCCAAATAAATATCCTTCAAATTACAAAGCAAGCCCCTAAATCTTACAAATAATTAGAAAAAATACCTCTTCTTTTTTCTCCTCAGGTTTAGGCTTCTCCTCCTCCTTTTTCTCCGGTTCGTTTGGAACCGGTTTAGGCTCCGGAACCGGCGAGAGAAGCTCCACTTGACGGTGGCTCTTCCTCTGTAACCTTTCCAACACTTTCAATGGATCTGCCTTCTCTCCTTTCACCACAACTTTACTAGTTTTACAATCAGTTGTTACATCCTCCACTCCTATATATATCACATTTTCCCATTAGACCAAAACTTAGCTTAAAAATTTTCTAAGTACTAAAGACTAAAGGAGTACTGTAATGAGTCATAGTGGTACCTTCAAAGCCTTTAAGACATCTATGGATCTTTTTAGCACAACCTTCACAATGCATAAAAATCTTAAGAACTATCTCTTGAGGCTCTTTCTTCTTCTCGTCTTCTTCAGGTTTCTTATCCTCTGGTTTCACTTGTGGCTCCTCAGCTTTCTTCTCCTCCATTTTCTTATCTTCCTGAAAATGGCAAAAATAAGGAGAAGTGAATTTGGGAAGTCAATAGTGTTTGTCTATGTAAATTTTGAAAAAGTTTGAAAAAACACACTAACCTCTCCCATTGAATTTAGTGTCAGTGTTGAGACTTGAGAGTTGAGTGGCACAGTTATTAAAGCTTTTTTTTTTCCTTCTTTCTTTCTTTCTTTCTATGGACCGTCAGATTTGGTGCTTTTGATCTGTTTATATATTACACACACCACATACATATTTTTTTTTTCTTTTACCCCACAGAGACAGAGCGCATTTACTACCAATTTCGTATTTCGTATTTCGTATTTAAATACTCTATTTTTACTACTATCTTTTTTGTCCCATTCAATTACTATTATTCATAGATTTTGTTGTTGTTGTCATTGCTTTGAATGTTTTGTTGTTTGTTAATGCTGGACTTGAATGTTTGCTTCACATAAAATTAAAAATACTAATGGTGGTAAAAATACGTTATTTGAAAGGGATTTGAAACACAGAGAAAATGTGATGAAGAAAAAGTTCAAAATTTTCTAGACGTTGTGTCATTTTCGAAACCTCTTATAATTGAACACGAAAATCTCGTGAAAGGGGAACAAATACTTGACTATTTATTGAGATCTAGTCAAAAAGTACAACTATTTACTTGAGAATGGTTTATTGAATTCTGCCAAAAAGAAATTAAACTCCTCTAATAATTTATCCACTATTTCGCACAACCTAGACTTTGATTAAGTAACAAATAAAATGTATTATTGCAAATGGCAGACCACAAAATAGGTAAAAATTCACATGGGGGGTGTAAATACTAAGTACTGGCAGAAAGACTTGGAATTTTATAAGAAGACATGTTGTATCCATTACAAATTTTATTCTTTCGATGTCAGAAATCGCCTCAGTTTCCCGTTGAGATATTAGAGAAATCTTATTATTAAGAATATGTATATTAAATGAATCCTAACTGAACCTTTCAATTGTATTAAAAAAATAGAAAAAGAAAAAACGTACTAAAATACACAAATTGAGATGAGATATACAACTTTATCTTCACATAGCCGACATTTCGAATATTTAAGGAGCGCTAAAGGAGGGACGGGGCTAACCGGCTAAGAAGCTCCCGCCTACGTAGACCAACAAGAGGCCATGCATAAATTAATTCTTTTTATCGAGAAGTGAAATATTATAACAATAACTTTTTTTGCGATAATTTGTTATAATGGCACGATGTTTTGAATCTAGAGAGTCTCATCATGTGTTTTAGTTTGGTTCCTTTCATCTCTCTCTCCTTTAAACTATTACTTGTCCCATTTATTGGATGGTTGGTGTTTTTAGTTGCAAATACCAACCGATTCTATCTTTGTGAACTTAGTGGGCTTCCTTAAGTCCAGTAGTAGTTAAGGAACTTAGGACGACTATATAGATCATCTAATCTTGTGATACGGGAACAATTAAATTCCTTTCTATAAGTTTATTTTCGGTTTATCTACACGACGAAATTAGTTTACCTTTTAATGAGTTTATCAGAAGAATCCCATGTGGGATGGTTGTAATCTGAGTTTTCGATCTAATACAATGAGTTAGCGGACCTAAAAAATATTTACGTTCTCTTTTTCTTGAGAAAAAAGAAATTGTGTTCACAATTTTTAGTTAATCTCTCTTCTTCAGAACTAAAAGTGTATGTTTTACACAAGAATATTTCTTCTATCTAGTGTCGAGAATCATTGAAAACATATGACATGATTGAATAGTGTGGTTCAACAATCGTTCAACGATTTATATATAAAAAAAAACAATCGTTCAACGAATCAACTGAACGGTCCATTAAGTCTACAATTTCCAACTTTTAAGCTATTGTTGTTCCACTTAATTCAGAAATTCCAAATCAGCATCTAAATTTTTTCTTTCATTAACTAGTAAAGAAAGGTACAATAAAGGCAGTTTTTCATCTGTTGGTTTATCTAAAGAAATTTATTTCGTACAGGTTACTGATAAGCAAGTTAGGTAGTGTCCGATCCGTCTTTTGATATTTGGTTAATAGCTAACTTGTATTATACTCAAAAAAATATTTGATCTTCTGTTTAGAAACATCTATGTTTTTTAAGCAATAGGACAAAAGGTGGAATATTTATATTAAATAGACTATATAGTTTAGAGCATTTAAAACGAACGTCGTCCTCTATCTTCTAGATAAGGAGATTTAACCTATATAATTCCTAGTGATCGCAATATTCAAACAACTACGATTGTGAAGAAAATGTAGTTGATCATCAATTCACTTTTTTATAAAGAAATTAATGAAGGAATATGAGAACCATTATATATATATATATATATATATATATATATATATATCTCAAGCCATTCCCCTTAAGAACAATCACCTCACACACAGAGCTATTTAACTCTCTTAAGTACAAAAATGGCTGGCTACCACCTCGAAGCGATCGAAGCGGCACCTTTGAAGGACGATGTGGATATTGTGATCCCAACCATCAGAAGCCTCGACTTTCTTGAACAATGGAGACCATATTTGAGGCATTACCACTTGATCATTGTCCAAGATGGAGACCCTTCGATCAATATCCGAGTTCCTGATGGTTATGACTACGAGCTCTACAACCGCAATGATATCAACAGGATACTTGGTCCAAGAGCTAGTTGTATCTCCTACAAGGATGGTGGTTGTCGTTGCTTTGGCTTCATGGTGTCCAAAAAGAAATATATCTACACCATTGACGATGATTGCTTTGTAAGTCTCTTTTCCATTTCTATATTCATAACACGTTTTGATTTACAATTCATGCAACTTCATGCATTTTTTCTTCTTTAAAACGGAATAAAAGGTGGCAAAGGATCCAAGTGGGAAAGAGATCAATGTGATAGCTCAGCACATAAAGAACCTTGAAACACCTTCAACACCACACTACTTTAACACTCTCTATGACCCTTTTAGAGATGGAACTGATTTCGTCAGAGGGTATCCTTTCAGTTTAAGGGAAGGTGTCCAAACCGCCATATCTCATGGCCTTTGGCTCAACATCCCTGATTACGATGCTCCAACCCAACTCGTAAAACCCCGCGAACGTAACACCAGGTCATAATTTAAAATTTCCAACATCCTTTCCAGCTTTATATTTGTATTAGTCTTGAACATTCTCTAAGAAGAAACATAATTGTTTTTGGGCTGGTTGTAGATTCTCGGTTTGGATAGGATGAAATAACTGATAACTAATATTAAAAAAAAAAAAAAAAAACAAAAAAAACTTTATAAAATTATAACTAATTTCGTATATTAAATTATCAACTTGTTTCAATTCGGTAGGATGAAATTTGGTGTGATTCATATTTTTGCAAGTGTAAAGATATTTTACCAATTCTCAATGTTAAAAAATAATTCATTTGGTTTGATTTGTTTTGCCACCATCCCTCATCTGTATTTTTCTTTTATGGCTGATAATTTGATATTATAGCAAATGGTTTTTTTTAAACACATTATTTAATTTGTTTATCCAAGAAATAGTTAGAGGTTTTATTGGTATTTACTATATGCATATAAATGCTACAATAGTCTTTGCAGATATGTTGATGCAGTGATGACAATCCCAAAAGGAGTATTGTACCCAATGTGTGGCATGAATCTTGCTTTCAACAGAGAGCTTATTGGACCTGCTATGTACTTCGGCCTTATGGGTGAAGGCCAGCCCATTTCCCGGTATGATGACATGTGGGCTGGTTGGGCAGCCAAGGTGGTGTGTGACCATTTGGGCTTTGGGGTCAAGACCGGTTTGCCGTATCTGTGGCACAGCAAAGCCAGCAACCCGTTCGTGAACCTGAAGAAAGAGCACAAGGGCCTCCACTGGCAAGAAGATATGGTTCCTTTCTTCCAAAACCTTCGTCTCTCCAAAGAATCTGACACCGCAACTAAATGCTATATGGAACTTTCGAAGATGACAAAAGAAAATCTCACTAAAGTGGATCCTTACTTTGAGAACTTGGCTGATGCAATGGTCACTTGGATTGAGGCGTGGGAGGAGCTTAACCCGCCGGTTAAAAATGAGGCGTGCGATGAGGAGCTTAACCCGCCGGTTAAGAAGGGCAATGTCAAAGATGTCAAGGCTTAATGATGAAGATTATAATGTGTGATGCTATTGTTGCTGCATGAATAAGTAATGTTTTGTTTTGAATAAGTAATGATGTGAGTTTATTGTATTTTACCTTTCTCCGTTTTGGAAGTGTGCGTGATTATGTAATAACTTGATATGTATTGAGCGTGATGCGAAAAATAAGAATATCGTTATTTCTTATTTCATGGATGACTTCGTTATCTATCAAATTTTTTGTCGTTTAACGTTAAATAAAATTTTGTCTCAACAATACGTATTGATATTGCCGTCTCTGGGAGTGTCTTTCTAAGGTAGACGTAATATGAGGTAGGTTTTTTTTACAGCATGAAGTGTTTTTTTTTTTTTTTTTTTTCTCTCTTAATATAATCTGTCCAAAGGTTAATTAAGAATTAAAAAGATGTGGAAACAATTATATGTCATATATTGACTTTTTCGGTTTTTAGAGATGCACTTCATGACGACGTCAAAAAAAGAGATGCACTTCATGTTCCTAACGTACACGTGTTAAGTTTTCTCTTAAGACTTTTAATAGGGTTAATAGTAGTTTTTGTTATCTTATGTTATATAATAATTTGCACAAAAAGAAAATGTTATATAATAAGTTTTAAGTTGTTTGCGTTTTTTTGTATTTTTAGTTGTCCTTGGAATGTTAACTTGCAAGGTGCGATCCCGGTTACGAGTTATCAATCTTTAAGAAAGTTAGTTTAATGAGTTTATTAAACCTGAATAGGTTTATTATGTATCTCTCCCAGTTCCCAAACTGATTCTATCTTATAGGCTTAGTTCTCTCTTGTACCGATGTTATTTTGAATAAACACGAGTTGACCAAACCAAAAGGAGATACACTTCATACAAAAATGTGGAAAACATGTCTCCTTATTTAAATATTGATTTCAACGGCAACCCAAAAAACTGTTGTTTGACATTCTTTTATACAGTATAAAGAATAGAGTAAATCTTTGACCATAAATTTTATAGGTTATAAAAAAAATTGCTAAACTAATCTTTCCAAGTCTATAGCAATATTTTCCTTCGAAATTTACACAACTGTCTTCGTATTCATTTATTAGAATCATTCAAAACCATTTATAAATTTTCATTTAGATGCTCAAATATTGAATAATAAATCCAACCGAACAGAGGACGTGTGTTCTCTCAGTAATTAAAAACAAATTAGAATACGTATTCTCGAAGGGAAAATCAGGTGGTATTCGCCTTCGTAAGGCAACGAAATTATTTTCGTTGACCAAATTGAATTAAACAAGCATATCAAATTACCAATAATATGTTTTGAAATTATATTTTAAGTGATGTCAAAATAACAAAACATTTGTTTATCAAGAAATATGTTGGAGATAAATATTATCAGAATACATATATACGAAGACAAAAAAAAACTCAATTATGAGGGCATGAGTGCTTATATGGTGAAGTAAGGGTATATGCAAAAGTTAAGCCCGTCCTCATCAATTTGTCAATATCCACAAAGTAAACCCATCTATTCTTTCCCTATCAAGATTATCTATATATAAGAGGGACACTAGGAGAAGCAGGTAAAGTATTTAACCAAAAAAAAAAAAAAAAGGGGGGTCAACAAAAACTTGTATGACCCACAAAAAAACACTTCTTGATTCTGTCATAGATAAGTAAATATTAAACCAATTAGATACATCATCGTCTCATACAAAGAAATCATCAATGAAGAATCCGGTGGTGAAGACATGGAAAAAAATGAAATCCTTTGGGCATACAAGCTCTTCGACCACGGCCACGGTCAAGAAGAGCAAATCTTGGACAGGCTCTATTTCTCTAGAGGATGCTAATAGTATCGAATCAAAAGGTAAGATGAGGAGGAAAGACTCTCCCCAACATGGGTTTTTCACGGTTTGCGTGGGTCCGACGAAACAAAGGGTCGTGGTGAAGACGAAATTGGTGAACCATCCATTGTTCAGGAACTTGTTAGAAGATGCAGAGAATGAATATGGATATAGAGGCGATGGACCCATTGTTCTTCCTTGCGAGGTTGACTTCTTCTTCAAGGTTTTAGCCGAGATGAAGTCTAATGATGGCCATGGTGATGATTATTATGATGATGACGATGATGATGGTTTGACCAGTTCTCCAATATGCGGGTTAGGTACTCCGTATAGATCATGTGGTGGTGGCGGTACCGATTCCATTGGCATTAGGCGAAACAGCTCGTACAAGCTTCTTCGATCTCCCTCCTTTTTCAAGTTGAATAGATTTTGAAGTTTTTTTTTTTTCATTCTTTTTTCTATAGTTCATAACATTACCATATATTTTTTTTTGTTTTGTTTTAAATTGTGTGGCATGAGTGGAATTGTGAAAGAAAACTCTCTCGCTTCTCCGAAATTTGAAAAAAAAAATATAGCTTGAATTTCTTTCAAAGATATGTATTTTTAATGTCGGCTTAAGATCATATAGGACACATTGCTATTATTGATATATTGTTTTGTTATATGTATTCTAATTCATTTTTTTTTCTCTCATTTGTATCTTAATATACAAATACATGTTAAGAGGTTTTGGATGAGTGAGACTACATTTGAGTTAAAGAAATAACTAAAAGCGCTACATTATATTTACTAGAAAAGAAAACAGAAGAAGCGGATTGAAGCTCTACACCAATCTAAAAAAATTCCTCCATTTTGTTATAAAATTATGTTTTCTTTTATTGATTCAAAAAATAATTTTGTATAATCTAAACAAATAAACATGAGTGAAATATTCAACTTTATCTTTGTTAAAAGAACTTTATGATTTGAAAAGAAATTGAGACTTACATAAGAGTAATAAATAGTTAATTAAGACAATAAATGTTTAATATTATAATACCTTTATAATATGTGTGAAAATATTTGAAAAGACGCATATAACGAAAAGAGTTGGTATTTTTCTTACATGATACTAAGAGGCACGCAGCATCAACCGCCAAATAGGTACTTGAAATATTCAAATGAGTGAATCGTAAGCATCATATAGCTATATTTTACAGGCTTTAATTTATGTATTAATTTATTAATTGTATGACAACTTTAATTTTGGTTTGTATCCGGAACGAAATTATTATTTTTTCCCGTCAAAGAGGCGGCAGAGAAAGAAATGTGGCTCCTATTAAAAGTTGAAAATGATGTAGTAAGACTGAGGTGTGGCTCATACCAAGTGTGCATTAAGTTATCTAATTATAAGAATTTTATCCTAATTTTTCCTAGCTGACGGTGAAGCATGCAATATGCGTTGCTCATGATTTAGGTTTTCAAGCGTTCAGTCTTCTCACAAGCCATTATATATGCACACCTTACGTGATAATAAAACAAGTTAGATAATTCCAGCGTACGATCTTGGCAGGATTCAAACTCTTTGGTCTCGTGTCTCATTTCTGACTTGAATGTTAGAAACTCTTTAAAAAAACAGCTCGAGTTAAATTATTTTACCGTGTTTTCATTTGGCATAAGTTAGTTTCCTCCACCAAGATATGATCGTTTAAAGAGTTAATTTATACGACGAATCAGTATCATTTGTCAATTAATCAGTGACTAATCACAATCAATATTAAGGGTAACTAATTTAAAGTTTTAAACAGGATATATTATATAAGTCACTAGAAAGTAGCCCACGCGAAGCGTGGGTTATGTATGCATTATTAATTTGAAATAAAAAACGAAGTTTCTATTTATTGTATATATGAAATATACATGTAATTGTTACTATATGTATTGAAAATTAATTTTTATAATATTACGGTTTAACTACAATATTTTAATATATATTGTTATATGATGCTTCATAAAAGAGTCATTTTGAGATAGAGATAAAAAGTTTAAGTACACAGTATTTTTGAAAATATTTAAACAATATGTTACTATAATAATATGACCATCGTTTTAGTTACCGCAAAAAATCAATTTAATTTTATATTTTCGTTACGTAATTAAGATAAATTATATTTATTTACACTTTTGTTTTTTTATGGAAAAAACTGATAAGTAGTCTAAAAGAAAATTGTAAGACCTTACTATATAATTACTTTTATAGATAATTTAATGTTGTTCTATATATTAGTTTTACTTTTATCATCTAAAAGTAATACTTAACAACAAATCATGTTTTAAAAAATACTTTCTCTTGTAATCCATTTTTAATAATATCCTTATATATATACAAAGTAACTAAATTCTAAACTTTAAACTCCAAATACTAAACATACTAAACATTATCTCTCCATCACTCTTGAATAAACTTGTCTCAGCTTTTTATGTTTTGTGAATGCTTTCATTAATTAACTTTTAAATCTTTTATACTATGGAGTATTGATATACCTTTTTTTCCTTTGCTTGCTTTTTTTACGACTCACTTTATCTCTGTATAATTAACTTTCATTTTGCTCGGTTCAAACATTGAAGTATCTTTGATATGCCTCCATCTTCATGATAGTGATTCTCCACAATACAGCCTGGCCAAATATTGTAATATGAAACAAAATCTCTTTATCCAACAAAATGAAAATGTTTCCACAAATCATATTCTGGCATTCTTTCCATTTATCATTGAATTTTTTTTTTCAATATATGATTGACAAGGACAGATTCATAGCCAGTCCCTACTAAGCGGGGTAAACCGATTTAGTGGAATCGAATTCCGGTGGGATCGGTCGTAGAGGTGGTGTTGTAACCACTTGACTAAAAACACTTCCCATCATTGAAAATTTTTAAAATTATTTGGGAATGTATTAAATGATTATATTAGACAATACCCCCTATGTTCCTGAGTAATCCATAATTTAGGATTTTCAAACATATTAAAAACTGACTTTACTTGCATTGTTTTTTTTGTGATTTACGAATTTCAACAAAGAATATTCTTTTTTTTTTGAAGTTTACAATTTGTCCTTAGTTACTTATTAAAAATATATAGAAAATCTAAAAATTGTTTTTTTGCGCAACATTTGTTTTTCTCTAGAAAATCTTATTATATAAAGTATGGTTTCAAAAGTTACTAATTCATAAGATTGCGACATGTGTCAAAATCTTATTACGTTATAGATTATTAAAATAATAATTAAAAATTATATTAAATTATAAAATTTTGTAATTTTAAAGAAAAAATAATCGTATATGTTATATTGAATTCCTTGGCCTAATCTTTTTTTAAAAAAGAATTTATCCTAAAAATTTTACAGTAATTAAACTTATACAAAATTATCCTATGTTATATTGAATTCTTTGGCCTAATCTTAAAAGAAAAAGAATTTAAATATAAAGATATGTATTCTTCAAATCTTTGTCATATATATATATATATATATATATATATATATGAATACATCATTCCGATGTATCAAACTCAATTAGAATTTTCAAACATAAACACTACAGATGGAAACCAAAACTGTGAAAATAATGAAAAGTCAGCAAAGAAAAAGAATAGAACAATTATGAATAACGATCAGATTGTTATGATGGAGAAGGCGCTTACCGATGAACCTCATATTCGATTGAAACTAGCTACACTTCAGGCATGGGTCGACAAACTAAATCAATGCATAAGTATAAAACTCATATTCAGCTTCACATACATATTTTTTCATAATTGACTAATATTATTTAACAAAATATAGGGACTCCAGCTTACAACTATGCAGCTAAGAAAATGGTAACAACTTTAATTTTTTAACTTTTTTTCTTTTTTCGAGACATTTTCATCTAACGAAAACATATATTTCAGGATTTATTACAAACGATAAAAAAATGTTAAAACTAGCAAACATTTGAACCATCAAATTTAACAACATATATCTTGCAAGCGAATCTAACAAATATCTTACGTTTATTATATTATATTGTTTTTCAATTAGATTTTGACATGTATAAACAAAATAACAATTTCTTAAGCATGTATATTATTATTAATCAAGAAATAGTGAATAACAAATCTAAAAAAATTACATAAGTTATGTCAAAAGAATCATTATTTTTGAAACATAATAGGAACAACTAATTAAGATAATAACATTATATCTACAGAAAATTTACATGTTTATATCAAAAGCTTTAATCTTTGATTTTTTTTTTTGATATAATTTTGCCGATCTATTTTGGGTCTTTTATTCGTCCCGGTTCTTCGATGGAAGCTATCAAATGTAATGAAATGAAATCAAAGTATATAAAGTCCGCTAAATTAATTGAGGATGGAGACACTAATGGAGATTCCAAAAGAAATTCTACAGTTAGTAGCGTTATAAGTTTCAAAGATTAGTCGGTGGTTGATGTATTTGGTAACGATTTTGTAATTTGGAAAGTTGGAACGATAAACCGTTTTAAAATTGGTTTCAAACCTGGTTTATGTGGTTTTCTATCTAATTTGGTTCGTAAACCGTTTAAATCCAGGTATATAGAGAAATATATGAGAACTTTTGATTCAGATAGAAATAAGTTGAGAACTTACGATTCAATAATATTTGAGATAAGGTCATAATTTTAAGTAGTTTTGGTACAATGCGATAATTATGAGGAGTAAATAAGGTATCGATCCTTAACGTGATTATGACATATATCATGTTTTGGATTGTTTATAAAGTTTTTATTTTGTATATTTGAATTATCTAAGGCTTTATATATACCATCATGATTATAATATTCAAATTTTTATTTTTATTATGTGATATTAACTTTCTTTCAATTTCTCAACTTTAATTGGGTTGGCATAAAATCATTGTAATAAAGTAAATAATTTTCACTAGTTGTTCATCCAAAATATCTTTGGAGTAAAAAAAAATAATGGTTGAAGAAATTATGTCATAATACAATTTTAGTAATTATAAGAACTATAATTATACCAAGCAACATAAAATTTGTTTAATTTGTTTAAAAGACATTTTACAGGTGGTGATAAAAACATATTTTAACAATAAAAGAATTTAGGTTTTAAGAGCATATTTTTAATGGTAAACATACGGTAAAATTGTAAAATTGTATGTGGTTACTACATTATATGTTGTTTTGATGAATTCTTTGCATGTAAAATATTTTGTAATAAGTTGTGAAACGTTTTTAAAATTTGACAGTAATAATATTTTTAATGATGAGTATTTGGCAAAAATTTTGGTAGGGGTATAACTTAGCTTTAGATTATTGTAATAATTGTTATAATATAATAAAAATATAAAAATATAAATAAGTGTATGAAGGTAAATACAAATATGATTTTGGTGGGATATAATTTAGCTTTAGATTATTGTAATAATTGTTATAATAAATAAAAAATATAAATAAATGTATGAAGGTAAATACAAATACGATTTTTTCTCTAACTAAGATTATTTATATATTTACTTCAAAAAATAATATTTTTATATATTTTTAAAAAATTGTTTAGGATTTAGGATTTATTCTCTTCAACGATCTCAATACCCGCACATCGTGCGGGCCCTTATCTAGTGGATTAATAAAGAATGGATGGAGTAGATTTTAGTGAGGAAAATATATTGTGACTATTATACTATACATATTATTTGATGGCCTTAAAACATAATATAAATTTGTGGTCTAAGGTTATTTAGGGGGGGGAGGTATTGGTAGGGGTGTTAATCGGGCTGGCCCGGCCCGGCCCAAAACCCGTAAAGTCCATATATGTTTGAGCCAGGCCCGGCCCAGCCTGAAATATTTCTGAGCGTATATTTCAAAGCCCTACCCGATCTTAATAGGGCTACAGGGCTTTCCGGGCTTTTTCGGGTTTTTTTGGGCTTATTTTATCGATCAAAAATACAAACTATAAGCCTTAAAAAACAGTGTTTGAAGGTGCACTATAAAATAAATCAATCAAAAATTTAATAACTCATCTATATTCACTACAACCAACTTAATTTAAGAGAAAAAATTTAAAACTAAAAAAACTTTGATAGTATAACCAAATAAACCAATATATAGTTCTATAAAATATCATTAATAAAAAGTATTAAATATGGTTATTGAGTAAATATGAAAACTAGGATTAGAGTATAAAACTTTATTTACAATAGATTATTAATCAAATATTGCAATCAAACAAAAATGTTAACAAAAAGGTACAAATATCTTTGTTAAAGGGCTTTTCGAGCTGGCCCGAGCCCGGTCGGGCTAATCCCAAAAAACCCTATAGTCCAAACGGGCTGAGCCCGAAAAACCCGATTTTTTTGGACATATATATTTAAGCCCGAACCTGATATTTTTCAGGGCCAGGCCGGGCCAGCCCGCGGGTTTTGGCCCTAATTGACATGCCTAGGTATTGGTTTAAGATTAAAAAAAAATTAGTGACTTTATGTTTTTTAAAATCTTGTCGATTTTTAAAATCATTGAAAAGTAGAAAATATAAAATGAAGGATTCTAAAAGATTGTTTAGAAAGTTTTTTAAAATCTTGCTGATTTGTTTTTCCTAATCTTGTAAAATCTTTCATAAAATCTTATCAAACTTTCTCAAAAAAATATTGCACAATATTCTCATAAAGGTATTTGTCAAAAAAGAAAAAAATATATATTTAAGCCCTAACCTCGAGCAATACCTCACAATATATAAAATGAACTTGTTTAATGCCATCTTCAACGGATAGGCTGAGAACAGTCGTGCCGGGTGGTGGAGATATGGAGACGTTAAAACTGATGCTGGACACGGCTCATTACATCAAGTGTCTTAGCATGCAAGTAAACGTCATGCAAAGCTTAGTTTTTGTGTGGGCAATTGAGAAAGAGGGAGTGATGAATTTACCAATGGCGGTGGCTCTTCTTCTTCCCCTCCCAAACTCGATGCCCAGAAGACCCACTTCATTTTCAACAAAAAAACAAAAAGTTATGAACTCTGATTCACAATCTCTCTATTTGATGAAAGTGTTTTCATAACTTTTGTTATGAAGGAAATAATATAAAATTCTAAACCAATAACATAATATTTGAATTCATTAACAATTCAATATTGTTTTGTTTTACTTAATAACATAAAATTTTTAATAACTTTATAAAATTCTTAATCCAATAACGCTAGATTTATCAAGATTTTAGATAACTTTTTACAAATCCACAACTAATAAAACCAAATTGTTAAAGAGTTTTAAAAAGTCGTGATTGAATAACAATATATTTTACATAACTTTTAAAGTCATTAAGATTCTATTTAACTCTCAAACCAATAACCCCCCTCCCCCCCTTTTAGTCTGCTTCGGAACTGGCTTGGCTTATTTTTCGATAAGATGTTAAAACAAACACATAAACCTAAAATTAAGACGTTTAACTAATGTCTACATATATAAAAACCAAGAGTAAATTTTGATTAAAAAGTAAATAAAGGAATTCTGATTAAAATTTAGTTAATCATTTTTTTTTAAGAATCTATCTTTGTATCTTGAGAAGACTTTAGCTGAGCCTTTAATATCCATTGATTCTATTCCATAGCTTCTATATAATACAGTTCTGCTAGCTTCACTAAGCTATAAATTTACAAAAATAAAAATAATAAATAATATGTCAAATTGTAATTTGATCGTTAACAAAGTTAAGAAAATGGAAAACAAAATTATTTTACAAAATGTATCTTGTCAATGCATCTATGTAACTATTCTACCAAAAATAAAATGCGTCTACGTAACTATAAAAGTTGGAAAAGACTTGGTCATGTTTTTCACTCTTCTTCTCATATGTAAAACACAGAGCACATGAAATATATCTTGATTATGGAGAGAAAGACTCAAAGATTATATATATATATATATATATTTTGGTTAATTATAAGGACCCCTTGCTAGACATCAAACCTATGTTTGGATCATCGAGGATTGGCAAAGGGTACCATCATAATCAAGAAACATGACGATCTCTTTTTCTCTTGCAGCGTTGATGATATATGTTATAATAGGTCTAGAATTTGAGAGTAAATTTGAGTCAATTTTACCAACATTAAGAAGAGAAGTATAGTTATTTGGAATTGAAAATGATATAAATTGTTTAAAAAAGAATAAAATTGAAATAAAGGATGACAGGTGTCACTAAAAGAGAATGTCAAATGTCGCAATATGAATAAAAGTTAGAAAAAACATTCTCATATTATATAAGAACATAATACATTATAGAATTAGATTAAAAACATCTCATAATCTTACGTAATTTTCCAGAAAGTAAGCTCAAAAATTTAATTTTATATAAACAAACTTTTTAAAAGTTAAACTAATTTACTTAAACAATATCTTCTCACCATCTTACTTAAATTTGATTCCGTTTGTGTCTGGAAAATTATATAAAATTCAGACATAGAAATTAAACCCAAGAATTTAAACCTATAAATTTAATAAAATATTAGTTTAGTTCCGAGATGAAACCAACCACACATTGATATAGAGTGGCTCTAGATTCTTGGAGGTTGCATATGTTTCTGATCAAAGAAGGGAGGATGAGTTATTTTTTATTTTTTTTTGGGTTTTATGAGCTTATAGTTAATTAGATCTAAACTATAGTTAATTAGATCTAAACAAAAAAGTACAGGTATCAAAAATATAGTAAGCCGAGTATCATTTTCTTAGCAAAAGTTGAGAAAAACCTTCTCATATTATAGAATATTACATTTTGTATCATATATATAATATAAAATTTTATTATAAAATAATCTGATTTTGTTTGACAAAAGAACTTAAGATATAAAAAGTGGATTGAAAAATATATGTCAATTTTACCAACATTAAGAAAAGAAATATGATTATTTGGAATTGAAAATAATATAAATTTGTTTAAAAAAAATAAAATTGAAATAAAGGATGAGATGTATTCCAAATGTGGGAATGTGAGTAAAAAATAGAAAAGAACACAAGAAAAATGTCGCAATGTTTTCAATTTGGCCATATCCATCGAGAGTCCGTAGTCATCTTGTTTTGGTTAAAGTGAAAAGAACACAAGAAAAACACTATAACGTCGATATAACTAAATTAATAATGCGGTAAAGAGAAGAAGGATCTAAAGGCATTGGCTACATCAAGGATCTTCTTGGTAGGAGCCTCCGTCACTGGCAATGTTGGTCCGGCCATCAGCAGCCAACGGGCTATGAACTCTGTTACTTCTGAACAAAACACCTTCCACAATATTACACTACCGATCCAGCCGGGTTCCAACAAGTACCTATCTCCTCTACACACACTCTTCATTATCGCCTTCGCACACCTCTCAGCTGATTCCACTGGCAATACGCTTACTTGCACCTAATTCATATATATTCATTCTCTTAATTTTACATAGCAGCTAGTAGTTTAAGGTAACTGTAACTGGTGAATTATATTTGACCGTAAATGGAAATGAATGGGATCCTAAATCAAACAAAGCATAGTGAATAGCTGGATTCCATCAAAAGATTACAGTTGACGTTGAAAATAATTTTATATTTAAGTTCATGACTCTAACTATAAGTCTATAACTTCTCATTCATTTTGATTTTATATAACCACAAATAATAATTATTAATTAAGCCCATACTCCCATACTTTTTAATCATTCAAGAAAATTAGAAATTTAACTAGGAATGCTTACATCTCTAAGCTCTTTATCCACAACGAGTTTGCCGTCCTTTGTCATGAACTTGCCTCGGCTCAATTCCGATGTGCTACTATCGTAATACCTATCTTTGATCCAAACTCTGTTCTTAGTGTTTCGTAAAAGGCGATCAGAGCGGCTTTACTTGCCTGAATTCATTTACAGAAAATTAAGGTATATCAAATGAATCTTTGAGATAACGCAGTTAAGTAAATTATAAGAGGCATATGGATACAAAAATGTTACACAATAAAAGCTCAATCTAGGTGACGCAATGTAACCACATCCAGAAGCAATTGCGACAATCCTTCCTCTGGACTTCTTTAGGTATGGAGACGCATAGAATGTGCAATACACAGATCCCCAGAAGTTTATGTCCTATGCAACGATGGGAAAAAAAATCAAAAATTGTTACAAACGACAAAGGGTTAGTAGAAAACATATTATCTTAGAAAGATCTTTGGTCTGAGTCAATTGACCATAGCCGGCGAAGCCTTAGAGAGATCATCGATGTCTTCAAACAAATAGAGTGGAGCAACTCCAGCATTTGTCACTAGATGATCCACTGCTCAATTTAATCATTCAAAAGAAAATAAGTATTATTTTAGTTTACTCGTATTTTCCTCCAGTACTTTTTTGGATTCTCCAATCTACTTATGTTGCGATTGATTCATATGAAAAATATAATTATATCTTCAAATATATATCACTTCTCATGTGTTTTCTATGTAAAGTGCAAAATGTCAACGCAAATTATGTTACTTACGTAAAAAGATACTAGAGAGCCTAGCAATATCTCATAATAAATTGTAAATGCAAACAAACCATTTAGTACTTGTTGACTTACATCGGCCAAAATGAAGAACCGTGGCTCGGATGAAACGCTCACAATCTTGTAGTTTGGAAACATCGGCGACTAAGGGCATGACTTCAGGGGAGCCATAGAGCTCAGCTAGAGCCGCGACATGGAAGAGAGGATCTCCTCTTATGTCAACTAGTGCTAAATACGCTCCTCTCTTCCCATACTCATACGCTAGAGCCTATACACACACTATCAACCCCATTTATACCTAAACCTAACCATGGATTTGTTTGTTTGTTGACTTACCTCGCCAATGCCAGAAGCTGCTCCGGTGATGACAACAACTTTTCCGGCGACATTTTCTGAGAACAGATTCCGGCAGATGGAGACAGCAGATTTGAGCCTCTGGTAAGTTGGGTAGAAGACGAGAAGTGCATACAAGGTTAAAAGAGAAAACAAGAAGTTGATGATCTTGTTAATTGGATCCATGCATGGAGGACTTTGCTTCACTATGGTCTTTACTGTTCTACCTCTTTCTAATTTTTTCTCTTCTTTATTCAGCTGGAAGCTCTGATGGAAATGTGGCAATCCTACAAGCTGATATGCCAACACGTGTTTGGGCATAATCCACGCAACCTCAATTACATATATGGTACCAGAGAATTGCAAAAGAGCATTGAATGACGTGTGTAAGCAAAAGTAGGGAGGTGGATTGGGCTTACGACTATGTTGTACAATTAGTGGTTCAAAAACTAAACACCCATCCGTTCTCTTTTCAACACTCTACATCATTTCTTTTTCTTCCACTTCATTATTTAACACTCATTTAAATTTTAACCTTCACAACAATTTAAAATTCAACACCTTATCCACGAAGTGGTAGACTAGTAGTTCTAGTCTTGGAAGAAGAGTCGTCTTATTACTCTAGATCAGAGATTAGTTCTCCCTAAACACAGAATCACTCAGCTATATCTTTTGGCTACATTGATATAAGCTTACTACTTATAACCCATTTACAAACCTTGAAGAACCCTACCTGTGGGATATCTTTCTCCTAGAGATTAGTTTTGGACATTTTCCTAGATCTGAGGATTTACTCTGAGTCAAACAAAAAAAAATTCAATACCTTATCCTACCAATTTTATTTTAATATTTTTTCCCTTTTTTCTAATTTTGTAATTTCACAAAATAAAAATTATTCAATAATTTAAATTATAATTAGGAAAATAAATTACAAAAATTGTTGTTAATATTTTATATTATGTTTTAATTTATATATATAATTAATTTTTAAAATATAAAAATTAAAATAACAATTATTAAAACAAACAAAGTTACAAGTCTTTCAAATACAATACGATAAAAAAATACACGAAACAACTAATAAAACACATAACATAATTAAAAAAATAGACTTAACTGACAAACAATAATACTTTCAAATCACACATAGAGAAATAAACATTTTTTTTTTAATTTTGCCCATATGTATTTGACTAAATCTGCTTTCAATTCATGATGTACATTTGAACCACATAATTTAGATCTTACACGCACATGATTCGAAATTGGAGGTAATACCTCGATCAAGAATGGTTGTGGTGTACTAAAACCACTTGCCTTAGATTGATCATAATCAGTCCAAGGTTGAACATATGTATTTCATTCATCCTCCTCAATCATATTACGTATTATGATACATGAGCACATGATGATAGCCAAATTAGTTATGTCCTACATGCGAGCTAGTTCTCAAATGATTTTAAATCGAGCTTGTAACACTACAAATGCACGTTCGATGTTTTTCCGACATCCTTTTTGATTTTGTGCAAATAACTTATCTGGATCACTTTGAGCAAGTTGAATTGATTTGAAAAAAGTTGGATAAGTTGGATAGATAGTATGCCATATTATACAAACATTTGTTCACAAAGAAGTTCACTCTTGAAGTATTTTCCTTGTTCAACATCATCGAACACTAGTAAACAATCTAAAATATTTATACCATTCTTCAATGTGTCGGGGCACCTCAAAAAGGAATGCCAGATCTAGAGATCATGAGATGCAACTGTTTCAAGAATAACAGTGGTAGTTCTCTTATCTCTCTGGGTAAATTGACTTTCCCACGTCGTAGGACAATTTTTCCATTCCCAGTGCATGCAATCAATACTCCTAATCTTCCATGAAAACCTCACTTCTCGCTAACATATAAAATATTTGTAGGCCATCTTGAGTTAAAGCTCTGAGATATACTTTCTCATACAACTATATGATTCCTTTACAGAATCTTTGTAAGCACTCAAATGTTATAGTACCTCAATATTTTGATGTATTCATCGATTTCGCCAGCCATCATTAGAGCTATCAAAATGGACGGGTTGCCCATGGTCAGCCCATGTCCAATTCATTATGGACTGGTCATGGACAAGCCCATGATTGAAACGGGCGTAAATGGTCTATGTCCAATAATTACTGTTGATAATGCTTCCTCAAATGACAACATGCAAGGGATTCTCAAGAGGTAGCTGAGGAAAAATTTGGTGTGTAATGGAGAATAGAAAAGAGAGTGTTCACAATTACTGTTTATAATGCTTCCTCAGATGACAACATGCTAGAAATTCTCAAGAGGCAGCTGAAGAAACATTTGATGTGTAATGGAGAGTTCTTTCATGTGAGATGTACTACACACATCTTGAATCTGATTGTGCAAAAGGGACTAGAAGTGATTGATGGTGCTCTAGAGAAAATCAGAGATAATGTAGAGTTTGTGAGGGTGAGTGAGACTAGAGAACAATCCTTTCAAACTTGTGTGGAAACAATGGGAATTGAAGCTAAGGGTGGACTACTTTTAGATGTAACAACTAGGTGGAACTCAACTCACTTTATGCTCTCAAGAGCAATCATCTATAAGGAAGCACTTCTTCATCTTGCAGAGATTGATACAAGTTATCAGACTTTTCCTTCGGATGTAGAGTGGTCACGAGTAGAGTTGATCTTTGAGCTCTTAGCCCCATTTGCAGAGATGACGATTTGTATCTCAATCAAGTATGGAAAATTGAAACTTGGTTGAAAGCTCAGGAGGACTCGTATGATGGAGTTATTTGTGATATGGTGAAAGTTATGAAGGAGAAATTTGACAAGTATTGGGAGGATTATAGTGACATACTTGCTCTAGTCTTTGATCCTAGATTGAAGTTTACTTATATAGAGTATTGCTTCAAAACTTTAGATGTGTCAACTTATAAAGGAAGGGTGGATCACTTGCGTAAGAAGTTGAAGAAGCTTTTTGAGGTTTATAAAAAGAACCCAACAAAAACAGCAGCAGGAAATTCAAAGTCAAACAATATGGAGCAAAAAATGCTTCCTGGATATGATGTAAGTGTTTTGTATCGATTGTGTCTTGTGATTTGTTTTTGTATTGATCTGTTTTGAGCTGTTTCTGTGATCGGTTTTGAATCATAATTTGAATGTCTTATGTTTATATACATTTTCAAGGTTTTTATGCTTTCATCTCCCAAACAGTTGGTGCTAATGGTAAGTCAGCATTAGACAAGTTCTTGGATGAACCGGTTTTGGACATGATGACAGTAAAGAGCTTAGATGTTTTGAAATATTGGAAGGACAATGCAAACCGTTTTCAAGAACTGTCTTTTATGGCTTGTGACATCCTTAGCATCCATATTACGACTGTAGCTGCAGAATCATCATTCAGCATTGAAAGTTGAGTTTTAAGTAAGTATTAGAGTTCACTCCTTCCTTCTAATGTCCAAGCTTTAATCTGCGCAAGAAATTGGCTTAGAGGATTTGAAAAGATTGTTGATCCATATGAGTTCACCGAAGAAGGAAAAGAGGGAGAAGGAGAAGGATTTTGAAACCTTTGTGTCATTGTCTTTGAAACATTCTAGATTTGGTCATATGGATGTTTATCATGTTTATGCTTTTGGATGTCTATCATGTTTATGGGTTTATGCTTTTGGATGTTCATTTTTATGCTTTTGGATCAGGTACATTTATGTTTTTGCCTTATTGCTTTTGGATCATGTACATTTTTTTTCATTTTACAAAATCTGTTATATACTTATATGTTGTCCAATGGACACCCATAGACAGCCCATAAAAATATGGTCATTAGTGGGCATGGTCGTTAATGGACCGATCGTAAATGGACACGGACAACTATTTGTCCAAAATAAAATTGGACAATGTTGGACGGGTCAAAATGGACGCGGACAGCCCATTTTGACAGCTCTAGCCGTCACACCATATGCTAACATTCACATGGTCGTAATACATTTTGCTAATGAAGATATACCTTTTTATTGGCTGCATGCATTAAGTCGTTATGTGAAGTAGTTGTCACTTCTTAATAGGTCCTCATTGGGTGAAGTAGTCGTTAATTAATCTTTGGTTCGCAGCTACATGATCTCTCTTGGAGTATTTTTTCTTGCTACGAAAAAGATAATCTTCCTCTATTTTGTTTCGATCCTCTTTAAACTGGTTCACGATATATCCTTCTTCAATTTATGATTGCGTTTTTTAAGCTTCGATATCAAACATAAATTTAGATGGATCCATTTATATTCTTTTTTGAAAGATGAGATTTTTGTTATTGGTATAGTGATGAAATAATGAGGTTTCATTTATAAGAAATTGAGTGGTTGAAATCATCGGACTCCAAGAAAAATTTACATTTACTTAAATTAATACATATGGATTAGATTTTTTGATAAAATCTGAAAGTCATGGATTATATTGCTGGAAAAAAAACAAACATACATTATTAAAGAAGAAAAAACCAAAACATATTAGATTCTTTGATAAAAGTCAAAAATGACATATTATATTGTTGGAGAACGAGCCAAACACACATTATGAAAGAAGAGAAAAACAAACACACACTATTAAAACACAAAGAAATATACACACATTATTAAAGTGTAAAGAGACAAACACACATTAAAAAAAAAAAAAACATACACACATTATTAAAACAGATAAGAACAAACATACATTATTAAAGTAAATAAAATACATAACCCAACCATACACTTGACAATATTTAATTTTAAAATATATCTGTCCATTCAATAACACCAAGTTTCGCTTGTGGTCAATTTGGGGCTTTTCCGGCGAGTTGGAGTTGAGGACGAAGTTTATCGATTTTCAAAGCATAGTGCAGATTTTGGTAGATAAAGTCAGACCACTGATAGGGGTCTATTGGTGTTTAGACTTCAAAAACTGTAAAGATATTTTTTTTCAAGTCTTGAAAATCACAGATTTTCTCAAGTCAAACTTTATCATTTTAATGATGTCAAAGATATTTTTTTTTTAAAATTACAATAACACCGGGCCTCTTAGTTTAGTTTTCGCGCGACTCTTTTATGCGACTAAAAGCATCTCTAATGGTACTCTATATTATACTCTAAAAATAGAGAAATAAACAGTGTTACTCCAAATTATCACAATGGAGAAATGGATCTCCAAATTTGGAGTAACACTGTTCTTTTCTCTATCATATCTTACCATCCTTTTTTTGTTGGCCAATAATTTTATTTAAAAGCCTAATAGAGTTAATACATAAGAGATTTCAGTTAATATTTGAAACAAAAATTAACAGCCCAACTAAATTATAATTTCCATAAGTAAGCCCAACAAGCAATAATAATTTAGGAAAAGACACATGTCGAATACCGAGCCTTCTCGAAGCCACATATATTGTAAATTCAGAACTGTCATTAGCTTTTGTCAAGTGTCGCTGATCTATGATCACTATTCAGACCTTCTACAATTAAGCTTCGATGCGACATATAATCTCCTCCCTTCTAATGATCTCTTTTCCATTTAAAAAAACGCCGAAAGATTACCAGATCTGACATGAAAACCACTTCAAATTTCTCCAAGAATCACCGACTCCGAGGAATCTGACTACACGCAATTTACCGATATAGTCTTTGGTTGCTCCTAAATCATGAGAAAAACGATAGTGATGAAGATATTACCTCGATTAATTGGAGAAATAGAGATAAATAAGAGCACCAAACGATTAATCGACAAGATTAAAAACAAAAACAAATTGAAAGAGATTAAAAGAACTCGCCAAAAACAGGAAAGAAAACCGGACTGAAGCCGGAACAAAAGATCCGCGTTATAATCGGAAAAGCTGACAATACTATCCAATAGAGCAGAAATCGCTCTTCTCTCTGAAAGATGAATAGTGTGTTAAAAGAGAGTGACACTAGATAAATAAAATTATTTAACAAAAATTTACACTTGTAATTTTATCTTACAAAAACAAATATATTAAATTAATTTAAAATACAACCATAACATATATTTAGCTTGGAAAATAGAATGACATAACAAACAATAAATATAAAATACAGAACTAGTGCCGTAAATTAAATAGAAATAAATAATTCAAATAAAAATAAGTTGTTAACAAAATAAACTTAATACATCATAAACTAGTGATTAATAATCCGGTAAATCGCTTGTGGATCCATTTACTTCTCATCCTTTCACTAGACTTTGCTTAAACACATTCTCCTCTTAAAGACTCTACCCTTTTTCTTTCTCTTTTTCCTCTTCTCTTTTCATAACAGCCAAGTCCCAAACCCAACAAGTGAACCACCTAGTTCTATCTAGTTTGAAAAATGCAAACTAGAACTACACAAGGCTTTACTCTTGTCAGTTCAAACCTAACACTTTCTACCAAGCTCAATCCCAAAAATAGGCCTCACACACACAAGAATAAATATGGCTTGAAAGAAGGGTTGGTTAAGGGGTAGAGGAAACTGATTTTAATGAGGAAATCAGCTACTTGGATCAACAAGAGTGGTAAAAAGAAGAAAGATGATCCAAATATGTATATGGTATCCATGAGTTTAAAGCAATGCACACATTGATAATTGAAAGTCAATATTAGGTTCTTATAAGTAGGAAATGGTGTCAAATCACAACATGCTTCAATTTAGACCAAATGCAATGCAGGAATTCAAGGTTTGGTTCAATCTTATGCTTCTAACTACTCAACTAGCATCAAAGTACTATTAACTTGGGCATTGATCCTAGTCTAGTGAATTAAGCAAGCTAACAAGGCAAAACTCATCATAGATCCCTAATGCAAATATTTAACAGTCCTACATGAAACATGCTAAACATGATCCTAATATGCAATGCAAACTACATGAACACTCTTTTTTTAATAAAGATATTTGCAAAAAAATTTCAAATTTTTAGGGTTTTTCTATGCCTTAGATGCTATGCAAATACTAACATGATGATGCTAAAAATTTGAAATAAGAGCACAAAACACAAAGTCAAATGCTATCTCAAACCCTCTCCCAAACTTAAATCACACAGTCCTCTGTGTGAAAGAAATTTGTAAGAGGATTCAAGACCTAAAACATAACACAATATGAAATGCAATAGTATTTACAAGTGAAGGTGATAGTGGTACCTCAAGGATTGGAGAAGAAACTATCCACATCCTCTTGCATGCTGTCAAAAGTGTAGTTGGGGTCTTGTTGCTGACTTGGAGGAGGAGAATGGGGCAGCTCGACGATGGCAATCGACCGGGACTCGGTCGAGTACGTGCTCGAGTGGGGGGGGGGGTCGAGCTGGACTGCGTGTCTCCATTAGATGTCCCTTCCTCTTCTATTCAGACTCCCTTGATTCCCTGATCATGAAAACACTAAAGCAAAAATCAAAATACCAAAATTCCAAAGCAATATATACAGGGATACCTTAGGGATTTCCTCCCTAGTGAGCTTGTTTAAAGTCACTAAGCTTGACTTCTTCTAGCTTTTCAAGCTTGAGTTGGAGACCAAGGAGGTGATGAAATCCCCCCTGGTTCTACTTGATAACCCTTGTGTTCCTTCTTGATCACTACTTCCTTAGCACTTGAACCATGTTTCTTCTTAAACTTGAGTCTTGGTCTTGCTTTCTTCCAAGACTTGTTGAATTTCTCTAGAAAATTCATCACTAGACAAGCCAACCTTTGAACTGAACCCTTGAGCTTTTGGATAGTCCTGTCTTGGGCGAACTTTTAATCCCAGGAGTCCCTCCTTCCTCAAAAACTTCACAACTAGCCTTTTTCCCTATCATAAAGTGCTGACCTTCAATAGTAGGCTGATGAGTAGTATTCTTGATGTCAAACTTCATAGTGAAGTCTTTCGCAAGGTGAAGTTTGATGGTTCCCATCTTAACATCTATTACAGCTCCAACTGTGGCTAAGAATGGTCTCCCCAAGATGAGAGGATCTTCTGGCTCTTGGTCCATGTTCATGATCACAAAATCAGTTGGGATTCTTGCCTTTCCTATCTTGACTTGGAAAGTTTTAAATTATCCTAAGCACATCTCTTGGATCCATCTGCCATGCCAATATAGAGATTGCAAGGCTTAAAGTATTCATACCCCAACTTTTCAGCCACTGAGTATGGCATTAAGCTCACTGAAGCTCCCAGATCACACAAACATTTGTTGAAGTGCATGTAACTAATGGAGCAAGGTAGATTAAATGATCCTGGGTCTTCAAGTTTTGTTGGTATAACAGCTTCCCCAATCTCTTTTAGATCCTTCATGTCTTGTTCATGAGCTTTCATCTTGGATAATTCAAGCAGCATGTCCTTGTAGGAAGGATTTTGAACAAATTTGTTCAAGTCAGGCCCTCTCTCCTCTTCCTTGTAAGCAATGGTAATCTCTTGTATAGCCATTACTTCCTTCAAGACTTTCACTTCCTCTTGTTGCAAAGCCATCACTTCCTCTTTCTTCTCAAGATCAACCTCTTCTTGTAAAGCCTTCACTTCCTCTTGTTGAGAGGCCATCATTTCTTTTTTCTCAATAATTTCCCTTAGTTCTTTCAGCTTTTGTGCCTTGAAACGTCCTGAGAATGGTAGAGGTGGTTTGTAAGCAGGAGGAATGTATCTAGCAGGCTTCACAGCCTCTGTGTCTTCAACTCGATCAGCCACTCGATCAGGTACTCGGCCATGTGTGTGGTCGAGCACCTGGTCGAGTTGTTCCTCTGCTTGAGTCTGCTCAGTAAAACCTTCACTCTGGGCTTCAATTAGTGACGAATCCTCCCCACCTTGAACCTCACTGTCCTCAGTGACATTTTCCTCATGGAGATGGATTACGTTAACAATGAACTCCCTTTGGTTTTAACTAGCTTATTCAGGAAATTGGTGGGGCTTAGGAGTTGAAGTAGAAGCAATGGAGCTCTCCATGTACTGGAATGTAGAGGTCAGACTTTCAAACTTGTTACTCAGGTCATTAGAATAAGAATTCAACTTCTGAGTCAGCTCTCCAAACTGTCTTGCTTCCTCAATCTGCTTATTGGCTTGCCCAAGCAACAGTTGTTGCAGCATATCTCTTAAGTCAGGTTCTTGGCCTTGGTGGGTCTAAGACGCTGGAGGGTGACACCATTGAGTCTGGAAACCTTGTTGCTCGTGCATGGGTGCATAATGGAACTGACTGCTTTGAAACATGGTGGCTGACTCAACAGACACTCGGTCGAGCACTGGCTCGATTTGATGGTCGAGACGACTGAGAAGAGAAGTCTATTTGGATCCGGCTTCTGACTCGATCAAGTGCTCGATCACTCACTCGGTCGAGTGGTGGTCGAGTTGATGGTCGAGCTGGTACCTGAAACTCAATCACAGACAAGTAGGAGAAGAAACTAGATCAGTAGTAAACAAGTGGATATACGAACTTAATCTTAGACTTCTATTGATCCTAATTGTCACAAAAACACACTCAAATGGGCAACGACGCCAAATTGAAACACATATGTTTGTGGTATGGATGATGAATGTATGGAATGGTGAGATATAAAATGAATGGATGGCAGGGTGTTTCAATTCCTCTTATGCAGTTGTAGTATAAGAGGTGTCAATCCAATCTGAGTGTTTGCAAGCAATCAGGATCTGCATATATGTCTAAGTCACACTAAATATGAAGGATGTTTGTCACTAACAATCCTATGATGAAATGTAAAGTGCAGAATATAAAAGCTACTAGAACTAGATGCTAAATGTAAATGAAACAGAATGATTAAGACAGTTATGAAGCTAGAACATAAATAGAAACTATGGTAATGAACTAATGCAAAGCAAGTAATGAACATCACACTAAGTAAATGCAACAGAAATGCAACTGGAATGAGACAAGAGATAAGACAGGACAACTACAGATCATAAACAAAAGTTCTGGGGATGAACTCGAGCAAGCACTCGATCGAGTGTAGATCGAGTGCAGGGTCGAGCTGGAAAAATTCGTGAAACAGAGCAATGCAAGAAAAACAGAGCAATACAAAAGCGAATCAAACAACGATCAAACAGCATGATTTAGACTTAGAAATTAATAAACAAGGAAGGCCTTGAGGAGGGATTCATTGGCTGAACTATGATTGAGGTCATCTAACTTGGTCAAGAAATCTCAAACAACTTGAGCTAATCTCTAGACATATATTTCTAAGACATGTTTAATCCACTCTCATGGCAAGAAACAATCAAACTCATGCACCTCTAGACTTGCTCTCACAAAGTAAAGAATCTACACAAGCAGGCATTAAGCAATATGTCAAATACCAAACAAGACCTCTAATCTCTTAGCAAGCCTAATGGTAAACTCTACATCTAGCCTTATCTATGCTTCTTAAACATTGGTGTAATGCTAAGATGCTTGAAATCAAACCCTACCCTCTCAGTTATAGGATCAGCATTAAGAACATCTAGCCTAGAAGAGATTCTACCACAATCAAGCTTGACCAAATCAAACAAACCTCAAATACAACCCAGCCTAACCCATCCTCAAGATCCTAAGCAACTACTCACAAGAACACATGATGAACATCAAAGTCATAAACCCAGAAAATACTGAAACTTGCATCAACAGAAAGATAAAGCAAAGATCTACAATATTGGAGAAAGAATCAAACTCGAATTCTCAATATTTTGAAAGTTATGAAACCAACAATATTGAAGAATCTAGTGTTTTCTCCTTCAAAAGAAGGTACAAGATCTAAGAAAATAAAAGTGCAAAAAGAATAATTCCCAAAAGGGTAAAAACTAGGTTTTTGACTATCTAAAAAGCTGGACTCTTTGGTGGCTGCTGGTACAAGGCCTTTAAATAGAAAAAGTAGTGGAAGCCCTAAAAATGCTAAAAGACAAAATAGCTAGGCGGCTCGGCCAACTCGACCCGGTGCTCGGTCGAGTGACCGGTCGAGTTGGCTCCTCTTGTGCTCCTTCCACTCGGTCGAGTCCCTCTCTGCACACGGTCGAGTGTCTGGTCGAGTGGGCGGTCGAGTGGGACTCTGGACCTTGGTTCTTCAGCCTTAACTCTCTTGCTTTCTCCTCATGATCGCTTCACTTCTCCTCAGCATTGCTTCCATGCTCCTTAAGCTCCAAAATCACCTGTTTATGCATGAAAAGATGCAAATGCAATGCAACTAAACTCTAATGCAAGAACAGTCCTAAAGCTATGAAATAATGGTCAAAATGGATAACAAAAGATGCAAAAGATGTAAATATACTAAGGGAAAACATGGTAAAATATATGAACATCAATTCTCACATTTTTAAATTATTTTCAGATGATCTACAATTCAATTACAAAGTTATTATAAGATTCCCACGCTAGCAATGACAAGATTTGATATTATATGACAAAGTGGTGCCAAAATTCTCACATTTCTTATTAGACTATGCTAAGATTTGACAATACGCATGTATAAAAGATTCTAACAAATTTTTATTCATTATGAGAATGAATGATAGTACAATGACAAGAAGATAGCAATATTTTCACGTTTTTCATTCAATTATGAAAAATATAACAATACAATAACAAAATGTGACAATCCAATATATTTTATATTTATATAAATACCATTATAACTCTACAAAAGTCATAAATCCAATATAGTTTTTGTTTTCACTCAAAATGAATTGTAATTTTAATATTCTACCAGATTTTCATAATTCATCATCTTATCAAAATATGGAAATTATCAATAATGTCGACCAAGAACACCAAGCTATACATCTTGCTATCGCTAATAATAACTAGATCATCCAAAACTTTCTCAACGGACAAAACAACAATGTAAACCATGGTGGCTCAATTCAAGGAAGCTCTTTCATACACCATAATCGAGAAAATGCATATTATAGACGGTTTAATGATTACTTTTCAGCGAATCCAATCTATAATGATGATATGTTTCATATGTCTGTTCCCTATTCCTCTGTATTATTAGTGCAGTTGAAGATCATGACAACTACTTCACACAGAGAAGAGATACAACTGGTAGATTAGGATTATCATCCCTTAGAAAAGAACAACCATCTTTTGAATGCTAGCATATGGGATACCAGCGGATGCGATATATAAGTATGTTAAGATAGACGAATTGACAACAATCAAAAGCATGAATAGATTTTGTCAAGTCATAGTGGAAATAGTTTTGGAGCAATACTTACGATCACCAACAACTAATAATGTTGCCCGACTTCTTTACATCGGTGAAAAATAAGATTTTTCAGGAATGTTAGGTAGCTTAGATTGCATGCACTGGAAGTAGAAAAATTTTCCTAGCGCTTGGTCTCGATAATATTAGCGACGTAATGGATCACCAACTATCATTCTTGAAGTAATGGCAGATTATGATTATTGGATATGGCATGCATAGTTTGGAATATCGGGAACCAATAATGACATCAATGTATTGGAGTCTCCCATTTATTCTCCATTCTCGCTCAAGATATTGCTCTTCCTAGGCATTATATCATTCAAGGAAAATAATATAATATAAGTTATTATTTAACTGATGGTATATATCTGAAATGGTCTACCATAATGCAAACTATTCACAAGCCAAGAGAGTCTAAAAGAGTATTTTGCTACACAACAAAAAGCATGTAGGAAAGATGTAGAACATGCATTTGGAGTTCTTCAATCATGTTTTCTAATTATAAAAGGACCAGATCATTTTTTGAAAAAACTGTTATTTTATGATATAATGACTATATGTATAACTAGGGAGTTTTCCGCACTCTTGTGCGGGCAAAATTTTTTTTAAAACAATTATTGTCTAAATTTTTTTATGGTCAAATATATCACTAATTCAATTCTTTTATACACTTGTGCGGGCAAAATTTTTTTAAAAACAATTATTGTCTAAACTTTTTTATGGTCAAATATATCACTAATTCAATTATTTTATACGCTTGTATGGGCAGATATATTTTTAAATAATAGTTTCAACTAATTTAAAAACCTAAAAGTAAATTAATTATAAGACTAAAAGGGATTCCAACAAAAATGTAAATAGAAAATAATTGACCAAAAGAGACGCTATGATTTAATTTTCAATAATAAGAAACGGAAATAATTTTTCTAATATAAACATAAATTAATATAGTTAGGGGAGTTACCCGCGAGCATTTGCAACCAAATGTAATTAACAAAAATAATTTAAAATATTTTTAGGTTAGCATCGGATAACTTACCATTCGTGGACATTATATTGGGGTATGACTGCAATCAAAATAGGTTAAAATTCATGCTAAAATCAGTTTAAAAATATTAATATTTTAAAATTATAACTACAATTAGAAATTCAATGAAATCACATAATAGTAAATCCGATTCATTAGAATCGAATGTTGTGACTGAGCGCCTCTACATTGATAACAATTTTATAAATAGAAATTTTCTCGAAACAAATAATTATAATAGATTATAGTATTTATTTTTCATTTTATAAAATGGTAAATGGGATAGGAATATTTGATTTCCAATTTTTTTCTAATTTTCGTTTTAAAAAAAATAATCCGTGTTTATTTTCAATAGTTTTTTTTCTAATTTGTTTTCTTTGATCCTCCTCCTAATTATAATCGTCAGAATCTTCTATCTTATTTAGAGTATTTGCTCATCCTTTTAGTGATGGAGTATCTAGCCGATTAAACATAGTTTTTTTATCGGAGATTTGTAGCATCCTTATGAGATTTTTTGGGGATTATAGAAGATTGTGCCATATCTTCAACTTAAATAGATATTTTTAGTATATCCTCTTGAGTTTTTTTAGTTCCTTCTATCGAAATCAAACTTTCATAATTATCTATAGAAATTTAATATTTTCAAAAAATAAAATTTTTTTTCGAAACAAATATTGTCAATATATTATAATATTTATTTTATATATTTTTTTTAATTTTAAATGGGATATGAATATTTCGGCTTCTTGAGTTAATATGAAATTTGGCAACCAAATGCCTCGATAGTTCTACTATTTTTTTATCTGCTTTCTTCCCAACTGGAAATGTAGATTGTATACATTCGATAAGCCTCCACACATTTGTTAATAGAGAAATTTGAAAATTCCCTTGGGATTTAATCATCACTTTCTACTTTGGAAATGTATAAAAGTATATAATGTGTAGGGTTGAAATCGTGCAACCAACGTTCTCGGATCAGTTATATAAAGCTTGATCGGCTGATAGTTCCATATTTTAGTTTGGTTACGTATTTTACTTATTACTGATTTATTTGAAATATTTTCAAAACATGGGTATGAAGATGATATGCTATACGGTCAACTTAATTATAAGTCAACCGAGTAAATTATTTTTTATCGGAAAAGAAAAACGTCAAGTTTGGTTTAGGGGGTAACTTATAATTTTAGTGAACAACACGCAAATTAACATTTCGTTCTAGACAAAGACAACTTCTTACACCAAGCCAAAGGGGTGACACAAAAGCATGTTAAAATTTTGAGAGAAGAGAATAACAAAACAGAGTAAGAGACTTTTGTCTCTTTTAGAAGATAAGAACAAATATAAACTTCGATCACCTGAAACTTGTTACATACATCAACAACAAAACTGTTTTATATAGAAAACAAACAGACACTACATCATAATGAGTTGTGTCTCTTAGAACTTGTGACTCTTGGATAAACGTCACAAACCAAAACGTTGCGACTCTGAAACTTAATTATCAACCAACACTCCCCCTTAATTGAGTTTCCCGCTAACTCCAATCTTGCTTTAACGTTCTTCAACCTTGTTGTGCTTAATAAACTTCTCTGTTTCCAGGTAATTAATGACATCTCTTCTCCTTCTGGTTAGAGCTGACTCTTTTTCTTTCAAACAGGCTGTTGCACCGTGTGTATTTCTTTCTCAAAAACATCACATCTTTTTTGCTAAGAAGCCTTTTTCTTTTTCGTACAAATAGACGACTTCTCACGTTGGAACCCTTGGTTTTTTTTTCACTTTTTTTTGTTACCTGCAAACCTTCTCCAAGTATCCTTCAAACTTTCACCATGTGAGTTTCCTCACGTGTTTTCCGTGATCTTCATCGGCTGATCTTGCAAACCTTCATCCACTCCTTTTTCTTTAAGTGAACTCTTTTCTTATTGCCTTTTGCAACTGGCTGCTTCTCCCTTTTCTCTCTTACATAAGCAGCTCCTTTCTTGCTTGATGACTTCCTTTGATCACCATCACATTCACGTCTCTGTGACGTCTCGTGCGTGAAACGTTTTAACGTCTTATTCGGTTATCTTAACAACCGGTTTATGCTCCATTTTTCTCTGAAGTAAGTATCCTTGTTTTGTGCTTGTGCTTGGTGTCTTCCATTTATCACCATAAAATGCTCCATTTTTCTCTGAGGTAAGCATCGTCCTTTAGTGCTTGGTGTCTCCTTTTGATAACCATAAAGTGCTCCATTTTTTTCTTCTGAGGTAAGCATCCTCCTTTGCTCCATTTTTTCTATGAGGTAAGCATCCTCCTTTATTGTTTGGTATCACTCTTTGAACACCATCACATCTCCTTTGCTGAGTGGTCTTGCTCTGTTCACCAACAGGCAGCTTCTCCGTGTTGACGTCTTACTTTCAAACTCAACACCACTTTTTGCTAATTCTTCATACTCTGTTTCTTCAAACAGTAGCTTCTCCGTCTGGTTCCGTTGAAGAAATCTTCTGATTCTCAAATTCATCGAGTGATGTCTTCTTTGCATCCTTGTGATATACCAAGACATTGTTGAACAAAGTTTCAGAACTCTCCATCCACAATTTCATCTCCACATCTACGGTCTCCATTGCCTTTTTGAGAAGATTTTCTATCTCCTTCATCCCTTTGGAGCTTCACGTACTACGTGTGAAAATAATGGTGCTGTTTGTGAACGTTTGGAAGGTTGATAGTACTCTCTCTTGTCACCACCATCTTTTCCTATTTCAATCTTCTTTTCTTTTTCTTCTCACCCTTGGTTTGTTGTCTCCATCTTTCTCTTCTTCTTGCAGCGGAATTTTTCTTATTTTTGTTTTACCTGGACAGGCTCCAAGACCAACATAAGCTCTGATACCATGTTATATAATTTTGAGAGAAGAGAATAACAAAACAGAGTAAAAGACCCTTGTCTCTTTTAGAAGATAAGAACAAATATATACTTCGATCAACTGAAACTTGTAACATACATCAACAACAAAACTGTTTTATATAGAAAACAAACAGACACTATATCATTATGAGTTGTGTCTCTTGGAACTTGTGACTCTTAGATAAAACGCGTTGCGACTCTGAAACTCAATTATCAACCAACAAACCAAATCTAAACCAAACATAGAGCAGCACCAGAATTATACCACAAAAAAAATAATAAATAAATAAATACAATTATTAATAATACTTTACCGATTTGATTTTTTTGCTTGCTTCATCAACTCGTTCGTCCAATCTTGTTTTTGATATACAAAAAAAAAAATCCATGGTCCATGACAGGTAAACCTAAAGCACAATCATACAGTACAAAATAAGTAAAACTTTTGATATGATTCAACATAATAGTTAAAAATTATAGCAGCATAAAAATTAATCATGCAAAGAACCAAAGCATATCGACAGTACATCAACATAAAAAAAATCTAAATCATACAATAGTAAAGTTGATTCATTATAACCAAAATAATACAAAAGAAAAATTATACTCTCAAAACTATATGTTTAGCTTAATGAATCTGACTTTTACTGTTTTGGTTGAGCCTCTTTATATATAGTTTAGAAGAAAATTCTTCATAAATATCTTTACCATTTTAATATTTTTGAAAATAGAAATTTTTTTTAAACGAATATTCGTAATATATTCTAATATTTATCTTTCATTTTTTAAAGAGATATATTGCATAAATAGATTAGATTTCCAATTTTATAAAACAAAATTCGTTTATTTTTTTAATTTTTGTTTTTTTTTAAAAAAAAATTAAAAATAAAACTTAGAAAAAGGGCAAAAAGGTCCAGTTTTGATACTCATAAGTGGCAAATTAGTAATCTTAAGTCCGATGATGAATATGGTGCGTTTCAGCAACCTAAATAGGCGAAAAAGTTTGTCTGAAATTTTTTAAAGGACAATTTTCATTAAGGGCAAGAGAGGTCATTTTTTGTGAGATTGGTTGTGAGCTCTTTCAACTATTCCTTTAATATATTAGATTTTACATAACATGATAATCGAGGATGAGCGTGATCTTAATGCGCCAATTGAAGTTGGAAGAGAAGCTCTACCACCCGAGGTTGAAATAGCAGATGATAAAATACTCGATTTCAAGAATTTCTTGCTCGATATAGACAAATCAAAGATAAAGAAGCTCATTTTTCACTTTGAAACGCTTTAATTGATCATTTGTGGGAAAAATACACTAATGATGGTGTTTAAAAAATGTATAAGTCACTAGGATTTACCACGTAGTACACCACAGGATAATTTTTTTTTAATTAATTTACTTTTATATAATTTTTATGATTTTTCACTATAAGTATATCTAGTTTCTTTGAATTTACATATAAATGTTATATTATTTTAGATATATATTAGATTGATGTTTTTGTATTAATTTATAATATGTGTTATTGAATGTATTTGGGTCAAGCTCATAAGAAGAGTTATTGCATACTTCGGATTCGAATTGACGTGTGTTTATTATCTCTTTAAAATTTAAATAATATATAGGGGTGACTTGAATTTGTGAATTATGCTAATGGTTGTTTTAGAGTATTGGAACATAAATATCGTATATCTCTATATCATTTGCATTACTGATTTAATCATAGTTTATTGGACTGAGTTTTTATTCAGGAATACCCGTACTTGTTAATTTTCTTATCTATTCTCATGTGCATGGTTAAGAACACTTTGTAAAGTCATGCTTTAGAGTACATATTTCTTATCTCTTAATGCAATCTTTTTAGGAAAACTATTGACTTCTGTTTTCAGACCTTACATTTGGTGCTATGAGGGAGAGAGAGAGATAGTCAAGAAGCACATAGCAAAAATGGAGAGCGATAGTGTGAGCGATCGAGAGAAGTGAACATAGCCCCAAACCACTTCAGTCGTACCTAGAGGATGCCCCTTTTATCTGCCAAAACTGGTGGACAAATATTTCTACCGTCCCTGAAATCCGGTCTTATTTTCTCAATCTACTCTAGGATTTAGATACTCATTTATCTTCTCAGCAATACGATGTCTCGCAAGTATTCAATCATCAACTGGATCTTTTCTTTGAAACCCTGGTTCATGCGAACAATACATAAAGATATGTAACCGGGAGAATTTTGATGTAGAATTGATGTCTCATTTATACAGATGAGGAACTCACATAGGTAGCTACAAAGGAAGCCTTTCCGGTACATTGCCACTTGCCAAATAGTTTATTGATTTGTATTCTTCTTTTCATGTCATTAGAGTGTGAGAACATGGAGTGCTTTTGTTGTCAAATGTCAACATAACTCTTGGTAAATAAAACAAAAAATTTCTTTGGTAAGAGTTTTTAAAAGGAGGTGTGTGGAGTTTGATGCATTTTGGTGGTGTGATTGGATACTATATATAGTACTCGACTAAATTGGTAGGGTTTCTCTTAGGTTTCCTATAAATTCTTGATGATCAAGTTTAAAAGATATCGGAAAATATTCATGTTGAAGATTTTGGGAATATCTGATTAGGCATATGCTTCTTATATGCTCGTAACTTTTAAAACTATGTTAAAAACATCTTTACAATCAAGAAACGTATATATCATAATAGAACAGTGAGATTAACATACCTTATTTATAGGCGTAGATTTACTAACAACCCGCATTCCATGCGTAATTGTTATTAGCTTTAATTTCAGTTTCTAAAAACAAATTGTCCTGTAAAGATTTTCCCACAATAATCATTCAGTTTAGGATTTCGGTTTAAAATATTTCCATATATATAGTTGAGACTTGAGACGACTGAATTATTGAGTTGGATCCGAATCATTGACTCCGGGTTCTAAAGTTTTAAAATTGAACCGACCCATTTACAAATATAGGATGTCACAAATTTGTACTTCAAAAATGTTAAGATAGATTTGTTTTCTATTTATGAGATGTAATAAAAAATTTATTTTTCAAGTTTAATTTTAATAATATTTTAATTTTATTGATTTTTTTTGTTAAAATTAAAATAAATGGACATAATTTGTGAATTTTAAAACTAAAGGGTTATCGTAGAAATTAAGAACAAAATAAAAATATATAATAAACTGAAAATATTTGTTTTAGAGTAAGAAATAGAATAACGTGCTGGCCCGTCCATAAGGCAGCCAAAGCATGTGCTTTAGGCCACATGTTATATTCTAATTTTTTGGATTGGTTTTTAAAGAGTTTTTCTTAGCAGGATGGTTATGTGGCCTCTAAATGCATCTAAGTTTGTGGGTTCAAACACTCAAATAGGCATTATTCTTAAATTTTTTTTTGTTTTTAACTTTCTAAATATTTTATTATTTATAAGTTTTAGAAAACACTACATATAAAAGTTGCTCTAGGCCTCTATTTTTCTAGGACCGGCCCTGAGAGTAACCATTGAAGTAAATCTCTACCCTACTTTTAGAGATCTTTATATTTGGAGTAAACTATAGAGGCAACCATTGGAGATGGTCTAGGTTTTGCGATTTTTCTTATTAACATGAAAGTTTTGCAATTATGAATTTTTAAGGGGCAAACTATAAATTTGGTAAAGATATGTAGATAATGGCAATTATTTTTTCCGCTCATCGTTCTGCAAATAGCTTTCAGATCTGAAATGACAATTTGATTTTTAAGAGCTAGCGACTGTTGCTGTTCAAATTAAAGTTAAGCTTTCTATCGCTGTTTTATCCAACAATTCTGAAATCTTCAATCTAGAGTCTTATCGACAAATTTGAAGGAGAGGAAAATAGAAAGTGAAGGAAAAACATGAGGATTTTTTGTCGCTAGTAGCTGTCGCTGCGACAGATTCACCGAACAGGGTCACCCTCATTTTGTTTTTGATGGGCCTTGTTTAAATCCAACAAACTGTGACTTTTTTTACTAAAATTTCACAGCCCATTTAAAAGTCGATAATTTATATAATCTTTAATTTAAGGATAACTTTTACATAAAAATCTCAACCGTTCACTTATGAAGATTTTGATAAGGATAAATACAATGAAATGAACAAATCACAATCCAATGAAATCTCAATTAGATAAGAATGAAATCTTAAAAGATAATAAAATATATATATTTCATGGTCAGTTTCATCCGATATATAAACTGTAGATAACTCAGAAACTGGAAAGAACAGTTCAGAAAATTATAAAAAATCTCTATACAAAAGCAAGTTATCTTGTTATTAGCTATTCTGAAGAGTCAACAATCTCATCAACATAGTGAGATTTATGATTTCGATAGGCTTCGATGGTTCGTATTCGCAGATCAAGATATACGGTAAATACTATACTATGAAAATTTTCTAAATTTTTTTTGGTAAAACATGAAAATAGTAAATGGAAAATGTTGTTAAGATTTAGATTGTGTTAAAAAAATTCAGATTTTGCTAAAAAAATCAACAACTAAATTTCTGAATTTGGATTGACAAGATTAAATATTTGGTAGATAAGAGAAATGATTTGCTTTTGTATCTCTAATTCTCTATATATGCTATAATGGTATGCTAGCTAGTAGCTACTTGAACTTTTTCTTTCTTTCTCATGTCTTACGAAAAAACACTTCTATTCCAATCAAAACTATATCTCTCTTTAACAATCCTATAAGCTGCTCATAAATTGTTTTCACATCTTCATTCTTTTTTTTTTTTTGTTTTTTTTTCGATGAGTTTATCAAATTGGTAAAAAAAGTTAAGTTCAGAAAAACTGACACAAACGACAGCGTTTTCCAAATCAGTAAATTCGAATTGGCTTTTCAAGTTCTTAACCTTTTGCAATTCTCGAGAGATCTTTCCCAACTTTTCGAACAAAAAAAAAAAAATCGATTCTTGTTCTTCTCTAATTCAAATCTTCTTCTTCGATTCTTGTTCTTGTTCGTTTTAATGGAAACTCGCGTGAAGCAAGAGAATCTTGTACCAACTACGACTACTCTCGCTACTTGGAAACCCGCCGCTGGGAACAGCACCGTTCCGCGGCGAGAATCCAGAGATGTTATCGAAGTTAGTAGTAGCGACGACGAAGGAGGATCCGAGTTAGGGGAAACCGCTGATGCCGAACCCGTAGACCTAAGAACTGGTAACGATATTTCTGGGACGAAGAGAGCGAGGGGTGATTCTGTAGCCTCGCCGGCGAAAAAGCTAGCGGTTATGATTCCGGATGATGAGGAAGGGTTTGCGCAGGTTTTGGCTCTCCCGGCGACTCCTTGTAACGTTGTGGCGGCGCCTTCTCCGTCGCCTTGGGGAAGTTGTAAACAATTTTGGAAAGCTGGGGATTACGAAGGAACATCTGGTGGTGATTGGGAAATTTCTGCTGGTAAAATTTGCTTTGTTTGATTTTGTTTATATTTCTTGGATTCTTTGTTAATGGAATTTAGGAGAATAAATTGGGAATGTTAGTGATGGATTTTGATTGAACTTGTGGTTTTAGGTGGTTTTGATCATGTAAGAGTACATCCTAAGTTCCTGCATTCTAATGCAACAAGTCACAAATGGTCCCTTGGAGGTATGTAACTTTGATGATGCAATCTATTGAACCTTGTTTTATGCAATGCAAATGGTGGTTAAACAATGTTAACTCTTGCAGCTTTTGCTGAGCTTTTGGACAATGCTTTGGATGAGGTGTGGTGTTTTTCTAATTTTTTAGAACTTTTACAAAGATGTGGATTTGTATACTGGTTTGGTAGGATTGGGTTTCTCATCTTCTGATTATCAGGTTCAAACTGGAGCTACATTTGTTAATGTAGACATGATCCCGAACAGGAAAGATGGAAGCAAGATGGTCTTGATTGAGGGTATACAGTTGATTTTAGTATCTTGTTGTATCAAATTTTGACATTCCAGCGCTTTCTTGATCCTCATCTATGGATCATCCTTTATGTTTGAAATGCAGATGATGGAGGTGGGATGAATCCTGAAAAGATGCGGCACTGCATGTCTCTAGGATATTCTGCCAAGAGCAAACTTGCAGACACCATTGGACAATGTAACCATTTCTTTTTCCTGCAAGATAAATATATATACATCAAATGTTTTAGTTCAAGACTCTTAAATTTATTTACTTTTTATAGATGGTAATGGATTCAAGACTAGTACAATGAGACTCGGAGCTGATGTCATTGTTTTCTCACGTTGCAGTGGAAAAGATGGGAAGAGGTTAGTTATCTGTTACCACACCATTACCCCTGTCAGCTATCATGTTTATATAGTATCGATTGAAAAAATCAACAATGGCTTTAGTTATATACATCTGACCATAGTTCTATTTACCTGATGTTTCTTTAGCTCGACACAGAGCATTGGCCTTCTATCATATACATTTCTAAAGAGCACCGGAAAAGAGGACATAGTTGTACCCATGGTAAGCTACTTTTATTTCACTGTATGGAACTATGGGTAAAAATCCACTTGATAATTTCGAATGGTGATTGTTAGCATGTGATTCAATTGTGAGCATTAATTAAGTTACATACACCGTTCATTTCAGCATTCTTTTGTTTGAAATACTGTTCTCATTTAACGTTAAAGGAAGTGTAAAACAGAAATACGTCTACTCCTCTTTCATTTTCAGGAGCAAAATATATTATGCAGAGAAAGCTAACATTGTCCTGTTCTCAGGATATCACTCATACGATTAAGATGACTTCATAACCAAAACATATATATTTTTTAGTTTGGTAGGCTTTTGTAGTCAGTTTATCTCTTCTAATCTTCTTCTGATGATGATTTAAATGTAAGCTTGACTATGAAAGAAGAGGTTCTGAATGGTGTCCAATAATGAGGTCCTCGGTTAGTGATTGGGATAAAAATGTGGACACAGTGGTTCAATGGTCGCCGTTTGCTAACGAAGAAGATCTTCTTCGTCAGGTAAAGCTCTTTCCTATGTTCCATGAGAGCCTTTATTACAAGGAGAAGCAATAGAAAAACAAAGGAGTTGGTTCCTAAACGCTACTACTTCTTTACTAATATGTGAGAATTTTCCCACTAATCTTTGCTCTGATTATTGTAGTTTAATCTAGTGAGGAATCATGGCACAAGGATAATCATATATAACCTCTGGGAAGATGACCAAGGAATGCTAGAACTTGATTTTGACACTGATCCACATGTATGTGTTTTTATTGCTGGATATACATAGATTACGTTCTGCAATGATGTAGAAGTTTCTGTGTCCATATAATCTACGTGTGGTTTGTTGCAGGATATCCAGCTTCGAGGGGTCAATCGGGATGAGAAAAATATTGATATGGCTTCTCGATTCCCTAACTCCAGACACTTCCTGACATACAAGCACTCACTCAGGGTATAAATATTCTTTCCTTAGTTGTGGTAATTTTCGAAGTTAGTTTGGTTCAGTCTCCTGCTAAAATCACTATGATATTTCTTAAATGATTGAAACTGACGAATCTGGTGGTGGGCAGAAATCAAAGCTTGATTTTGAATGATTATGAATCTCCTTATTTGTTGGCTGCATTTTCGTTTCTTTTATTTGTTACCATTTGTCATGTTCACAGAGTTACGCATCTATTCTCTACCTAAAGATTACGCATGGGTTCCGTATCATTCTCCGAGGAAAAGATGTTGAGTATCACAACATAGTAAATGACATGATGCATACAGAAAAAATTACTTATCGGCCAAAAGAAGGGGCTGACGGATGCGCTAAGTACTCAAATGTATGTTTTCATAATTTAACATAGTTAGAATTCTTCCTGTACTTAAACTAAAGATATCAAGCAGCTTATGCCGAAAATTTTGGCTGCGTGTGCGCAATCTTTCACAGTTGTCTGCTGTTGTGACCATTGGATTTGTGAAGGATGCAAAACATCATGTGGATGTTCAAGGCTTCAATGTTTACCACAAAAATCGCCTAATAAAGGTTTCTGTTTCTTTTTGCTACTTTTTCCCACTCTACCTTAAAATGTGGCGAAAATAATATCCGCTTTACACTTTCCTTTAATATCTTCTCACTTGTTTTCAGCCATTTTGGAGGATATGGAATGCAGCAGGAAGTGATGGTCGTGGAGTCATCGGTATTGTTTTTAACTGGAAGGTCTAATATTTGATAAGCCTTATTGACGAGAAGTCTAATGTTAGTTCATTCTGCTACTAAGGTGTCTTGGAAGCTAATTTCGTTGAGCCTGCCCATGATAAGCAAGGGTTTGAGCGCACAACAGTTTTGTCTAGACTTGAGGCACGGCTACTTCAGATGCAGAAGGATTATTGGTCTGATTCTCTTATCGTGCTTTTTCAATCATGCTTCCTAAGCTTGACTGGTTCATTGGACTATTCGGGTTGATGTTTTCGTTCTGCTTATACTCAGGAAATCTAAATGTCACAAAATTGGATATGCTTCGAGGCAAGGCAAAAAGTCTGCTAAGAATACTGAAGACAGAGGTACAATATATTTTTACTATACTTCGACACTTAAACTTGTACTGAACAATCTCTTGGAAATGTTTCCCACTTTGTAGAATCATCACCAGAATATGATCGTAAAGGATCTGTCTCATCCAGTAGAAGGACAGCTGCTTTGAGCTTTAAAACTTCAACTGCTACTCCAAGCTTTAAAACTTCAACCGCAGCTTCAGAAAAATTCAACACAAGATCAAATGTGAATGGAGGAGGAAAAGGATCGGTGAAAGATTTTAGAGACACCGGGTATAAATCATCAGAGAAAGGTGGTAAACTTGGAAACTCCTCTTCCAAATCTAACCAACGCGCAAAGCCTCAAGGAGCTCGTGCTTTGGAGGTCATCAATAGTGATGATGACTATGATCCTGATTCTTCACCAGAAAGAAATGTCACTGACCTTCCTGAGAAGGTCCCATCCTATTCTTTATTTTCCCTATGGACTCTTTCTCCAGTTTATAGAATTTGAGAACATAACCTTTTCTACTTCTTCTCTCAGAGTTCCGAACTACCCAAGCCTCAGTCTGGTTCGCCTACCCTCAGTCAATTGGAGCAAGAGAATAAAGAGTTAAGAGAGAGGTTTGTTACCACCTTACGTACCATGTTAATTTGCCTATAAGATTCATGTTTCTTGTTTGTGTGAACATTGGAAGCTGTGTTTTTTGTTTTGGTTTTTCAGGCTCGATAAAAAAGAAGAAGTTTTCCTGTTACTGCAAAAGGACGTGCGACGTGAGAAAGAGCTTCGCAAAACACTTGAAGCTGAGGTAACTTCTACTTTCTGACATTTACTGTGTCTGCCTGCAAATCTATAACAACACTCACTGATGAATTCCTCCTGTCATTGAAGGTTGAAACATTAAAGGAAAAGTTAGAAGAGACGGAGAAAGAGCAACGGAATTTAATCGATGTTTTCTCAGAGGAAAGAGACAGACGCGACATGGAGGAAGAAAATCTCAGAAATAAGCTAGAGGTTCTCATCATCCGTTCAAACAACATTTCTGTAATTAGTATCTTAGATTTCAAGAATTAAAATGACTTGACTTTGTGGTTGCAGGAGGCGTCTAACACAATCCGGAAGTTGTTAGATGGAAAAGCTGGAGGCAGAAGATAAAGCGTTGTAACCAGACGTTAGAGGTGCATTGATGATAGTACTGAGGGGCATCTTTACATAATGGACTGAGTAGTTTGCTTTAAATCATCTTTTTGTTGTGGTGTATGGTCTCTAGCCTGACCAAACCAGAGTTAGGAGAGAAGTGGGATATTGTTGTAAAGTGAGGTTATTGGTTTAATGTTTGAAACATTTGAATTTGGTTCTCGGCATTTCCAACCTACCCGGACGCAACCTCTCCTTAATCCAACTAACTCACCAATGTTCGCTATAGTCAATATGATTAGAATCATTATATTAAATTTTACAAATTCTCTTACAGATATGATTTTTAATATCTAAACTAATATAATGTGTCCCATAAAAAAAAAAGATCAACATCTACCCAGATTATATATATTTTGTGTGCAAAGAATATAATAGTTTTATTTGTTTCCTTATTAGAGCAACTACAGTATATCATTTTTCTTTGTTACAAAGGAACCATACATAATATAGACAAACGACATATTCATTTATTTAAATTTGATAAGACATATTTTACATTCGAGATGAGAGAGGGAGAGAGATACACGATGACGTTGACCAGACCCAAATTAAACATTGAACCCTAACTTAACATGCAAGCAAATTGAGAGACAAACACACACACATCGACTCTTGATAGTAAAAGAGCTAATTAATTCTTAGAAATGAGAAATGCTTCTTTGTTGTCCTTAATCTTCTCAATGTCTCCTTTGATCTTCTCGTCTCGGTCAATGGTATCTTCCATGTCTGCACTGTCCTGTGGCACCAAAGTTCTCATCTGTGAGTTGCAAACCATCGAACTTAGCCTCACAACGTCGACGACATGCTCAGATATGTCCTGAAGCTTGATCACTGACGGCTCCAGAACTTTCGTCCCAGGTTTCTTGTAGATCACGAAAAGTATCATCTGAAGCACTCCAAAGATGAAACCCAAAATATTTGGCAGCTGGAAAATATATATATATATATATATATATATATGTATATATTATCAAGATTAGAGAAAACACATTAGGTTTTAGCGACAGCCGATCATAATAAATAAGAGCTACATACAAATATTAAGACTAGAAGACACTTACGGCAATATTCTTGTCTTTAAGGAGAAGCCCGTAGAAAAACCACATGATAGCTGATAAGGTTAGGAAGAAGGAGAGACCGAACGGCATGAACTCGGCACTCTTCGTTTTGATCACTTTCCTCTGTGTGTCAATTAATATTTGTAAAATATAATTTTTGTAGTCGATAACAAAAAAAGAAAGAGAAAAAAATTGAAATGGTAAATAAGAAAAAGAGGCTTACAATGATGCCAAGGGGAGCAACAAAAACAGATAGAGCAAAGACCATACAAATGTATCCAAGAACTTGAACACGTTTATTGCCATGAGTCAGAAAGTATGTCAACAAGAAGATTAGGCCGAACGCGAAAACGTCCACAAAGAGAACGAACTTCACCGTTAGAATCTGCCATAATGGAAGAAGACGTTCCGTTAAAGATATAGTAATTCTTGTGTGTAAACTCAAGACAATAAGCTATATTCAAATAGAATAAGGACCTTTTCCTTCTTAGGAGCGTAGAAGAAGTATAAGGAGATGTAGACGATCTGTACGACAAAGGCAAAGGAGTTGATCGTGATCAACATCATAGCATCTTTCTTGATCATCGCGTAGTACAGCCATAGCATCGCACTGAACAGGGAAATCACGTAAGGGACCGACTGATACCCTTCAGATGATTTCCTCTTGTATATACGAATGAACGTCGGTCTAAATATATAAACAACACGTATAAATGCTTGAGTTAAAACGTTATTTTTATACGAAGAATGTGCAAAGGAGTTATAGACTACTTACATTGGGGCAAGGCAGACGAAAAAGGAGATGATATTTCCTACAATATAGTTATTGTTATATGTTAGAATTTCACGATGGCTCATGTAAATGCATGCATTTAAACTTTATACGTAAACGTGAGAAGATATACACTTAGTCACTAACTAAAGCATTAAGAATAAGAACGTAAAAAGATACCTAGAATGCCAAAGACAGTAGCCAAGACGGCTTGTGAAATTGCCATTTTTTATCTCTCTCTCTCAACGTAATTAAATGCTTCTTTAGAATATAAAGAAAATAAAAATTTTAATTCTAGTTAGAAAACTCTCCCTCTCTCTTCCTCTATTAAAGAGAACGCAAGTGAACGAACGGGTAAACTCTACAGGATCATACTGAGAATCTGTTCAAATCTATGATGCAATTCCAGATTGAGAAGTGTGGTGATTTATATAGGGAGAAGAGGAGAAAAGTGTATCAACTTGCAAAATGTGTCTGCGAGTGAGAGGAAGAGTTTGAACTCAATGGGGTTGTATAGTGGAGAAAAAAAGAATCAAAGAGCATTATCTATACTTTACAGTTGTATACTTCATACCCCATTGCCTCGGAAGGTTCCCTTTTTTTCACCTAAGCCTAATCTTACCCATCTTTTGATTTTATGATTCACGTACTATACACTACAACTTAATATGTTACTTAGTTTGTTTTTTCGAATAATTGTAAACTTTATTCGAAAAAATACAGTTTTACAGTATTTGCACCGTATTTTAAACTGTTTCATTTTACAAATTTCCAAAAATAAAAACCCTTAGAAAAATAGCTACGAATATGTCATCTCGATGCAAACCAAGTCACCATACAACCATCAAACTTTTATGGTTACGTAGTTTCTTCGTTTTATGTAAACCGTTTATGTGACGACCTTTTAGATCTTACTCAAATACTCGCTTCGTCAAGAAGAATATATTGGTCAATATAGCATAATATAATTCATAGATTAATATAATCCGTTAGCATTAATCGTGTATGAAATTTAAGCAAAAAACGCAATTGTATGAATTGCATCTGACCAATAAAGCAGTAAGTCTTTTGTAAATATGCCATTAAATATTGCTCAAACATGTGAGGAATAGAATCCTCTCAATTTCAAAAATTGACACATAATTTTCACTCTACATATCTCTACATATAATATCTTCAATGAGTAGGGTAATTTCACCATTTTTTTTTATTCATCTCTAATGAAAAAAAAAACAAAGAAACGAATGATGTTGTGCGCACATTGATGTCGGCATGCGAAATTAACCTAAATCTTATCTCATAAATTCTGTGGGAAATAATCAAACCCTAAAACCTAAAATGGGTGGGTATCTATCCAACTCAGCAACTTATGAGCACTAAAACCTTAAAAATCTTGCAAGTACCATTCTGGTACATTCTAGTGGACCAAAGTTTTGGCCTTTCTGACGTGTCACCAACCAAGTAGGTGTTGAGATGTTTACTGTTTACAACTCTCTTTGCTTAGGGTTTTACTAGTGCAAGGAGAGCAAGTTGGTCTTTTACCTAAACCGAATTGTCGTGCTCATAGTTTGGTTTCCATATTGAAAGGACTCGTTTAGGAAATACCCTTTTAAAATCTTTCCGCCAACATATTTACAAAAAAATCTATTTCCCCCTCAACATTATATTGAACTATGTAATTCTTTGAAACAAATGATGAAAGCTGCAATAATCAATACAATTCTACTAGGTGTGGATTGTGTCGAGTAGAGTTATTTGCTTTATCATTTTTTGTGATGTTAATCATTTTCTTTTTCTTGTTGTTGTCTTGTCTATATAGGAAATTGGTATATATAAAGTAATGTATGTTATGTCAACCATTTTAATTATATGAAGTGCGTAAATGATCAGTTTCGGAGAGTGAAAACCTACAATCGAAAGTAAATGATCCTTAGACTTAACCATACGGGCCAACGAATCAGTCCTACAATATAGCTAGCGGGGAATTAAAGAAGATAATAACAAGTTTTTTGGGTTCTTGTTTTTTTTTTGGGTATAAAAACTAAATACGTACATGTTTACAAGATTAACATAGAGATAACAACATACTTGAACATTTTCTCTTGTTTAATATGGTATCGAAGTGACAAAATACCTAAAATTGATTATCATTTTTCAATAAATAGTTGAATATCGTCTTTTCTATTTATTATATACCACTACTATTTAAATAAATAATCACGTTTTGTAGACATACTAAAACATTTCATTTCTCGACAATTTATCGACCCATAATCCAATTTCTAATAGGCAGAGTAACGCGATGTAATGAAGTCAATCTTTGGTGGAAAAAACTGCATAACTCGGTCGATTTTGATGCTCAGTTGAACATATCTCGATTACAACGATATTACATCTTGCCTTTTTCTCATTCTGTGATGTTATAAATTTAGTTAATTTTTTGTGAGTAGAAATTTTGAGGGAAACTTTTGTAATATAATACTTGGTTTTTCAATGGTCTAGACTTGCTTACTTTTCGTATAGTGTGTATAGATGTTGAACCATATACAAATTTATTAAACTAGTAAAGAAAAACTCATTTAGTCGATTTCCTTTAGTAATTCATTTATATCTAAAGTATTCCGTTCATTGTTCTTGTAATTACTTTTGTTTTTCTTTTTGGTTTCGGTTGACTTTTGGATAAGTCCACATATAAATTGAGTTAACGAATAAAGTGAAATTTCATTAATATTTTTCTCGAAGATAATATATACTTATAGTAAATTCTATACGTATGAGTTTGAAACTCTCAGCATAAAATCTATTCGCAACGCCCATTGTCTTTGTTTTCTCGCATATAGCTAATAGTTTTGACATATTACTCCATATATGCTCTAAAATTTTCGAACCATTATTATTTGAACCATTATATGATTCTTTTATTTTAAATTTTCCTAATACATATATGCTCAAGTGCTCAACTAAAAAGATATTACAGAGTCTCGTTGGACAGTCATTATCTAAAAAGAAACCAACATTTTAGCGTGTAGTCATACACCTTTTGGCTTTAGATCTTTATATATTCTTCGGTTTTATGACAAGTGTCCTTTTAGGATACTTTCTTATTTCACAAAATGATATATATATATATATATAATCCTAATTAGTAGATATATTTTGTAAAAATGTGTGAGACAACTTTAATGTCAAAATACAAAATATTTTGGAATATATCGTAAATAGTTGCATGTTCTTTCCGTATAGATAAATCACTATGAACTTCAATGCTAATGCAACAACATATATATATATATACTGATTGATATACACATTAGATATACGGTTACAATGAATTCTCTTAATTAGATATACCAAACTTGAATTACTGATTTAAGTAGCAAGTGGTAGACCACTAATATAGGGTAACTTAAAGATAATTAGGAACGACAATTGATGGTATCATATAAAGTTAATTAGCCAAAGGATACAAAAGGAATCAAAACTGTTCATCCCTAATACTACGAGCACCTTAACATTATTAATTGTTAGACGTAACATGGTTTTAATTTGGCGATTGCCACTTAATGAAGAGTGGCCTTTATGATGTGTATGACATTGATGGCAGTGAAAGATACTGAGAATCTTTACAATCTAAGGGCAAACGAGAACAGATCCAGTGTCTTAGAGGCAAACTGTTTTTTTTTTCCTAATTGTAAGAGAATGTTCTGTTTTACGTCTACACAAAGATTCCCCTATTCTTTTTTTGCTCGTCAGAGTAATGGTACCGCCCTCACATAAGATCTTTGTTTCTTAAAAAGTGGTTTCAAAAAAAAAAAAAAAATCTTGAATATTCGATCATCATTGACATCTACGCACGATGGACATATTAAGGAATATACTTGACTCTCTTTTTTCTATGAATGCTCTTTTCAGTTTTAATGACGTTTCTTGGTGTGGTTTCTTATTCATAAATGGATTTGCAGAAAGTTTACTTTTTAATATTGATTAGTTAAAAATTCTCGTTTTACAAAGACCTAACATTGGATTCCCATTTACGTGCTCGGATACGTGTTTTTGAGCCTTGATTAATAGTAAAATGTAGGAGCTTCAACCAGGTCATACTAAGGTTTTTAATTCACACGTTAGAAAGGGTAGTTAATGAATTTATTCTTAATAGGGAGAGTCCAATAACAAGATTTAGTGAGACAAATTACAATAATCGTAGTAAGGCAAAATCAAATTAAATAAATGAAAATAAGATAGAAAAAAATGAAAATTCCATATATCTAAATTTATCTTTCGTTTAAATGAAAACGTAATTCTTTTCAATAACATGATATTTATTCATGCAACGTGTTACTTTATTTTAATAAATTTTAATAATTCTTGTTTATCACATGTCGTCTAAAGTTCTAATTAATTAAGCACCACCGGTAAAAATCATCATTTCCGTATAATGAAATAAGGGAATAAAATGTGCAATATATTATCCAAAAGTGGTTAAAAGTTGATTAACAATCAAAAATATTTTTCTATAGCTATTTTCTCAAATGCTTACCTAGAATTTGTTATTGGCTGCAAATACTCATTATAATAATATCTAAGCCGCTTGGAGTCCGGTTTAATTTTGCTTATGTAAGAAAAAAAATGCAACACATAGTGGACCAAAATCTCGTATGTGGTTCCGAAGCATTCCGTCTCTTTTTTCGATGCTACTTTGATTTTCTGACATCACATGGTCACATAGGTAATAATAATAATAGGTTGCAGTGATCTATTTTAGCTGCAGGGTATTATTCAATAGGCTAACGTTGTTGGTTTTTCCATTCAACTGGGCTTAGTGAAAAACAAAAGGGCTTAATTTGAGGCTGCATATATTTCACTGTACAAATCATGTGGTGGTTACTTAAGACAAGCAATTTGATGCTATTGCTGTTGTCGGTTTTGTCCGATGTCACCTTTTGTCTTTAACCAGTCAACATCCATCGTTTCCTATCGAACTTCATCTTTAGGTCTCTCGAGTCTATGGCCATGAATGGAGACATATGGTTTGTCATCGTTTTAGTGAACCGCTTCTCAATTATTTCACCATTCAAAGACAACTATTATCTACATACGCTTTTGATTTAAAAGTGGGAAAGAGAGAAATTTAACTATTAAAAAAAAAAAAAGAGGAGAAAAAAATATGCATACGGCCGTAATAATGCACACTACATATATACTATTAAATTCTTTGAATAAGGTGGTTCTGTAGAATGTTTTTTCAATCATCACAAGACTAATAGTTAGGTTCAAACAATATCATTTACTGTATGGATAAAGAAAAAAAGAGCTTATGTACTTTTCATCAGGTGATTAATTCAGTTGGACACATTGCAAACCAAACTGACAGTGTTGTAAATGATATATTAATATAAGGTTCCTATTAGCTAGAAACTGTGGAATCTATTTCCTAGGATGCATGCATTATATTACGGATAGTGTCGATATATTTGTATTGTACTTATCTTCATAGTGTGATAAGGTTTAGGTTCCCATATATTAGCATATTGAGTTTATCATGTATTTGGTTTCTCATGTATAAATACCACATTGTGGTTATTCAATAAAGCAAGGCAGTTTGATATCCGATTCTATATGGTATCAGAGCTGAATTTTTAATAAAAATATTTTCCTTGTTCTAAAAGTGTCGACAGTTTCGACTTATCTTGCGTGCCAAGAAAACGATGACTACCACCGGAGAACAACAGTCTAGTTCGTCCGGGGCTCTTGTCTCAACGTCGTCATCAACAACGGTGTCGCCGTACACTCTGTCCAGTTCCGACAACCCAGGAACGGTGATCTCCTCTGTTCTGTTGAACGGAGAAAATTACAATGAGTGGTCTGAAGAGATGTTGAATGCTCTTCAAGCCAAGCGAAAAACTGGTTTCATTGATGGGACTATCACGAAACCTTCGAACGATGATCCTAACTTCGACAATTGGAAGACAGTGAATTCAATGATTGTCGGTTGGATTCGAGCTTCGATCGAGCCTAAGGTGAAATCAACTGTTACGTTTATCTCCGATGCAAATCTTTTGTGGGATGAACTGCGACAACGGTTTTCAGTCAGTAACAACGTCCGTGTTCATCAGATCAAGGCTCAGCTTGCCTCTTGCCGTCAAGAGGGACAGGCAGTGATCGATTATTATGGCAAGCTGTGTAACCTTTGGGATGAACTGAAAAATTATCAAACAAGTGCAGTATGTCCTCATGGTTCACTCATGTCTGCACTAGTCAAAGAACGTGATGATGAAAAGTTTCATCAATTCGTCATGGGACTTGATGATTCACGTTTTGGTGGGATTTGTACAAGTCTGATTAATATGGATCCACTCCCGTCTCTTGGTGTTGCCTACTCCAAAGTCATACGTGAAGAACAGAGACTTGCTTCTTCACGACAGCAGGAACAACGGCAGGAGGCTGTGGGTTTTCTCACACGTCGCGAGTTGGTTTCTCCAGCCGTAGTCGCAGAGAATCAACCTGTGACTCGTGTGGAGTCCTCCATTATCAGGTCCCGTCCTGTGCTGTGCTCCCACTGTGGTCGTTCGGGACACGAAAAAAAGGACTGTTGGTCAATAATTGGTTTCCCTGACTGGTGGACGGATCGTAATGGTGCTGGTCGCGGTTCTAGTGGTCGTGGTCGAGGCGGTCGAGGTGCTGGACGTGGCAGAGGACAGATAGCTACGGCACATGCAACAAGCTCCAATCCTTCAGCTCTTCCGGAATTCACACCAGACCAGCTTCGTGCCCTGTCTCAACTTCTTCAAGAAAGAACTTCTTCTACTAGTTTTGATAAGTTATCTGGTAAGCCAAAGTTTGGCGACGTTATCCTTGATACAGGGGCCTCCCATCATATGACTGGGAACCTTACTCTCTTGACTAATGTTGGTCCTATTCCACCTTGTTCGGTGGGTTTTGCGGATGGTAGCAAAACAATGGCCTTAAGTATGGGAGAATTTCCTCTTTCGGAGAAAATTTCCTTAACTAATGTTCTTTATGTCCCAACCTTGAACTGTACTTTGATCTCTGTCTCCAAGATTGTGAAGCAAACTAAGTGCTTGGCCACTTTTACTGATACTATATGTGTTTTGCAGGACCGTTTTTCGAAGACTTTGATTGGAAGAGGTGAAGAGCGTGATGGGGTTTACTATCTGACTGATTCTACACATTACGATCTACATGCATGTATGATATATACACACCGACGTAACATGATTTATCTTTTCTTTTCTTTTTTTGCGATGAAAATTACATCATACTGTATCAATTTATTTTCAGTGTCTTTTTATGATAATTTATTGGTTATCTTCAGATCAAGAAAGTTTTAGACCGAGTCCGTAGTCTCTTCAGATCATCGACCAAAAAGAATATATATAAGTATTTTAGTTCACTCCCCATTGCCAGCATTCGCATTCGTGATCATAAAAACATTAAACCTTTGGATAGCTAGTTGATTCATTGATTGAACTACTGACGTCCAGGAAGTTTTAGATTGTTGGTTTATTTAATTTTTTTATAGTTTGATCAGCCACTCTAATACATATGGTGAATTCACATTCCATCATTATATTTTTCTATATATAAAATTGTACTTGAATTCGGATTTGATATGAAAAAAAAAATAGTTTTGTTCGAACCGGTTGAGAATCTAAATTATAACTGGTTGTAATTTATATTTCATACATAATTTATACTTGAGGGAGCAAAATGTTAAATTTGGGCTTATAGTGGACTTCTTACTAAAAACCAAATTGGCAATTAGTAGATTGATCATATTTCTTTTATATATTAGTGATAATCCCTTCAAACTTCAGATATGGCACTTGGATTGTATCCCAACACAAAATGCATAGGTGCACAATATAATGATATAGATTCGTTTTGATTTCATGTATGTATAGGTTGGAAGAACAATGTACGTGTAATCTCGACAGGACGACCGTTGTGAAAGTATAAATGGGTACAAAAGACTTTTGTGTGTGGTAGACAGTTTGCCCCTCCCCTTTTGGGTTCCCATGTGAAACCTCATATGATCTTACGTAAGTACGTGTCTTTTCTTAATTTTGGACTGTAAGGAGATAACTGTTTTCTTTCGTCTTATATATGGTAATTCAAATCTATCCCTCTTTACACATTACAATATCCGAGTTTTGTATGGAAAAGGAACAAGAAAAAAAATAATCATTGTAAGCTTCCATCGACTAGAAGGGGTGAAAATTACTTGCTTTTTGCAAATTTTTTCTTTGACTGAAGAAAACCCTTAAATGTTTGACAGAAATAGTATATGTTTGTATTTTATATTTATCGTAAACATTTTTTTAATTCAACTTGCTAGGGCGGCTATAGAAATTTGGTTTAACTTATCAAACCTCTTATTCAATTAATGATTTGACGCTAAAACCAAACAAAAACTGTTAGTTTTATAATGTTTATTTTTTGTAAATTTGTGTAGCAAAGTCAAGAGGACAAAATCTTAGGTGGAACCAGAACGATTCTGAAATTTTGATTCTGATTTTAGGTCCTTACAAATATTTTTGTTTGTTCATTACAGAGTTACGAACTTTTAACCTGAAAAATAATTATGCCTCTTTCATATTCATGTTCGATTTTCTACACTCAAGAAAATGAATAGTTTACCCGAACACTCTCTACTCTCTACTCTCTAGTATGACTCATTATCATTTTATTTTTTTTGCATGTTAATAATCATTACTATAATTATATTGTGATGAGCTAGTGGTCCTATTTAAGTGTGAAGTCTCTATGTGGGTTTAGGTTATAGAAGGGTTTTTCTTATGTGTTCTAGAAAAACTTTTACACTTTACAACTTGACCATCCGTTTCCGTAAACGCTCTTAACAAAACATTATATATCATTAATTAGATGATAATTAGTTAAGCCTTCTACAGTTCTACTCAATTAATTAAGACTTAAACCTCAATGTTTCACTTTCACACCGCTCATAAAAAAGAAAGTACTTCAATTTTCAAGGACGCCAGGAGGTGGGCCTGTCCTGTTCAAGACGTTCTTTATAACGTGCACACAATTTGTCAAGGATTTGGAAGATTAATAACTGATTAATTCAATTTTACAGTTGAAGTTGATTGTAAAAACTATAAAATCTTAAAAATTTCGCATGAGTTGGAAGAATAATTACTGATTATATATATTTTTTTCTTTTGACCTATCTAGAGAGGATTCAAATGATAATGAGTACTAGTATAGTAGAGATAGTTTATAAATTTATTTTAAAAACCTAATTTATTTATTGATCACAGCACAATTTCCAGATACCTGGAAAGAAAATGATGAGAATAAAAGAAGTGGTACATGAGAACTAAAGAAAAGAGACGAAGACCACAAAAACCGAAAAAAAGGGAGAAGAAAAGTTAGCTAGAGTGCACAACTCAAACAATGCATTATTAATGAGTCTCTATATAAAAGAGTCACTACTTAAACTTGGTTTTAGTTCTGGACATCCTTGCTAGTCTGGTCTTCCGCATCGTTCATGTTCTGGCTCTTTACCTCGGTCACTTGAATCTGAGTCTCAAGAACATTGTGAACAGCAGGCGGTTGATGAACCGTCGAATCCAAAATCGGACCGGGTGTAATGGTTGTTAGCTTCGCTATATCGATGGAGTGATCGGACGCAACCGCTTTGGATTTGTCTGTCTTCTGAGCCACCGGAGTTTTGTAGTACTTGAAAATTATGTAGAGAATCATTTGAACAGCTCCTAAGAACGCGCCCAATACATTTGGAAGCTTCAATAATAAACAAAATATGTGTAAAGGACATTAATATTCCATCTATTGTCGACAAAAGAAGTTGGCAAAGAAAAATAACAAGGAGAAATTACCGACATCGCAACAGAACAAATGAGATTTTTTGTTTCTATTATATATCTTATTGTACTCAATTCCTTAGCACATTTAGTGGGGTTCCAATTATTTTATAATAATGCTACTAATGAAGCGAAATGTGTGTACGGTTCAAAATCATATATTCGTTGCCACGACATTCATATTCGACACTAAGTATTTAAAAATATAGTTTGAAATGAGGAAAAAAGACAAAGGTAACTACTGTTTTTTACTTTATTAAAGAACCACCCACAATAATAATCTAATCATTTTATGTTGTGTTGTCCTTTTACTATATGCTTAGAAATGATAGAAACAGAACATAAATAATAATTGAGAATTATATGAATAAAACTCACCGCAACGTAGAAGTCTTTAATAGCAAGACCGTAGAATAGCCACGTGACAGCGCTTAACGTAAGAAACAACGATAAAGAGAAGGGCATAAACTCCACACTTCTTGTACGTACCACCACTCTCTGCACCAAATTTAGTAGTTTTTAACTATTTTACTTTTCCCAAAGTGAAACTATATAATATGTTCCATATAACCAGGAAAGGAAAGACAAAACAACTTTTTTTGTATTATTTAGGCCCGCTATATATAGGTCAAATTACGCAAAACATGGCTCGTTCGAACTTATAAACGTACCATGATACTCAAAGGAGCTGCGAACACACTGACGGAAAATCCAACGCAAATCCCTCCGAGCACTTTCTCACGTGTGGAACCTTTGGTTAAGAGCTCGCAGACAAGAACAATGACAGCAAACCCCAAAAAGTTCAAGAGACCAAGAACTTTCAGAGTGGATATCTGCAACATAAGCATCTAGTTATTAGCAAGCCGGACACAAAAGCATTTACGTATGTGTATATATGTGCATGTTTATGATCAACGTGAAAGCTACAATAAAACTTATATAAAGGTATAGAAAAAGATGTTTCAACACATACTCTGGTTTTTTTGTTAGCATAGGTTACAAAGAGGACGATGTAGATGGTTTCGATGACGCATCCGACAGCGTTTATGGTGATGAGAAGGAAACCTGATCCATCCTTTTGCATAGCGTAGTAAATCCAAAGCATCGCGCTGAAGATCGCGGAAAGATAGGGAAGAGACTGAAATCCTTCTGTAGATTTCTTCTTGACGATCCGTATAAAAGTGGGCCTAAATAATTCAAAAACAAAAAAAGTTGAATTATTTCGAAACATCAACAAATATTGAGAGACTTTGTAAGAACATGTTGAAGCTTACACTGGGGCCAAGAACACGACGAATGATATGATGTTACCTGCAAATTTATTGTGTTATAAACATTGTGAGTTTTAAAACGTAAGTCAAAGTGTTGGTAGAGTTTGCTAGTATATATGATGAACCTTTCTGTAAATGCTTATATATACACACGTACCCATGATTCCGAACACAAACGCCCATACATTGTGAGTTAGAGCCATTTCTTGCTGTTTTCTCCCTTTGTTTGGTCGGACTATCGAAAAGTTATGAATGGAAAAGAAGTATTAAAAGACCAAGATCAAAAAGAGAGAGACAGAGATCTTAAAGCCTCTTCTAACCCTTGAAAGCCAAGCTCTAGTTTGTGAGTTTTAGCTATGAATTTACAATGCCAATGTTACAAGATATATATAGAGGGTTCACATGTGAAAGGGTGCAACGTTAGTACGTTTAAGACGACATCGTTTACAGAGCGGTGAGAGAAGGACATGTCACATTATTGGTCTCAGATATTTCTAATTTGTTTTCTTTTAAATAGAAATTAAATGTATGACATTTTCATGTGGTATGCACTCTTGGCGTCTATTTTATTAGTATCAAACTTTTTTTCTGATACCAAACTTAGATCTATATTTTATTATCGTACTCATACGAATGGAGCTTCAACAATTTTTTTCCTTTAAAACCAAAAAGAAAAACTTAAAAGAACGGTCGATAGAGGTTTACTTATAAAGTCATTTAACGAGTGGTTACTTATTGTTTAGCGGTAACCAATAAGCCCCGGATCGGGTGTTAGCTTTCTAGTGAACCATTCAAGTAATATTCTATCATTAATACGCCTTTTCATTCAATTTAAATCACCTTTTATAGTAGTATATGATTCTCTAATTAATACTTAATCGGGAGAATCGAGCCAAACGATTCCCTAAATACCTTTTAGTTTTACTTACATTAGCCAATCAACATATATAGCTCATGGCTGATATTAAGTCATGTCACAGAAATTTGAGTTAAAAAGACTAGTTTATGACTTAAAACGACTTTAAGGACTTGTATGTTGGATTTGTTTATACGACTTGCAACAAATTATATACACTTTTGTATGTGTATTTAATTAGCCGTATTAAATTGCTTATAGAGGATATAAAATTTGTTGTAACAACAAAGAAGTTCATAATAGCAAAACATATATATATATAAAACGAAAAAGTCACATCGAAGTTGCCATCGGACGGTACAACCTTTATAAATCCTAACCGTGATCGCTCCTTCTGTGTTCATCGTACCAGTCAACTGAACACTTTCCATTGAGTCTGCGCCACGTGTGCCATATTTTATGTTGCTTATGAGCATCATCATACTCCATGTTTTGGCAGCCAAAATTAGGTCCGTAACTAATTTATTAATACTCTTATTATAATCTCATTTGTGTTTATCTCTTCATCTTATTTTTAAAAAAAAACTTTTGTGACCAAAGTATATCCCTAATTTTTTATTCTTCCAAATAATCAATCTATTTATTACTAATTGCATTAGGGAGTTGGTAATGTTTTAAAATATTTCATCCAAACAGAAACGATCTCATAGTTAACTAGTCATTTTAGAGTATAAACCACTAAAATTTTTAAGAAGAAATGATTACAAAGAAAAATATAAATAGTATACTTTTCACTTTTATGTATAATTTTTTCTATCATATAAAAAAAATTAAAGAAATAAAATAAGAATAGAGCTGTATTGCGTTTTATCTTAACGTGACTGTCGTGTGGTTATAGGTAGGATTCAACATCATACTTCTTGATGTTCCACTTGGCTACTTTTCGTGTTATCTAAATTTATCTACATTTACACAAATGATATCATATCGAAGCAAATTGTCTCATTAACCTTTTCTTTTCTATAGAATAAATCTCTATTATTAATATTTGCTTCCACCAGCTTCCACAAAACTTTATCGACTAGTTTGTGACAAATGAAAACATAAAGTTATAAAACATCACATATTGATGTTATATATTTGAGCTGGCTAAAGTTGATTGGTCACAAATTAATTGTTGCAATTTAGAGAAAAACAAAATAATTACAGAAGTTTCCGATTTGTATCTTATTGTTGATATATACGTGTTAATTTAAAAATTAAGAAATTAGAAAGAGAGACTTGAATATTTTTGGCATATTTCATTTTTGGATAAATCTATGATTTCCATTTTGGTTCCGTATTTCAAGTCATTTACAAATATGTGCATATCGACTTTGTCAATAACCCTAAAGGTTGTTGTCCTATCGTTCTTTTTCTTATGAATTTGAAATCATGCGATGTAGTAAAGCGGTTATCACATCAGTTGATCGAGAGAAACACGTTTACAAAATTTAAAACATTTCATCCCGATCATCATAGCCCCTACAGTGAAGTAAAATAATTAAAGTCTCTTGCATCTTCTTCTTCTTCTTCTTCTTCTTCTTCTTCTTTTTGACATCAGTCTCACTTGCATCTTCTTAAAACTTTGAAAGATGATGAAATTTCGTGACATTTTAAAGTTAGGACCGCTTCTTTTCATGTCCTTTTGAAATGCAAAAGAAAACAATTTCTTATTATCAGTTTGACTTACTACTGAAAACTATATATGTATGGGGTAATTCACATTTGGCATAAGTTTTGGTTAACAACTAATGAGAAGATAGTTCCTTAATTATATTTATAGTCTTCTTGATTTTTTTTTTTATCAGTATATACCCCAGAGAATTCAATTGAAAACTTTCATACCCAATTTTTGAAATTCATCAAGATATTCAATTACCAGACTAGGATCTGTGAGACAAAAAAAATAATAATAACTTATTCATGGAATGTAAAAAAAATTAGTATATAAATTTGTAGAAAAGGTAATTGATCACAGTAGTTTCATTCCATTGTTGTTGGCTCGTGATCGCCGTATCTATATATGCAAAAAAAAAAAAAAAGGGTCAATCAATGTCAGAGCTTCTTGGGTGTGTGTGAATGTGCAATAGAATCAGTGTAAAATTGATAGTGATGATAGTGATGATAGTGATGACTCATCGTTTGCTTTTACTGTCGTTTACCATTCCAAGACAGTCTCTTGGTAAGTGCAGATTAAAACATCACATGACTCTATCTACTCATATAGACATTGCCCGCCCGGTGCCCGGTTCTATTGTATGCCGTTCGTGCCCATGCCACTTGTCACCATGGACCGACGCTCACCTTTTTAAGCACATTTTTTTTTATCTTTCTGTAATTTACCTTTTACTCTTTGTTTGCTCCTTGGCCAGTTTTGTCCTTCACTAACAATTTTAACATCACATGAAAAAAATATGCACGCAGTTAAATTGGAATTGATAAATTTAGTGTGTTTGGTAGATTTGATCCCAAGAAACAAGAATGATTTAAAGATGGTGAACGTCAAAGAGAGTTAGATGTAATTCTTTTTACAAAGTAAAATTGTAAAATGTTTAAATTAATTATAAAACGATTTCTAAAGAGTTTGCAGGTTGCCAAAAAAATATACATTCGTAGAAAACGAGACTGTTAAAGTAAATTGTAGAATACTACTCCCTCCGTTTCACAAAGAGTGTCATTCTGGAGATTTTTCTTTGTTTCACAAAAAGTGTCACTTTACAATTTCAATGCATTATTTTATATTTCTAATGCATCTTTTATTTTAGATTTCCTAATTTTACCCTTAATTATAACTAAAATAATACATTAAAAACTTATTAAATAAGGGTATATATATATATTTCAATATTTTCTTAATTTGTGTGAAAAGTGTCAGAATGACACTCTTTATGAAACGGAGGGAGTACAACATAACTTGAACATAATAAAAACAGTTAACCGTCAATTTTGGATACTATATCCAATGATTTTGTTTTAAGATTCGGAGAAAATTGATGTCATGTGAATAATATTTATTTGATTATTTCTATCTCTAAAAGACGTCTTTTAACATTTTTTAAACAAATTTCATAATTAAATATAGATGATCGATCTAGAGAAGAAGACTTTATTTTATTTTATTTTTACAACAAAATACAAGATTGGCTCAATAGAGAAGAAGACTTTATGATTGGATATTGTTGCTATACAGAAATTAATTAAATTTACCTATTTTCGCTCAAGAACTTCGGACGGTAAAGTTATTTAATTATGAGGTGGTGAAACATATGCATTGTAACAGCTAATTTCAGAAGAAGAAAAAATCAGCGTAAATTAAAAAATTAACGGTCCATTTCTAACCCCAATAGTTTGGAACGCCGGTTGACTAGTCATGTAATCATGAGTTATGTTTATCTTTTTTTGCTCTCTCACTCCATGCGACAAAACTACAAATTGTTTTAGGAGATCATTCACCACAAAAGGAGTGCAAGTTAATTTTGAGAACGTTTTTCTCAAAAAGCTGGTAAATTATACGTAGCGTTACAATATACGTATGTGGCTTTTTAGCTCTAACAACATGGAATCAAATTAAGTGTTGATATATGATATGAGTTAAAAAGATTTTAGCAACAAAACAAAAACTTTTGAATTTGCGGATTGATGGCAATGCCAATGAATCATGTGGCAGCACTGAGATATTTTTGGAGTCTTCAGAACTAAGTGAAGCATTTAAATAAGTAAAGTGAGTCGGAGCAAGACGAAATAAATAGATAAAGCAAAAGCACTAAGTAAATATATGAAGATGGTACGATACAAGGAACGATCAGGAACACCTGTTCTTACTTTCCCGTCGAAAAATGATACATGGTGTACACATAACTTTTTAATTGTTTGCTTTTACATCATGCATTCTAGTAGAGTACATGTTTCTGATGTTTCTATTTTAAAGCATTCAAATTAATCTTTTAATGATTTAACATTTTTCCAATTAAACATTGTATATACATGAATATATATATATATATATATATCAATACAATAAAACTAGAATGTGTTGCTCTCCTTAACTGACAACTCAGTATTTTAGGCTCTTCTCAGCTTGACATCTCAGAAAAATTGTTAGCCAATAGAAACATTTCAAATAATACAACTCAACATGTCTTAACCTATAATAACTCTTGTTTTTTCCATGTCATATTTTCTCCTAAATTTGATCTTATTTTGTTGGGCTTAGTTTTTAAAATAAGTGGGCTTTAAAGTTTTTAAAACAAATGATCTTATTATAAGCTATTTCTTAGAATAATGGATACGTGCATCTAAATTTATGAAATACTGTACGACATTTATGTTTTGGTTTCTTCTATTCAATGATCATTTATGTTTGACTTAGACGACTATTAGCACATTTATGTTTGTAAACTCCTCTACCCATTTATGTTTGTCAATTATTAATAGATTTTTTTTAAAAATGAAGCACCGGGCATATTGTTTTGCCACGTGAAATAAACATCGCCTAAATGAAACTGAACCAAATTGACCGTAATATATAAACCGAATTGGTTTAAACTTTGTTTCATCGAGAACATTCCTCAGTAGACACCAGTAGTATTTATGATTGACGACTGATTTCAGTATATATAACCAGAATGGGTTTTACTTTTACATTATGTAACAAATTTTTGCAGATAAAATTAATGTTATGAGTAAAGTTATTTTCGAGGATCTAAAATTTGTTTGTGTAATAAAAATATATATAATCAGTAAGAAATATATGTTTAGATCAAATTACTATGTATCAACTAAATATATAGTCTGTTCTTTCTTTAATCTATGCAAGATTTTTTTTTTGTTATTTTTTTGTGTAAGAATATGTTTCACCCGTGAAATATTATACCAATGGTATTAAGTAAGTCAATTGCCTATAATAATAATTATTTTGATAATTTTATTTATAAAAATTTAATATGTGAATAGTAATCAGTTTTTTTAATAGGTGAAAAAATTAGAGTTTTGAAAATGTTTTAGATCTAATAATATTATATTTTAATAATTAAGTATGTTATAAAAATGATTAAAATAAATTTTAAAATTGAAATGTTTGATTTTTTAATTAATAGAAAATAAATATTCCTTAATCATTCAATAACAATTATGTGTAAATATTCATAAAAATGAGGGCAATAAATTCATTGACATTAACCCATCATCATATCAAAAGCCCAATCATAAACCCCAAAAAGGAGATGTCAATGACAAAAGAATGTTTTGATGGATTTCTTTTTTGATTAAAAACATTCAATAAAGTTTCATATCCCAAGAAAAAAATGGTTACAATTTTGAACACAAGTTTGACTCATATGAGTTAATTTTTCTAAAGCGAGAAAAAACATTTTTTCATTATATGTTTAATAATTAATTAACTAATCTCATAAACATGTAAGGAAGTAGAGTTGATATAATTAACACAATCAAAAAAAAATTTTAAAACAAAAAGTTCTTAAAAATATCCTCCGTGTTGATAAAAACATGAAATATCAAATGCCAAAATGGATTAAATAAAACAAAACAACTAACAATAATAATGGTCCTCCAATACATCCTAATACAAGAAAATATTGATTATAATTTACAATTTCATTACAATAATAAAAGTAGAAATACATAATAACAAAAACCTAAAACCAAAAATATTACCAATGAACATTGTCAAAACTATATTAATAATGACTTTTGAATTATAAACACATATAAAATTATTCAAAAATAATAAAAATAAAAATAAAATATAAACAATCCCGCGGCGTAGCGCGGGTACTATCCTAGTCTTATATAATAAGAGAAGGTTTTTCTCTAACTTCTGCTTAGAACATGACACCTGGTTTATTATATAACTGACACATGTCTTCTTTTAGTTTTAAAGGCCATTGTTTTTAAATTTTCATATTAGGCTTGACAAAATAAGACCAATTACAAGCCCAACAAATATAATTGACAGCCCTTACACCCATCAGGAGTATACGAACCAAACGATGTTGAATTCCTGTACCCACCTTCTCACAACCATCGTTTCCAGCAGTTACCACTTCCGATGTACCTTCACAGATCTCATAATCATTGGGTTTCTTTGGTTTAATTCTCCTACTCCACCTCCTAATTCTAAATCATTTCCGGTTTGATGTCTGTGTCAAGATCCCGAACACCTATTTGAAGTTTCGAACAGTATGTAACATTAATCCTGTCCAAAATCGTTTTCAAATTGTTTGGAATCAAATTTAACATTTTTTAAAAATGGGTTTAGATCTGCACTACCAATTAGAATCATATGAACCATTATTATGATTACATTATTTGTATTACTTATTACAATCTTTAAGGTAATTAAAGACATTATGTAACATTAATCATGTCCAAAATCGTTTTCAAATGGTTTGGAATCAAATTTAATTTTTTTTAAAAAAGGGTTTAGATCTGCACTACCAATTAGAATCATATGAACCATTATTATGATTAAGTTATTTGTATTACTCATTACAATCTTTAAGGTAATTAAAGAATTCCATTCAAATATATCCTTCATTTTCATCTTTACGTTTACCACCCAATTATAATGTAATGAAACTAATACCAAACACCTATGATTTCATGGTCATTAACATTTCATTTCAATCCCTGATTACTCTCCCTCAACCATTGCATTAAGTTTTCTTTTTAAATAACAACCTTTGACGACACTAACCTTCTCTCTCTCACAGCATGGGTAAAACTAAAACAATACCGCCCTACTCTACCCTTTATTCAACCTCCAACGAAACATAGAACACTGGTATCAATAGGATTGTTGTTCGGGTCATCCATATTTGGAAAGTTCGAGACTTTTGAAGAAACAATATCTTACTTCCTGATGAAAATGTATATTATCACTATTATTGTTCCTCTTGACCCCTGATTTATCTCCATTTTAACATATTCATTTCGCCTTTGTTTCAGGATTGTGCTATACAAGCTTCAGTCCTTCCTAATCGTGTGCCTAAGTTTCAAGAACAGTTGGTTAAAGGCCAATTGTACAACATCAATGATTTGATGTTGTCTCATCCTCCAACCGTTATCATCGCACCAAATACAAGTGGAGAATTGTTTTCACAGAGAAAACGTCTTTGGAGACTGTTAAAAATGACAATGCTCTATTGGTTTTGATTATTTTAGGTTCTCTACTTTTTCAGACTTGCTTAGACAAGGGTGAGGAGCTTCCAGGTAACAACCTATTTTGCACTGTTCGCATTTCTGGTATCCTAGCTTCCACTTTGTTCTTTAGTATATGATTTATATCTACATTTACCCACTCACCAGATGTTGTTGGCAAAATATCCTCATCTCGAACATCTGAAAACAAAGATCAAAACCACCATTCAAAGACAATTTTAATATAAACTATAACTATAATACACCTATATGTGTATATAGTTTTTTATAAAGTAAAAACAAGACATATTAAAGAGAGGGAGAGAGAGGAGAGGCTACGAGAGAGTGGGGAGAGTAAATGCTTTTCTTATTCTTATTATCACTTTCTCATGTTGTACAATTATATTTATAGTGGAATGAAAGAGTTATGAGTCATACTAATTATTAACATGGTAATGACATGTGTGATGACATGTGTTGATGGATTAATCAACTTGTTTTACAACACTCCCCCTTGATTATCCATCACTAGAGAACTACGTACTGCCTCGTTAAAAACCTTATCATGGAAAAACCTATTGGGATAAAAACCATGACAAGGGAAAAAGAGTACAGTGACGTAATCTCCCCCTGGAAAAGATATGAGTGGTCTTTTCTTCAAAGATCTCGTAGATGACGCATTCCGATACTATGAATATGCTTTCTGAACATGGTAGTCGGAAGCGATTTTGTAAAGAGATCTGCTGCGTTGTCACTTGATCGGATATATTGGATATTGACTTGCTTGTTCTTCTCGAGTTCTTGAATGTAGGAGAAGAATCTTGGAGGAATATGTTTTGTTCTGTCGCTCTTGATATAACCTTCTTTGATTTGAACGACACAAGCTGCATTGTCTTCGTATAGCGTCGTTGGCTCCTTACTGCTGACCATTCCACTTGCATCTTTTATATGATTTGACAAGCATCTGAGCCATACACATTCTCTGCATGCTTCATGAAGCGCTATTAGCTCTGCGTGGTTCGAAGAGGTGGCGACCAAAGTCTGTTTTTGTGAACGCCACGAGATTGCAGTTCCTCCAATTGTGAAAACGTATCCAGTTTGGGATCAAAATTTATGTGGATCCGATAAATATCCTGCATCTGCAAAACCAACTAGACCAAACGCAGAGTTTCTACGATACAACAATCCCAAGTCAATCGTATTCAAAGGAGTCGCTTTATCCATATAAAAGCGCTTTAAAATCTTTTTCGTATAATTTGACTGATGCACAAATACTCCATCTTGGAGATGTTCTATTTGAATACCGAGACAAAATTTTGTCTTTCCAAGATCTTTCATTTTGAACTCTTCTTTCATATGAGTTCTAGCATCATCAATCTCCTTTTGAGTTCCAATTATATTGAGATCATCAACATATACAGCAATGATCACAAATCCCGATGAGGATTTCTTTATAAATACGCAAGGGCATATTTCATTATTTACATACCCTTTCTTCAATAAGTAATCGCTTAAGCGATTATACCACATGCGTCCGGATTGTTTTAATCCGTAAAGTGATCGTTGAAATTTTACCGCATATATCTCATTAAACTTTTCCTTTAAAGTCTCAGGAACCTTAAATCCTTCTGGAATTTTCATGTGTATTTCATTATCCAATGATCCATATAAATACGCTGTCACTACATCCATAAGGTACATTTCTAAATTATTAGAAGCTGTTAGACTCATTAAGTACCTGAATGTAATTGCATCCATGACCGGAGAATATGTTTCCTCATAATCAACTCCCGGCCTTTGAGAAAAACTTTGTGCAACGAGTCGGGCTTTATATCGTGTTAACTCATCTTTCTCATTTCTTTTTCTCACTAAAACCCACTTGCACCCAACAGGTTTTATATCATTAGATGCAGTGACAATAGGTCCGAAGAAATTTCTTTTAATAAGGGAGAACAATTCAGTTTGCATTGCACTTTTCCATTTCTCCCAGTCAGGCCTTTGTTGGCACTCTGACACAGACCTTGGATCAGGATCATCATTTTCATATTCAATCTCTTTAGATACAGAAAAAGAAAATATTCCATTATCATCATCGATTTCATCTCTAGCCCATAATTTTCCATCTTGGGCATAGTTAATAGAGATCTCATAATTTTCTGTATCGTCTTCCTGATGAATTTTCTCTTTACTTGGTTCCTCTTGAACCTTTTCATTTCCGTCTTTTATTTTCTTTTTCTTTCGGGGATTTTTATCTTTAGAACCTATTGGCCTCCCCCGTTTCAATTGAACTTTAGGCTCATTAACCTTTTTCCCATTGATTTTCTCTCTAGGAATTTCAACTCTTGATGGTGCATTTGCAGCGGGAATATGTGATTTTGTCACCCTTTTTGTATCTGAATGCATCTGGTAATTGATTTGCCAAATTTTGTAAATGTACAATTTTCTGAACTTCCAGCTCACGTTGATTCGTAGGGGGATCAAGATGTACCAAAGATGGTGTATTCCATGTAATCTCTTTTGGTACCTGTTTAATTCCTCCCCCTAAAGCTGGAAATTCATCTTCAATAAAATGGCAATCAGCAAAACGTGCTGTAAACATATCACCAGTTTGTGGTTCAAGATAATTTATGATACTCGGTGATGCATAACCGACATATATTCCCAATCTCCTTTGTGGCCCCATTTTTTTTCTTTGCGGTGGGGCTATAGGAACATAAACCGCACATCCAAAAACACGGAGATGAGAAATGTTTGGTTCTTGACCAGACGTTAATTGTAAAGGGAATATGTATTGTATGCACTTGGTCGTATTTGGACTAACGCTGCAGCATGCAATATAGCATGACCCCATATAGAAATTGGGAGTTTTGTTCTTAATATCAACGGTCTAGCAATGAGTTGTAACCGTTTAATCAAAGATTCAGCCATGCCATTTTGTGTATGAACATGAGGGACCGAATGTTCAACATCAATTCCCATTGACATACAATATTCATTAAAAGCTTGTGAAGTGAATTCACCAGCGTTATCAAGCCTTACTTTCTTTATGGCATAATCAGGGAATTATGCTTTTAACCTGATTATTTGGGAAATGAATTTTGCGAAAGCCGTATTTCGTGTTGTCAAAAGACACACATATGACCATCTACTAGATGCGTCAATCATTACCATAAAATAACGAAATGGCCCGCATGAAGGGTGGATAGGTCCACATATATCACCATGTATTCTCTCTAAGAATATTGGCAATTCATTCCCGACTTTGGTTGGTGATGGCCTAATTATGAGTTTTCCTTGAGAACATGCATCACATGAAAACTCACCAGAACAATAAATTTTCTGGTTTTTTAACGGGTGGCCATTAGAATTTTGCACAATTTTTCGCATCATGACTGAACCAGGATGTCCAAGTCTCTCATGCCAAATCTTAAACGTATTAGTAAACTTTGAGTTTACTGTAACATACGATGCGTATACATTTATTTTTGTGCAATATAATCCAGAGGATAACATTGGTAACTCTTCTAATATATGTTTTTCCTCGGATTTGATGCAAAGATATTCAATGCCATTCTTATTCATAGTCTCTATATGATATCCATTTCTTCGGATATCTCTGAAACTTATCAAGTTTCGTTGAGACTTAGAGGAATATAATGCATCTTTTATTTCAAATTTTGTTCCCCTTGGCATTGAAAAATTGGCTTCGCCAAAGCCCATTATAATCTTTGCATTTCCAGATATAGTGCTCACGCCTTTAGCGGAGTCATTCATTTTGAGAGAGGAGAAATATTTTTTATCTCTAAATATTGAGTGCGTAGTAGCACTATCTGCTAGACACATTTCTTCATCCTCAAGCTCAAAAGTTGACATTTTCTGGAGATAAAATATTCATAAAATATGCATTAATATATAACAAAGTCTTAGGAGATTTAAAATATATTACAAAAAGACTTTAAACACCAAAAGTTTTAATCGCATGATTTTCCACTCTCTTGATTGACGAGGAAATCTGCGATATCCAGATGAGTTTCATCATTGAGACCATGGTAGGAAGGTCCAGCTTCATTTGAGATGAGATTGGTCTCAACGTCTCTTTCTTTTTCCTTTTGAGACGCTTGATATAGATCGGCCAAATGCTTTGGTATACGACAAGTTTGGTACCAATGACCTTTCATGCCGCATCTGTAACAACTACTCTCATCTTTTTTCTTTATAACGCGGCTGGCATCATTTACATGAAGATCGTTGTTGGCTTTGCCAGCGTTGAAGCTATTAGAATAGTGACCTCTTCCTCTACCTCGGCCACGACCTCCTCCACGTCCACGACCACGGCCACGGCCTCGACCGCGTCCGCATCCTCGTCCTTGCCAATTATTATAACTTGATGAAGCAACATTCACTTCTGGAAGTGGAGCTGATCCAGTTGGACGAGTTTGATGATTCAGCATCACGAGTTGATTATTTTGTTCAGCAACTAGAAGAACGTGCATTAACTCAGAAAATCGAGTGTATCCTTTGGTCCAGTATTGTTCTTGCAGGATTGCATTTCCAGGATGAAAAGTTGAGAGCGTTTTTTCGATCATATCATAATCGCTCACTTCTTTGCCACACAAAGTCATCCTGGAGGTGATTCCGAACATAGCAGAATTAAATTCACCAACACTTTTGTAATCCAAGAACCGGAGATTTAACCACTCATGTCTAGCCTTTGGTAAGATCACATATTTCTGGTGATCAAACCTATCTTTGAGTGATTGCCAAAGATCTACAGGATCTTCTTTCGTGATGTACTCGTTTTTCAGATTATCGTGGAGGTGGTGGCGTAAAAACACCATGGCCTTGGCCTTATCCTCATCTGACGTTGTTTTCGACGGATCGATGGTGCTTAAAAGCCCATCCGATCTCAGATGCATTCGTGCATCCGATGCCCATGTCATATAATTTTTTCCAGATACATCAAGGGCAAGGATTTCGAGTCTAGCGAGATTTGACATAATTATCTACATGAATAATAAGTCCATTATTAATTTATTCATGAGATTTTGAGGAGGCAGAGCCTTCCATAATATAATATAAATCTTAACATATGATCGAGAAGGCAGGGCCTATCTTTCTGATCAAGAATGTAGATCTATATGATCAAGGAGGCAGTGTCTACCATTATGATCAAGGAGAAGACATAGTCTTTTTACTCCGTAAATATCTCATATATATATTCTTGAATTTAAAGGAATTTAAATAAATTCTAAATAAACAAATTCGACATAAATTAGATGTTACCTCAAAAGAGTGATCTGTATAGAAACGGTTGGATCGGTTGGAGCAGAGAGACGATCGTGCTGATAACGTGATATAAACTATAACTATAATACACCTATATGTGTATATAGTTTTTTATAAAGTAAAAACAAGAAATATTAAAGAGAGGAAGAGAGAGGAGAGGCTACGAGAGAGTGAGGAGAGTAAATGCTTTTCTTATTCTTATTATCAGTTTCTCATGTTGTACAATTCATATTTATAGTGGAATGAAAGAGTTATGAGTCATACTAATTATTAACATGGTAATGACATGTGTGATGACATGTGTTGATGGATTAATCAACTTGTTTTACAACAAATTTAAATTTAACACTGACTTGCATTTTAGAAAGGTTAGCTTACATTTCTATCAAAATATCAGTTTCAATGTTTAGTCATAAATTTATATTCCAATCTCTTATTTTTCTTCATCTAAAATTCAATATTGTCCCATAAATTTTAAACGGCCAAATTTTGCTACTATAATGGCTGACTGGCTGGTTCCTTAATATGTATATTTCATGTGTCTGTATTCTTACTCAAATTATTGTTATGATTCTAGGAAAGTTCTAATGTCTCTGAAGCATTTTTCCTTTAGATCACGTCAATGATTTGCTCATTGCACAATTTATTTTTAAATCCCATTATCGCCCTTAAAATCCCAATAAATTAGCTTACATTTATATCAAAAAAAATAAATTCAGTGTATAGTCATAAATTTATATTCCAATCTCTTATTTCTCTTTATATAAAATTCTAAATTATCCTAATTTTAAACGGGCAAATTCTGCTACTATAATGGTTGACTGGCTGGTTCCTTAATATGTATATTTCATGTGTTTTATTCTATTTTGTACTCAAATTATTGTTATGATTCGAGGAAAGTTCTAATGTCTCTGAAGCATTTTTCCTTTAGATCACGTAAATGATTTGCTCATTGCACAATTCATTTTTAAATGAAAATGGAGGATTGAAGATCTCAGACAAGGAACTGAAGTTTATGCAAAAATGTAAAGTAGTAGTCTGGACTGGTAGTTAGGTGGAGGAGAAAACCTTTACGGAATGACCAAACAATCAAATAAAAAATTTAGTTACTCTTTTTTTCTCCTTTAAGCTTTTTTCCTATTGCCATATTGAGTAAGTTGTAATAACATTTTCTGTTTTATCTCAACAAGTTTAAAAAGTTAATTACAGTATGGAGACATCATGAGCCTACGTGCATGTACACTACGACGTATTCATAAAGTCAAAACAATGTAACTTAGCCTAAGATATATATCACACAACGGTATAATTGTGTTAGAAAATGATTTTTATGAGTTTAATATTTAATTATACATTCTTTTATTTATATATTATTCTAACTTGGATATTTGTTAAAACTACTACGGATAGGGAGATCTAAAGCTTAAAATAGATGATCAGATCTCTATTATATATATGTCAAAGGAAGATATTAGAGAAACAACGTTAGACGAGGTGATATGTAATTGATTTTAGTTAACTTGTGATATGAGACTTAAATTTCAACTTTCGCTTATGTCTTTACGTAACAACTAAATAAAGATGATGAGGATTTGCCTTAAACAATGTCAAAGTGAATAAAATCACCAAAATGTAATCTTTATTTTATTTTGTTTTTGGTTTAAAGCCACTAAATAGGCTTTGAATTTTGAAGGATTCATATCATTTTCCGTCTTTGTGTTGACAGGACAAAATAGGTGTCTTTTATGTTAGGGGTTACCAACAATTAAAAGGGAAATAAATTACACATTGTCTGAATCTGAAGATGAAAAATGTGCAACATTAAGAAATATAATATTTATTTTATATCTCCAAACTTCATCATCTTTAATAAAAAATTACTCATGGGATAAATTCAAAACTCAAAAATGATGGTAGATCTCGGTTATTTCTGTAAGGCCACAACGGAAACAACGTCCAACAAGTTATTAAGTGACATGTATTAATATGACTATATGAGTCTATCTTCTATAATTTTTAGTTGACAAATTACGTGTTGACCCAACAGAAAATACAAAGTCGATGATCATTTGCCCATACAGCTTACATCAAACATGTTACTATTCTCGAAGTTGTGTAGTATTGATTGGCCATTTTAATGTTAAATATCATTTCAATTTTTACAAATACATTGCATAAATCATATATTTTGTAATCACAAAATTCACCAAGAATGTATTGCAATGTGGTTACATCGCAAAACAACATGTCCTAGAAGAGAATCAGTCTAAGTTTTTAAACATTTCGTTATTCAAAAAAGTAAACATGATTAAATAAAATCCAATATACATGAGGGTGTAGTTTAATAACTTTTTTTCTTTGTCGCCAACTGTTTTCATTAAATATCTTAAAAGGATTACATGGTGAATAAGAGCCTAATTACAAGATATAAAAGCCCAATTAACCCAAAAGTATTATAAGCAGAGAAACAAAATGAATGGGTCAATAAGGGACAAGTGTATAACATGTGTTTGCGTGCACGTTGAAGGGGAATTGCGACGACCAACTCATGTCACTGCCACCGCCTTTCCGCCGGAGCTGAAACTCCGACCACAGCCAAAATTTCCGGCAAGTATAGCACTTTGTCCACAATATGGTCTGTCAAATTTCAGCTTGTAACTCTGAAATTCACCAAATCTTTTTGCAGCTTTCTCCGAGTATGAAAGAAACAGAGAAACTTGAATTTTCAGATTTGTTAAGCCCCGAAATACACGAGAAGGTGAGATGTCAGATCAGTCGCAAAACACGCTCTCCTAATTCGTTCTTCACCAGCCACCGAATTCCTTTCTTCACGATTCACAAACCCAAGGAGAAACCGTCATCCATAGCCGATCTAACGGCCCCAATAAGTTATGAGGATTTACACCCCTCATGAATAGAATCGAGCAATCCGATGATCCAGAAACTCCGTCCACTACTCGGCTTTGCCTCCTTAAACCTAAGGAGATCTATGAGGTTTTGCAAAAAGAAGAGAAAACTAAAGAAATAGCCACCAAAGCTATGATACACTCGCGCTTAGGCGAGAAATATAACCGGACTTAGCTGGAGACGAAAAGCCGACGATAAGTTTCGTCAGAAAATGAGAATGAAAGCTTTCTCTCTCTGAAAGATTTGAGAGATAGAAGAGAGAGAAAGCGTTTCAAAGAGAGGGTGTAGTTTAATTACTTAAGATACATACTCTTCCCCCAAAAATTAATATTATTTTTTATCAATAAAAAAAACAATTAAGAAAACAAAATACAGAAAGATGAAAACCTAACAGTAAAAAGTATTGCCAATAGAACAAATATGAAGATAAGCTCGTGCGTAGCACGGGACAACTCCTAGTATATATATATATTTGGATGATTTTTGGAATTGATATGTCCTCTAGTCTTAGTTGTATGTATATATATTGATTAGCTTTTCGTATGCTCACCATTGATTAAACCATATAGTCAAATGAAGGGCCCCAAACTCAAACAAGATACTTCAGTTTTTGTGAAATATTTCACCATAGAGTCAAGTGAAATATTGCAGTTTTTGTTTGTTTTCACACAAAAAAAAAAGCAAAATAAGAATCATACAATTACTATCTTGAAAGACAATAAAGTAACATCTAACCTATCAAAAGAGTAAAATAAATCGTTTGGTCGAAATGTAAAGTGTGTGAAAATGACTTGAGAATTATAAATAAAACAAAAGTAAGATCTCCAAAAACCATTTCCATGCATTTTTGTTAGTATTATTTTTAGTTTTTTTTTTTGTGGGTAAACCATTTGCATCTTCCTTAAGTATTCCAGGACCATCTTATGGTTGGCTGTCAATAAAAGATTCCGAATAATTATTAACTTAAACGGGCTACTAATCAATTCCCAAGTAAATTGAAAGCTAGTTAATTATTGATTATTTTTATAGTCTTATGGTACTTGTAATTAAAGTCACAAAGGAATGTTTTCGCCTCCAATCAAGGGAATTCCTTATTCCACGGTCAAAATTCCTTCCCATGCATCCGACCAAGCAAAATGCTTTCTAACAGAATCTGCGAGAAAGCAAAAAAAAGAAAAAAACAGAAAAAGTTGATTTTTTCATTAGTCATGAGACTATATACAAAAGTTGAAAACATTGGTAAGAAGAAAAGAAAACACAAAAAGAAACATATGAAGAAAAGAAACTAAAGTAGAATTTTTGTTTAGTGTATCATCATAACATATTTCCCTTAATTCATTGTCCGTTGAAAGTGCTTTACCCTTCTGTTGAATCATTTATACTTTTTACTCTCAAAGTCTTTGTCTTTTCAATTTCTCAGATCGTTATTGATGGTTGAGCTTAAGTTTTTGCTCACTTCACTTCAAAGGCTCACACACACACGTACATTTCAAGAATATTCCAAACGTTCAAATCAAATATTAATTTGTCATGTACTAGGAGGATAGGAAAGTCTGAACCTCTACGCGTTTTATATTTTCAACAATCAGTGAGATCTTTTTGGTCCACTGATTATATTTCTCTGGTTCACAACAACTTGAAAGTATCGTGAGATCAAAATTCACTTAATGTTAGCTGTCACAGACTTCAGTTTATATAATGTTTTAACAAATTATATAATGAACAGAAACATCTAAATAGGAGTAAATAATAAACATGCTAAAGCACTTCACATAAAACATCCAATTCCGATTAACTATATTACTATCGTAATTTCTTTTAACTTATGCCATATATACTTCGTCCGTTTAGATCAAATCTTTTTTTACTAAAAAAATCAATGTAAAATTTTGAGATTTTTAAAAAATTTGATCCCTACTATTTTAATACATATATTGATCTATGGATTTCTTTTTAGTGCAAAACAAAAATAATTAGATTTTATACAAGTGTGAGAGAACTTCTAGTGTTAATCACATCACATCAAGTGTTTATTTTTTTTATTTTTTTTTTTTTTAACATCAAGTGTTTCCTAACTTAACAATTTACAATAACTATAATGTCTATGTTAAACTTTTAAAAATCTAAGGATGTTAAAATACTTAAGATTAATTAAATATTCATTGCGTTAAAAAGGTGATATTATAAGAAAAATACAAATAAAAATTACGATGGATCCTAAATACTCACCTAGCTAGCATTTTTATGATAAAGGATACTCACCTAGTAAGATTAACAATAATAGTAATAATTAGTGTGACTGTTCATTGTTTATTTTTTGTTTGTGATTTGGTCTGTCTCTTTGTTTTCTTCCCTTTGACCACATGGAATCTTGTACCAGCGAACTTTGTCTCCAAATCCTTCATGTTTTAAAATACATTTTACATGGGATGGCTCATGTTCATAAGTTGATTGAGTGGCCTGTATAACTGAGTATTATCATCTTCAGATTCTACACAATGATATCCACATATATTATTTCCGGTTTATGAAGAGTGCCACATCATTCGTTATTAAGGAGATCACCGCTGGTATTTTGATATGCCTCGGTGTTGGCATGTTGCAGACTAGAAAATCCATTTTTTTTTCTTTTTGAGTCATTAAAATACTAAAAAGTTTGAAATCAACCTTGTATAATCTTTTACATTTGACACACTTTATAGGGGCAGTTTCCAATCTTTCAGTTGAAATCAACCTTGTATAATCTTTCTTTTTCATTTTTGGATATTTCGTTAAAAATATTTTCGATTGGAAATTCATTAATTTCTTTCAAAATTCTCCAAAGAGAGCAATATATGTAAATATATAGAGAACCATATATGAGCATGCCAAAGACTGAATCATATATAGGAATAAATCAAGCAAACTAGACGAAACAACGATACATTTTTGGGAATCTTTTCGGGGAAAAGGGTGTCAATGTTCAAAAGACAAGTAAGGAGATATCTAATTTAAAATTGTGCCCATGACAATAGTTACATCCGTATATATAATGTGACATTTGTTATACCACCTACTTTGATGAATGTCCTACTCATCAATAAGTTGAATCCATATAACTGTAAATTTTATTATCCTCTTCAACTTTCCGCATTTAGAAATCAACAGTTGCGTGGTCAAATCCAAAAGAAACATCGTACGTGTCTGTATCATGTATAATTGTTCTCGGTATAAACAGGTATCTTCGGTTCCTCAGGGTTCGATTCAGGTAATACCCGATACCCGTGGTTATTTGAAAACGAAAACTTATTGGTTATTTAGACAGAATTGGTTCGGGTCAGGTTCGAGTATTTTAGGGTTGGGTTCAGATCGGTTCCTCGAGTTCGGTTTATTTGCCCAGACCTAACTAGGTAGATCCATGTTCCAGAATAAATTTACAATTTTAATAAATACTTTGACCCCAACCTATTTAGAAATTTAATTATTATTTTAATTTAATCATGTAACAAGATTCAAGACATTTTATTAGTACGATTCTTATCCCTTTTCGCCAAAAAAAAAGTTCATTTTTAACAACTCAGAAGTTATTTATGATATACGTCTACAACAAAAACATTTTTGCAATTCCACGTTCCATTTCCAAAAGTTGCAAGACAACTCCATAAGGACCTTAACCAATTAAAATCCGCAAGAAATCCTTCCACTATTAACACCGTATATCGTAAGAAAAAAAGAACTTGAATGTGGTTTTTCGTTTGATGAAAATGGTAGCTTGCTTGTTTTTTTCACCTATTAATACTTAACAAAGGGTTTGCTGAGTTTGGATCAATGAAGTTTACAATAAAATCAACCAAAAAAAAAAAAGAAGTCTAAATGATATTGTATTGTAAAAATTAAGATAGTTGTGTTTTAGGAATTAAATTTTAGAATTCAGTTTATCAAAAAAAAAAAGTGATGCTTTTACACATTATAAATGGGTTATCGACGAATTTTACCGATATATATAAATGGGTTACACATTATATTGTTGATGGAGCATAGCTCATCGTTTTCGTTTGAGTAAAAAAACACACATGAGTCAAATATATCTTGTTTCTCCAACATAAAATTGTATTTAAAATTTTATATCTCTAATTTGTGAAATTTTTCTACGGGTTTAGCTTGTAAGAGAATGAATTTCAAAGTTAATCTACATAAAAATTTGAAAAAAATGAATCTGCTAAAAGTTAAGTTGGTTTTTGTCAAACTTTCATATTGTATAGCTGGTTTTATCGGCTGAATGGTTTTTGGCATTTTCTTGTGACGGAGGAAAGATTTACGGAAACGTTTACTATTAAGTAGGTATAAGGCTTCCATTTGCGCAATTAAGGTTCTATGGTGTAGTGGTTAGCACTCTGGACTTTGAATCCAGCGACCTGGGTTCGACTCCCGGTAGGACCTTTGTTTTTGCGTCCCATTTTATTTTCTCGTAGGTTCAGGCCATTTGCTATATAATATAGATATATGGGCCATCTTCCATACCATAACTTATTACTTTTGGCAAGTGGCTTTTAAACACAATATAGACAAATTGAAATGTGTTGAAATCTGATTACTGGATTTGAAGATACAGAAGCAGAAGCAGTCGATTTAATCAAACAAGGACTTGCTTTCTTAATTTGATCATAGCTTAGCGGCTGAAATTATTAACCTTAGAAATTAGAATATAATTCTGTTTCTGTCGTCAATTAAGAGATAACATACAATACTTTACTCACTTTTTACCAAGTTTGTTCCACCTCTTTTATTATCTCAACACATTGCGCATCCATATAAAAAACCCACAGGAATCCAAAAGTCTTACGGCCTTTGGTTCATGACTTCATTGGCCAACCATTATGTACCATGACATGACATGGTGATTGTTACTCTAATGTTGCGCAATTTCATCACAATCTCAATGTGACAGAAAGCAAGACACAATTGTTTCTTGTGCTACAGCTCTCTCCTTACTAAAATCACATTATCCCACAATTGTTTCTTAATTATATATAACTAGCCATCAATAACAATCTCAATCACATAACCAAACCATAAAGAGATTTCCTAAAACACATATCCGAAAATACTCTTTGTAAAATCACTAGAGTGAAAAGGAGTTCAACACTTGCCAAGAGCAACAGAAGGATAATAAAATCGGAAACAAGTATGAGAATCAACTTCTCATCGAAGTTACTGCGACTGAAAGCGTTTCATGATGATCATACTCATATCCATGTAGCGTTGTGCGCAATGAGTGAGGCAAGAAGTCTCGCTTGAGCTGAACTTACTTCCAGGTGAGCTAGTGATGCATTTGTCCCAGCACACACTTGTTAGTTTTGCCACCATTTCATTCACCATCGCTCTTTCTTTCTCTTGCTGCCACAAACACAATTTAATTACATTCCACCAAAACATAAACCCAACTACCCAAGACAAAAAGAAAAAAAAAAAAACATGACTTTGCATAAACCCAGACAAAACCAATTCTTGCAAACACATATTTGTACATCACTATATTCAAATTCAACTTGAGTCTAATCAAACCAACTAAACCAATTAGAAAGATCAGATCTTTAGACCAACCAAAGCTATTCTCTTCCTTAAAGAGGAGTCAAAGGAATGATTCCAGACAGGACTTAAAGACATCTTCTAATTACAATTCCGTTGTCCTAAAGCAGAACAGTGAGTTCAACTACGAGACCAGAGCTAAAGTTTCCATGTGAATCGACTTTAAAGAAAAAGAAAGACTTTAAATTGGGGGGAAACAATTAAATATTCGTGAAAAAACCAATCGGAGACTTACGTTGAGGAATTGAAGCAATTCAGGGTTGTTGGCGAGGTTAGGATCCATGTCGGTGAGTTTGAGAGAGCGTCTCTGCTTGAAGAAGAAGAAGAAGAAGAAGATGAATGAAAGAATGAATCAAAAGTTTTCTCAGCGACTGAAAACCCTAAAACAAAAACCCCCAAAGGATACAATTAAAAAGTTCAAGAGACGCCGCTTACTTGCTTATTGGGTCAAAAGCCCATTACAAGCCCAAATGTAACGTATTGCTCATATTCAGCTCAATAGTGAACGTTTGTAAGTTGGATTGCTGATATGTTCTCCCGATTATCTTCCACAAATGTTTGTATTGGCATTTAGGCCGTTGCGGTTGTTACGATTGGTGATACTGATAATCGTATAAACCGTTTTAGTGTCGAACTGCTTTCAAAAGCTCCTTTTGGCAAGTATTCGTGTATCATGTTTGTGGTTCTTAAATCCTGATTAATTAGTGTAACTCTTATAAAAAAAATTCTTGGCATCTATACTATTAAAAGGGAAGCATTATTTACAAGGCAAAATGAATCCTGAAATATATGACATAAAATGACCTTGAATAAATTAAAAAACATATAATACAAGAGGGACATTAAAGTAAATTTGATAATAAAAATGCACGGATCTTATATGCCCTGGATTAATTCTGTTCGGATCATGTATTAACTGTTCAGAGCTGTTTTTCATACTCCCGTATCCAAACAGAATCGAAACAAGCATCTGCAATAAAATTCAAAAAAGGTAAGTAGTTTTGCGTAAACAATTTAAGGAAACAATAATTTTGATATTTATGTATATGTTTAATTTGGGCAATTAATTTCGAAATTGTATATATGTAAACTTATTTAATTTGATTTTATATTTTGAGATATATCCGGAAACAAGAAATTATGATGTTACCTAATATACAAAATCATCTAAATGTTTATAGAAATAATTTAAATCGGTATCTATTAAAATCGAGCAATTAAATACAAAATTGTATATATGTATAAAAATATAATTTGGTTATATATTGTGAGATATCTGTAAACAATATTTATGATTTTATATTATGATTTCAAACATATGTATTACATATATGCAATATGTTTAAATCTTGGATACTGAATTAAGATATACATACGTTTGAAACTACTTATAACTTATCATTTTATCAATGCATAAATGTGCGGATCCGAAAACATGTTACAACTAAAGTAAAACAACAGTATTTTAAATATGTTTTTTTTCTTCAGCTTATCTAGCATAAGCATGTACAAAACAAGAGATAAAAGAATGTTAACTGACACGGCATGTATGTGTGATTCTATTAACTGAATGTTTCAAAGAAATTATTTTTCTTCATCAAATACTTTATTTTGTTTTGAATCAAACTATTACGTGTTTGTGTGCTAAATATGTAGGAACATGATTTTGAGGAAATGAGAAAAGAATAATGGGACGGAAACGGGATGGAAGGAGGAATAAGATGAGATTAAAAATTTTCAAAAATCAAAATCCAGGATCATGTTAGAATTAAAATAAATTAATGCTTCCAATATATTATGTAACATATTTTTCAATTTATCTAACACAAAAATGTCAAAAAAAAATATTCAAAATAAAAAGAAAAAACATTAAACTATGTTCTATAATAGATAAAAAAAAAAAAAAAAAAAAAAAAAAAAAAAAAAATCAACCACAGTTATGAGACATATACAGGACATGATGGATTTTATGTCCTAAATTAGACATACCATCTTTCTGTTACTATTTTTTAATATAATTGTTTTTACTGATAACAAAAACAAATTTGATCATTTTTTTGTCTAAACCGAATTAAAAATAAATCAAATACTAAACTGATACAAAAAAAATTGGATTATGAATGTTAATAACATTTATTAAAAATATGTTTACAAACATAATCCGCATGTACGTAATAAATTATAAATGTGTTAGTAAATTTAGTTTTTAAAATCAACCCCGCACGTATGTGCGGGTCCGAATCTAGTGTCTTTTATATAACTAGATTTTAACCCGCGGTACACCGCGTGCATATAATTTTTATTATTATTTGTATTTTATATTATATTTATTTGTTAAATATTGGATGTTTTGTAAATAGAATAATAACTAAATTTTCCGACCGGCTAAATGTTTATATTCATTTTTTAACCTGCAATATACTTTATAACCATTTGTTTCTTACTTTCTTATATTTAGTTTGTTTTATTTAGTGTTTGAGATTCTATTTTGATTTTTAATTATTATAACAAAAATAAGGATTCTAAATACATAATAAGTCATTTATACACTATGATTAAGTCACATTTTTTTAATGATTTAATTATTTTACACAATCTTAATTAAATAAACTTGATTTTATATGTCAAATATTCTAATATTAATAGTGTTGACAAATAATAAAATGAGGATTTAACCCGTGTTAGTACAAATTAGTGATATTTTATTAATTCTAATATGTCCTCTTTATAACTCATCTACTACATAACTATATGATATAGTAGTTTAAACTTTTTAAATTTTACATATTCGTAATATTTTAAAATTTTAATAAGTTTATATATATATTAATTATAATATTTAAATAAATATAAACCGAAGTTCTTCTTACGTTAAGAATCAATGCCCACAGATTTTGGAAAACAAAATGATAATCAAATTGTTGTTTTCTTTGTTTGCAAAGGATTCAGAGATAGAATATCTTCAAAACAAAATAGAAAGTGTAATTAAATATATCATAGTTTATGTTTCCATATTGATTGCTGTAATTTTTTTTGTTGGAATGGAATGTAAAATATTTAGAAAATAAAATCTGGAGTAATGTTATTTTTGGAAATTTTTTAGGAATTAACTTTGTAAATAAGTACAAATAAAAGGGTAGAACCCAAAATGTACTTCAAAAATGTATATATAGATATCTATAAAAGTAATCGGGAAGATCTACGAATTTGATCATTTATTTTGCAAGTTTGTCACATTACTTTTGATACTTGATACAATTTTTGGAGCATACTAAGCTTTGACTAGTTATATGGAGCAGTATTATGATGTACAAATTTGTGGACAAATTAAAATAACTAGTCAAAGCTTACACAAATTAATGTAATATAGAAAAGCTGGCTAGTAACGACACTGGCTAAAACAACGTTACTTAACCCGTTAGAATTTGATGTTTCAGAATCTTGGATGTTACGTCGTTTTAAGAGCTATATTAGGAGATGGAAACTTTAATTGCTTCATATGAGCGTTAGCTTCCTCTAATTTACTTGACAAATTTAGTATGCTCTAGGATAAATTTCTGCATTTTTTAAAAATACAATTAAGCACGAAGAAGAGACTAGAACCATATCAATAACTTGAGACTAGAACCATATCAATATCAAGTTATCAACCCATCAATTGACAAGATTACGTTATAAAAGAAATGAAACTTTTCATCGATGTACTGTATGTCGTTGCTTAAGCAATGTCGCCACCAAATCATATAAATTTAAAGTAAACAAAAAAAGAAAACTGAAAACAAAATTAAATAAAGAAAATGGAAAGCCAACATCTTCGAGGTGAAGAAAAGTACCAAATCCAAATTGCTGCGTGGGAGGAGTAAAACATATGATTCTAAATTGACTAATTTTTAAAGCTTTTCTATTGTTTTTATTAGTTATAGACCAAATAAAGCTTTTTTTTTTGTAATCTTGAGTGATCTATGTGAGATCAGCACTAAACCGGAAGTATATAACTACAGCAGTACAACATGTGTTGTAACCACAACATACTTAATATGCTTGACTAATTTCAAAGGTGAGCCAGTCCAATTAGTAGAGAAAGCTTGCCTTACCAAAATTTCAATTTTACGCTAAACTGAAAAAAAAAAAATGATATAGGCTGCTATTGGTGACATATGTAACGCGGAATTGAGAAAAATAAAGTAAAAACCACACTTTGTACACATTCACATTACATATGATAATTTACGGTTTTCAACCAAAAAAAATAAAAAAAATGAAATTTCCGGATTTGTAGTGTTAATATTACACAGGACCACACTTCAACAATTCAACACACTTTTTTTTTTTTTTTTTTGTCAACTATTGGGCCACAACTGGCCGGCCCATTAGCCAAATTCCTACATTCGTAGGAACCGGGACTCGATCCCGGGTGTGATGGTGCCTTCTACAAATGGACTTACCTCCTGCCACTGCACTAAGGTCACTTCACAATTCAACACACTTTTATCCAGCGGTTTTAGTTAAAATCCGCAAGAGTTATTGACCAGTGAAAAAAAATCTTTTTTTTTGTTTACTAAAATTTGTTATGTGTATCTATCTTTCCAAAAATCACATATACAAGTAAAAAAATCTTTTATGTTTTTAATTTATTGATAGTTTAATTAATATATAGTTATAAATAATTTATAATAATCACACTCTATAGAATATCATTCATTAAATATATGTTTTTTATATATATTTGGAGTGTTTTTGTTCTCAATAATACAAAGCGGTCATGTGATTCAATACTTATCAATCTATACTTTTGTAATGCAAAAATTTATTATAGTAATAAGTTATATATTTCATTTGTAAATAGATAAATATAATTAGTATGTTTAGTATTTTATAGTGATAATACTCTATTTAATAATATTTAATGTATAAAATCAATTTAGTTATTAAAAACTAAACTTTCATTAAAACAAAACATACAATAATATACAATCATACTAGTTATTTTTATTTTTATTTTTATTTTTCGAAACAACTTATTATTGATTTATTTATTTGTAACATTTTTATATATTATTGTGAATCGCAATTATTTACATATTTAGATTTTTTTTTGAAATAATTGTATTGTGAACTGCAATTATTTTTTCACCAATCAAGAATCACTCAGTACCGCTAATTTTGAATAAACCGCACTTGTCCCGTATATTTATTTCTTCCGCATGAACCGCAGTTGAACCGTACCGCACTATCAAACTTTTTGTCCCACACAGCTAAATACACTATTACCATTCGGACTTCGGAGCCATATTTTGTTTTGTAAGAACCAGACAACACAATCATCCGACAACATAGACGGAGACAGTCTCTTCTTCCTAGCATACACAGTCTCTTCGTCTTGCCTTAGATATTACTATTACTAGGTCACAAACAAGTTGAACTCAGCCTAGAACTAGAGCGAGTTGCTAACAAGTTAAACTATTATCAAATATGGCGTGGCATTCGAACTCAAGATTCTGCAAAAGGAATCTAAAACACGATTTCCAAGTTCCAACCAGATTAAACTAATCGCAATTCCTTAACAATGAAACAATCATCTTTACTCATTTCATTTTCTTTTCGTAGTCTTTTGAAAGACAGATTATGTAGCTTTATTTCTAGTGTATATAAAGAAAACATTATACAAAAAGGAGTAAAACCTAAATGCTCTTTGTAAAATTCAAAGTCTGATGCTGGAAAGTTGCAGCAAAAAATTAGAACAACTTTGTTTTGGTGGGCTTTGGGAGCTTTATTGATCCAAGGAAAAAGAAGAAGAATAAAAGGCAAAACCACCAGTCCAAAGACAAACATATATACAATAATCTAAAATAATTGAAATTAAAGAAGTGCATGAGAGTAGAAAATTGAGTCAGACCAACAATCTCATAACTTACTCGTTAAGTCAGCTGCGTCCTCAAATCTTTAAGTTGGGATCGACTTGGACTCTCTTTCAATTTCACTTTTGTTTTCCGAATATACTTTCTTTTATGTTTTTTTCTTATTTCTTCATCATTGCTTATGCCTATTTACTTAGACTTCTTGTTTTAAAAAATTGTATCATACGCCCCGACATTATTATTTCACATGCGAAATTATAAAGACAAAGAAAATTCTGATTCCGCGATGATATACGTTTTCTTTTTCCACGTACGAAAAGTGGATTTTGAACTACAGAATTTTACGTTAAACCTCCAGAACCATTTCGTTTACCAATATATCTTTTATGTAAGTCATTTTTCTAATACATATATCATTCCGACATCATTATTTCACATGCGCTTCTATAAGAAAAAGGGTCGCATGAATAGTTTTACATGCATGATATGTTCTTCCTAAACACGAATTTGTTTTGTTTTCTTATATTAGAAAATATAGATTTCTGACAAATATGCGTAATGATGTAGTATGTAACTATGTTTAAGAGAGCTCTTAAAAAAAAAAAAAAAAAAAAAAAAAAAGAGTACATAAAGAGCTTTCCAAATGTTTAAATTAGTTCTGGGTCAAATCAACCGTTGTTAGTACGAACAAAAAAAAAAAAAAACCCGTTGTTAGTACGTAATGCGATCGTTTTAATTATTGACAATGTATATGCATCATGCATGGTATTGTAACTAATGAAACAGCGTGAATATATATATGGTTTTTTACCTTGATAATTTAGTTTTAGTTGGGAAAAAAAATCAACTTTGTCCAAAAAAAAGGAACTAATTACCTTTACCAAAAAAATAAAGAAATAACTAGTACTTTTCTAAATAGAAAATAATACTCGTTCTATTCAAAATCTTAACAACGTTGACTGCATGGGTATGCACAACAATTTTATTAAGGTGATCATTTAAATAAACTCAAATAAAACAATCTCTGAATTTGATGTTATATCAAAAAAAAAATTATCTATTTATCTCTGGAAAATAATACGTTAGAAAGTTTTTAAAGGAAAAGTAGAATTAGCTTTTGCCAAACTAAAGGTGGCACATTCGTATAAGTATATAAACAACCTAAACAAAACACAAAGGATACTGATAAGGAAGCATGGACATCTCTGCGCAGAGATTTGCTATGAACGGAAGAAGCATGAGACTCCCTCCTGGGTTTCGGTTTGATCCGGATGATGAAGATCTTGTGTTCGAGTATCTCGCCAAGAAGGTCCTCCACCGTCCGATGGACTTCGATCTCCCTGAGCTCCGTACTTGCAATGTTGATCCTTGGGACTTGCTAGGTTTGCTACAAACTCTTTTCTCTAATTACTTTACCATATCACATTTAAATGTATTGCTCAATGTGGTTTAATAGATGTTGTACGTACACATTGTTGTAGGGGAGAAGAACAAGGAAGTATATTACTTCGTGAAGAAAGAAGAACGAGAGAGAAAGGGAAGAGAGACTTTATCAGGTTATTGGGAAGAGTGTGAAGAAGAGGAAGTAATGGAGGCTGGTGATCGTGAATGTAGTCATTTAGAAGGAAGGAGAAAGACATTTGCTTTTTATATTGGGAAAAGACCTCGAGGAACAATAACTCCATGGATCATGTATGAGTTCCGACTTCTTTCCTCTAGAGCTACAAGATGGTCATCGTCCCTTTTTCCTCGGGTGAGCCACTCGTCTCTTATTAGTTCGGACACTACATTGGACTCTTATCTTAGGGAAAATTATTTATAACGCCATTAATGTTTCATGTGTTACTCTAACAAAAATAAAAGTTAGAGTAACACAAATTTCCGGAAAATAAAAGAAAAACCTTCAACAGATTTCAACTTGAATATTTACTAAACTGTCATTTTGATTTGATTTTTTGAAAAAAAAGAAAAATTAAGAAGCCAATAGTTAAGGAATCCTAAATTACCGAATTTTTTTTTTTTCAAAATATATCATCCTATATTATGTGTCATTTTACTCATCCTTCCTTAATATTTTTCTGCAATATATACTTTGTTTGTAATAGTTTCCAGCTAATAATAATAGTTTGGGTTATTTTTTTTGGGTTTTCAGGGTGATTTAGGGAAATGGAGGGCAGTGAAGGTGGTGGTGAAGGAAGAGAATGAGGAAGAGATGGTGGAGGATGAGCACGAGTCGGACGAGTCTGATGGCGAAGAAGTTATTCAAAGCCGGTGACGATCATGCATGGTTGATGCCATATATATGTATTGGTTTTGTGGTGAATCCAATCCATTTGAGTTTAGTTAGTAACTTATAGTATTGTTAGAATATTAGAGAACATCTAAATGAAAATGATGATATATGCTTAAATTTGTCTTATTATCTTCCAAGCCCTTTGGAATGTAATTAAGGTTGTGGTGAAAGATGCCACAAGTTGCTTTCACTCTCCCGTCTTATTTTGTTCTTGTCCAATTTATATATATAGACTAAATTATCTATTATCTTTCAGCATTAGTGTTTTCTTTTTAAATTCGAGATTTATAAATCCATGCATGGTAAATTCGTGGGGATTATTGACTTGATTTGATCAAACAATGAGAGATCTGTAACCGTAGTTGATTACTTTAGCATAATGAGCAATATACATGTATGTAATATTTTCCCATGTACTTTCACTAGCACACAAGAGATAATAAGATTTAACTCAGTTAAGACATGTAACGTTTGTAACCAACCAATTTCATGTTGAGCAAGAAGCGTTTAGATTTTATCTTTAGCCCTCACACAAATCTTACTAACAAAACGGAGTCAAAGTAACTGAAAAAGCTCCCTTCTACTTCTGTATATATTCGGCGTGATCAACTAGCATCGCATAGTTGTATGTACATAGATGTGTGGGTTAAGACAAGTCTCCCTAACAACGCTCAAACTAAGATGTCATATCATCTAACTGATAACTCCATCCTTGCCAACATATCATATGTCCCAGCAGCTCCGCTTCTCTTCAAACAGCTCCTTGGCATTTTAATTCAATACCTTGGTTATGGTATATATACGTTATGCTGTGAGAAAATATCCGTGTTCGCTTTCAACTAGCTAGTGGACAAATAAAAACAAGAAGAAATATAAATGAGTTGTCATGACAACGGGTTTAAAATAAAAATCTGCGGTTGAGCCGAGTCAACTAGATAGCCTTGAGATTACGGTTACCCAAAAGACTTCGAAGTTTGTTTGTGGGGTGGTTATATATTGACCAAACAAAAATAATCTTACAGATATTGATGTTAAGACCAAACTGTAAGTCAAAAATGACAATAGGAATGAAGATGTCACTTAGAAACCAACTCCTGTATTTGCCAAAATAAATCACTATTTACCAAAATTAGCAAATAAATTGCAACTAACCAATCAACCCATCACACAATCTCAACCCTATAATCTCACCTTCTCTCCCTTCTTCTTCTCGGATTCCTAAATATTATCTTTCACTCATCGTCCTCCCAATTAATTGGCTTTCTCTTCTCTCCTCTCCTTTGCCTATTTTCTAACATCTTCTCCCGCCACCCACCCCCTGCCGTATGATCTTTCTGGTGGCGGCGATTACACCATCAATTTGTTAGTTTTCTTAATATGGGTTGCGGTGGCTCGAGGCTTGGAGGTGTGGCGGCTGTCAGGGCCGGAGAAGGAGGCGTTGTGCCACTTCCGGCGGGAATACGTCCACTTCTAAGGCGAAGGTTAGAGGAGATGAAGAAAAGGAGCCATGCAAGCGTCTTGAAAGGGAGCCAGACGCAGTCTAAGAAGGAGCTTCTTCGTCACGGCTCTTCTGATGACGGAGAAGACACTGACGGCAGTCTGAAGTCGTCGGCTAAGGTGGCTCCGGCACCTGATCATCACGTGGAAGAGAAGAAAGAGGTTATTTTAGAGAAGGTTCCGTCAAGAGATGATGTCAAAGAGGTGAATGAGGAAGAAGTGGTTGTTAAGAAACAAGAAGATGAAAATCATCAACAAGATGTTGTGAAGAAACAAGAGGAGGATAATAAAGAGGTTGTGAAGAAACAAGAAGAGGATATTCATCATGAGGATGTGACCATCAATGTTAAGAAGGAAGGAGAAGATGTCAAGAATCATGATGATGACGAAAGGAGTGTCATTAGCAACTTTGATGAAAGAATGATAGGTCCGGGATCTCCAAGCTTTAGGGTTTATTGCATCGATGTTCCTTCTTCTGATGATGATGAGGAAGGTAAATCATACGTCCTTATAATGACACACATATATATGAACAAGTATACGTACCAAAAAGAAAGATCAAGAATAATAAATATCCGTATGTATATGATTGCTAGGAATGCTAGTTTTATTTTTATCAAAACTATATTTTATCATGTAGTACTTTTACCTTTCTATGTATTTCTATGGTTGCCGATGCATCTTAAGGTTCGCAGTTGGGTTTATAATTGGAAAAATTATCTATTCACTAATGCAGAAAAAGATGGAGAAGACACAAGAAAATCGATGGAAATCGAAAGTGTCATGACAGAGATAAAAGAGGTGACTCACATTATTTCACATTATTGATTTGATTTATGTGAGGCTCGGTAATAATGATATGTTTTGTATATATAGGACGGAAGCATCGTCAAAAAGGAGAAAAGGGAAAAGAGAGGGAAGAGGTTTGGAATCGGATTGCCGAAGAAGTATTTAGCCAATGTGACTGCACCGTGCTATGCTGGTGGAGGATGCATGGGGAACACTCATTCTCGTTTGGTGCAAGAGAAACCGAGACAGTGATATGGATAAAAAATTATATGTCGTTTGCCATCTGCCTTTATTTGTTGAAGTAGGAACGGTGAGGTGCACGCACGTACGTGACTGTGAGTAATCAAAACCACCCAACCACGGATACGAATTTAGACCTTTGATTTATTTCAACTTTTTAAGAGACCTTAATTGTTTCAGAATCTGTACACCTCTTCTTCATATTTGCTTTCTTTGATCAGGGTAAGTTAGTGTTTGAAGAATTTACTTTTTCCATGTGGAAAGATGTAAGTAATTTAATTTGTGAAATTAAAAAGTGTTGTTTAAATATGAAACTTATTGTTTAACAAAAAATTGTTCAGATTACCCACTGGAAATAAAATTAGAGCAACATAGAAAACTGGCATTATATATAGAAGGAAAAAAAATATAGTAAAAGGTGTAAGTTTTTTTTTTTTTTTTTCCACAAATAGTAAAAGGTGTAAGTTATTGAACTTGTGCAATATAGAAATGCTCTCTAATCTTATTATATAAAGTTGGGTTTTGAAAGTTAGCCATTAACAAGATTTTGACATGTGTCAAGTTATTAATATGAGATTTTGACATGTGTCAAGTTAATATTCAATAAGAGGAATTTTTTATTACAACAAAAACACAATATTTTGTTTAATAAAATAATAATTATATAATAAGATAATTATCAAAAATTAGAGAATTTAAATAATACAAAGTCTTTTAAATAATTATAAGGTGATTATATATATATATCTTTCATAAAATTCGAAATTATGATATAATTTACTTATTTTTAATTTTAAGGTATTAATTCTACAATAAAATCGAAAAAGAGATTAAGGAAAATAACCCGTTAATTATTAATTCTAAATTTTGTAAATACTCACTTCTATATAAACATAGATTGTCTCATATTTAAATAATTTATTCAAAAACATTGCCTCCAATTTTGTTTAATTGGGAAATATTTTTTAATGGGAATGTAAATTTTTATTATTTTTTAAAACCAAAAGTTTCTGCTACTTTCTCTTTTTCAGTTAGGAATATGTAAGAATAATATGTTGATCCAAAAAAAGATTAATATATGCGTCTTCTTTTCCTAATACTGAAATTTAAAATTTATTGTAGTATTTTTAGATTGTTTTATTTAATTTATATTTTAATCTTTGAATTATTTGAGATTCATATATTACCGTGCTTATAATTTTCTATTATTTTTTTAATTATGTCAAATTAATTTTTTTTCTAATTTATCAACTTTGATTGGTTGGTCATAAATCCTACTTTTTTTTTGAAACATAATTGTTACCATTATTCATTCAATCCCAAAGAGAAATAACGAGTAGAAGCTCATCAACCTAATAGATGAATAAAATAGGCTAATCAAATACAAGTTTCCAACAAACATAGATAGATATATTGGAAAAACATAAATCATTGTTGGTAGATCCATATGAGCTTAAATACTGTAATACCTACGTTTGTGGAAAAGTTTAAAAGAATGGATTTTGCCACATATGTCACCAAAATGCACTTATTTTTTTTGTCAAGAGTCCTGAGAGAACTTCATGATAGGTGACCTTCCTGGAAGTGATTGTCGGAACTGTGAGAATGAGGACAAAACGCAGACAAATATCATTTGTTGATTTGTAGGATTAATAAACAATTTTTTAAAGCCTTTCAGACGTAATAAACCGGCCATCGAATATGGGTGGGTCCTCGGGCCGGGAATAGATGTAAGGCCAACTCAGGAAGGTGGGTCCATGGACTGAGAGTGGACATGGGCTCACTAAGCAAGGTGGCGGTTGAGGCGTTACAGAGACAAAGGCTACATCATGGTGTGTCAAAGACACTTCTACGAATATAATGAGAAATTTAACATTAGTAACTATCAAAAGATTTTGGGCCATTAGAAAAAGGTTTTTCATTTCATTGGTTGTCGGAGCAAGCCATTTTAAGATAGCAAAAAGACGTGAACATGTTCTCTCCACACAGGAGGAGGGCAGATCCGAGATTCTCTCTATGGTGGAAAAGGTTATCTCCCCAAGGTTATCTCCCCTAGGGAGGAAGGTGGAGGAGGTTAGACGCAAGATTATATCTCCAATGGAGAATGGCGGAGCCAAGGTTCTCTTCATGGTGGAGAAGGTTGGACGCAAGGTTCTTTCCATAAGGGAGGCAGAGCCGAGGTTTTTCCCATGGTTGTCATACATTATTGTAATGATACATCATTGATTAGTATATTATGCTATATATATTTTTTTCAAAATGTTTTTGAGCCATCAATTTTAGTAATTAAAAAACTATGCAGAAGTGAAAGTAAAATAATTGGCTTAATGTATTCATATAGACATTTTCTAGGTGGTGATAAATAATATATTTGTAACATAGAGTATACAATAAAACCTCTATAAATTAATACTCTATAAATTAATAAACACTATAAATTAATAAATTTTGCTGGTCCCAAGTCGGGCCAGTGTAAAAATTAACAAAATTCGATAAGATAATAAGATAATATTTTTTTTGAAATCCCCATTTTATATGGTCCCAATAATATCATAAATTAATAATCATGTAAATATATATATATATATACTGATATAATAATGTATGTTTCTCCTAAAACTTATTTCTATAGAACAATTGTAATGTTGTATTTTCAAACTATAACTATATCTCTAAAATATTTAATAACATATCATAAAATAGTTAAATTTTTAAAGGTTTCAATTTTTAGATATGCATTATTTACAATTTGATAATTTGACAGACTATTAAAACAGGACAATCGATATTATTCATAAATTTGAATTTATGTATGCATATGTATAAGTCAATTTGTCTATAGTATTTGTAATTAATTGTCAATAATGTTTTCTAAATTTTACAAGTTCAATTCCTAAACCATAAAATTTACAACATCCAAAAATCTAATCTTATTTTGCTAAAATTGTCTCAATTCATAATTTTTTAAAATTTATACAATTAAAAATATATCTAGAAATTAATAATTATTAATTTACACTATAAACTATAAGTTAATAAAATGTCTTGGTCCCAACATTATTAATTTATAGAGGTTTTACTGTATATAGGTGTAAAAATATACTTTCTAATAACATACATAAAAGATTTCTAAATGGATATACATCAGGTATTATTACAAAAATAAAATTTATAAATAACATATTACAAATTTTAATATATTTTTGTTAAATTTAATTTAATTTATAAAACTTTAAACCCGTACATCGGCGGGTCTTCATCTAGTTGTAATATATACTTTCGTCTTTAACACATTTTATCACTAGAATTTAGTTTATGTTTGTATATGAACGGTAATAACCTTGCGTGAAGAGGAAAATTTGTGTATAAGGTAAATAGGGGTGTCAAACCCATTTTAGATTGTGGGTTTAGAAACATGAATTCTAACTTGTTTTTATTCTAACGTCGGTACTAGCAACATAAATCCTGATTAAATTACAATCTAGGATTGTTTGGGTTAACTTCGTTTAAGTTTTTGGGCTATATATTTTCTATAAACATCTAAAAGTGTAACCATAATCCAATTTATGAAATTAGATTTTAACTCTAAAATGACAACTAAAGATTAACAGAGGAAGAATAATTCTACACATGAAATTAGTTTTCAATTCATTAAGTTTTTTTTTTTTTTTTTTTTTTTTTTTTTAATTTGGTTTTTTAAGTATAACCAATTGTAAGAATATATCAAACTTGAAAAACTCAACTATTTAGATGATCATTTTCAAACATTTAATTATATAACATTTGATTTTCAAACTCATGTAATAATGAATTGATAATATTGAAATTATTAAAAATTCAAGAAGACTTAAAAAAAAAAAAAAAATTCAAGAAGACTTTATTAAACAAGAAACTATATATAATAAATAACATTAAAATTTTAGTTAAAGACAAAATTAAATAACCCGTAATAAGGTTTTTGCTCAATTCCGTCACAAATTGTTAGATATCATTTGGGTTTATTTCAATCAATCTCTCAGCTCATTCGTAAATAAGGTTTCCAGATCCAGGAGGGGTTTCAAAACACAAAAAATGGAGGAGTCACCGCACTCGAATTTGCTTCCCGAAGTCGATTCCTTACCCGATGGATTCGTCGACAGCGCTACAGAGCCACCACCTCTCAATTCTCCCAAGACCAACCATGAAGCTGTTGCCGTCGAGAAAACAGAGAAGCCGAGAACTTTCCCCGTTCCCTTGTGTGAAACAGATGGTAATGATGACGACGACGTAGATGACCTAATTCAAGATTCGAGCAAGCTTAGCTTAGAGCATAAAGAAGAAGAAGAGGAAGCTTCTCCTCCTGTTTGTCAAACATGTGAGTAGTAGTAAATGACCTAATTCAAGAATTCAAGCAAAGCTCTACTTCCTTTTGTAACCTGACGTTTGCTTTTGTTGAGTTAGTATCACAAGGGTCAACTCAAGATCCAACCTTTGCTAAGGAAACAGAGTCGAGTCAGAGTATGGATTCGCTCAAACCCAAGAAACAAGTTAGTATTTTTATGTGGTCTTTGATGAACTATCACTATCTTTGGGATATCAAAATGTTGATAGGATTGATTCTTGTGTGTTAAATGACAAACAGGCCTTGCTTTGTATGTTCATTGTTGCTTTGTTAAAGATGAATGTATCTGATTTGTGTTGATATTGAAAAAGCAGGAGACGGTTGAGACTAAGCGTAAGGGTTCAAAGAATATGTTTAAATCAGAGAAAGAGTTTCTTGAATTCATGCTCAAGTATCAGCAAGTACTTTCTGAAAGAGATTCTGGTAAATAGGAAAACGCTAAAGCCAAACCAGTTTTGTGTTACTTTCATTGTTATATGGTTTATAAGTCTGTACTCATCTTTTTCTCCTTTTTTTTTTAACTGTAGCTATTACTGTTCGTGACAAGCTTGAATCGCTTTGTAGAGAGTTACAACGTCAAAACAAAATGTTGATGGTATGTTCTTTCTTCTAGTTTAGTCAACTTGGTGTGCCATATTTTATTGTCTTGTTTTGAGGGACTAAGTTTTTTGGTATATGTATTGAATGTACCTTTGTTTAACAGGAAGAATGCAAGCGGGTGTCAACTGAGGGACAGAGTTTAAGATCAGATTTATCGACAAAGTTCCAGGATGCAATTAAGGTAGTTGAACACGTTTTAGTTCTATGTGAATACTTCCCAGCGTTTTGATATTTACTGAATATTGAAAATTTGAGCCATTTTGCCTTTGGTATTGGCAGTTCTAGAGAGGAACAAGTATTGTGTAAATAGCTTTGTTCTGTGTTCCTAAGTAGGCAAATCCTAAATGCACATCATTCTTGGTCCTTGTTCTATTCCGTTAGGAGGTTATCTCCATTAATCTTCTGTGCTATATGCTTTGGAGAGTCATGAAAACCTCTTTTTCTTCTTTGTGAAAATCTCTACACTAATATTTGCCCATGTTAGTATCGAAATCGTACAGACCTATTTAGTCCTTTGAAATGATTGGAACTCACTTTATATATATAGTAGAAAATCGTTTCAAGTTATAGATTGATAGAAATAAGTTTGATGAATTGCTTGTAAGCTTTTGCAACATCAGAAACTTACGAAAACGAAAGCAGAATATTCTACTTAATTCATTATTTTTTACTCTCTACCATACTGAATACTGATCCTCTTTGGTTAATAGGATGTGAGCATTAAGCTGGACGAGCAAAAGGATGAAAGCCTCGCACAGCTAAAAGAAAATGAGATGTAAGCCAAACGAACTCCATCATAACGTTTTCGCTTGTAAAATAAGAAAATTCTAGTATATTTACTATGTAGGTATAGTTTTGTTGTAGATTAAGTCAAAACAGCAGTACAAATATGCTTATCACATTCTCCAAACTATATTCTTACATGCGTATAAATTATAAAACGGCTTCGCCTGTACCAGCTTGGTAACATATTATAAATGTCCTTTACAGTGGATTTGTTCTTAATTTCCAGGTTGAGGACGAAGTTGAAGCACCTGGCTGATCAATATACACTTTCAGAACAACAACATGAGCAAAGAGTAATTTACATATTCGTTTTTCCAACTATATATGAAGCATCATTTAGCCAAAAAAAAATTGGCTTAACTGTGATGTATACTTGACAACATCTCATTTTCGAATGAACAGTTGAAGCAGAAGACACTTGAGCTACAGATCTCTGCTTTAAAAATTAAACAGCATGAGGAGAAACTCATCCATGAACAATCTCAGATGAAAGTTTATGCAGACCAAGTTTCTCAGCTTTTATCTACTGAGAAAAATTTGCGGTTGCAGCTAACTGCTGATGGAGATAAATTCCAGCAGTTCCAGGTCTGCTCTCTTCTCCTTTTACACTTCCTAAATAAGTCTTTTATCATCTTCTCGATTCAGTATGATCACTGATAGTAACATTGCTTGATTTGGGTGTGATGCAATTCTCTTTTAATATAGTCGATATTATATGAAAAGAAAGTAAAGTGAAAGACTTTTGGTTATGCAGGACGCGTTGGTGAAGAGCAACGAGGTGTTTGAAACATTCAAACAAGAAATCGATAAGGTAACACCATTGTACTGTCTTCATTGTTCTTTGAAAGACCAGACGTTTTATTTCTCTGAGATTTTATTAAACTTGATCTTGTGTCTATTGGTGTTTTGAGTAGATGTCAAAAGCAATCAAAGAACTTAGGAAAGAAAACGCATTCTTGAAGAGCAAAAGTGAGAAGTCGGACATCACTCTCATAGAACTCGTTGAAGAGGTAAAAGACAAACGAAACCGTCTGGTTTTTTAATTGTAGATTTTGTTTATGAAATCAGTAAAATCACGGTTTTTGGTTGACATTGAACAGCGTGAAAGATTGAAGAAACTGTTGGAGAAGACTAAGAAACAGAAAGATAAGCTTGAGTCGCTATGCAGATCCCTTCAAGCTGAAAGAAAACAGAAGGAAACTAACAGTGCCGCTGATTCTGCTGCGGTTCAACCATGAAGCAGAGAAAGACTATGAATTCAGTTTTTTGCTTGTTTTGTTTTGTCAGAGTTTTGAACTAATTAGCACTTCAGATTTTATTTATTTATAAAAAAAAAACTGCAATTAGACACCAAATTCACTTGACAATGTCATATAACATCAAATTGACTGTGCCCTTTGCGAGCTAACACTATTTATTTCACAAACTCAAATTAGTTATGAACATAATATTATATAAGCAAAACATAAAAACTTGCATGTACTTTCTCATAGATATATTTATAAGCATAAATTATGAAACAGCGGGAGTCACAATACAAGAGTTTTCCTTATTCATGTTAAACACACATGAACATAAAAATTACTGATGTTGGTCGATAAAGACATTATAGCAGTAACAAAACAAAAAAACGACCAATACATACTAGCTGTGGTTGGTCACCATTGCTTTATCACCATCCTCTTCATCATCAGAATCCTCTTCATCAGAAGAAGTGCAATGCATCCTGCATTAACAAGAGCAAAAAACAACCAAAAACTAATGAGAAGTTCCTTTGTTATCAAGATTCAAGACTTAAGAACAGATTAATGAATGTACCTGGGATCTATACGACCACCATTTATTCGATGTATACGACTACCATGAGCTTTTAATGGGAGTCGGTGGCTAGCCATACGGCAGCGTTGACAACCTTTGAAGTTATGATAGACATAGTACTCTTCTCTACGACTAGCCATCACAACTTCAAGCTTCAACTTTCCCAAGACACTACCATGGAGTAGCAACGCCTTCTCTGGACCTCTTCTCAGATTAATGAAAGCAAATCTGCAAAAAAAAAAAAAAAAAAAAAGAAAGCCAAGGAAAAAAGAAAGTCGTCAGTCGTTTTGTGTGCATTTTAACTTCGAGTTTGTCACAAACAAATACGAGCTAGATGAAGAAGCTTAAGTCACAAACCCTAAGGGAGAACCGGTATGACACTCTATGGGAACAAAAACCCTTGTGATCTTTCCACATGAAGCGAAATGTTTTTCCAGTGTGCTCTTGATAACATCCCTGGGGAAGGAACGATCAAATCCTCTAACGAATATGGTATCCAGATTGTTTCCCTCGGCACCTTCAATTTCAAAACAGCACTCGACTATCGGTTCCACCATTTTATTTGGAGTTTCTTTCCCCTATATATATAGACGAAAATATTTAGTGAATACACGATAGGAGTGAATTACTCAGTCGAAAGTTTCAATTTTTAAGAAACGTTTGAAATCAAACAAAAGATCAGCTACAAAGTTTACAGTATTATTAGCTTCCCAACCTACAAATTAAGCAAATAGTCCTAGAAAACACACTTATATATGTAGAGGTTTACAATTAAACATATAGATCAGAAACGAAGTTTACAGCATCATTTCACAAAGATAGAGTCATAGAAAAACACTTATATACAGAATAAAAATAAACATATACTTTCGATAATATATCCTCTAGATCAGCCTTTGTCAGTGAATTATCCTGTAGGGTTTTGATAACTTCGGACATCTCTTTCAAAGATTTAGTAATTTCATCGATTTCCTGCCATTAAATAAATTAGAAAAAAGCACAAATAATTATTTGAGATGAAAAGTAATACGAAGTTATTGTCAAACTTTCAAGGTTCCAGAGTATACCTTCTTTTGCTTCTTAAGAATTGCTAACACTGAATCATCAGACTCTCCCTTAGCTAGAGAGAGAGAGAAAAAAAAGTATTAAAATTTCAATAACCTTAAAAACTCAAATTAAAAAAAAAAAAAAAAAAAAATCATTCAAGTACAGACCTATATTTGCAAGTTTTTTTACAAAAGACATCCAAAACTATAGCAGAGATATCCTATGTGGATGGGTATAATAAAAATATTTAATAAAAAGAAAAAAAATAAGATTGACACACAATAGTATATGTATATGCATATGTCTGATTCTTTAAAAAAGAAAAATTCCAGTCAAATTGTGAAAAACCATTAATAGAGAATTTTTTTGTTAAACACTGAGTAAAGAAGAAAGCCATATAAGGAAGAAAATTATACATCGGCTGTGGATGCAGAACATTTCTTCAGAATTATCTTTATCCATGGAAAAGTATTAGATGAAAAGAGAAGAGCGACAGCTAGGTTGTGCAGAGACGAAAACCCTAGACAAGTAATCCTTTTTATTCTAGGTTTGCCCACCTTTTTGTATTCTCTAAAGACGATAAAGTTTAAATTTGCTTATTAGGTGGATATATTTGGTTATACCGGGTATTTCTGATTGGTTATTAAATTTAAGTTTTCCTTGATCATATATAGGCCTGATTGGTAACGGCGGTTACTTTTGGCTGTAAAGACTTTGACTTTAAAATTTTAGCTGCATAGCTATTATTTTTATTATTATTATAAGTATTAATAATAAATATATATTATGTCATAAATTAATTTATATAAAATTTTAATGACAAAATAAATTTTATTAATGATAAATTAAAAATTTAAAAAATATAAATCAATCAAATATGAAATATTGTTTGAAAACTAATTAAAAACAAACAACTATAAGAATAAGAAATTAATAATTGAAGTTGTAGACATCAATTTATTAACTTATTAAATTTTAAATAATGCAAAAAAAAAAAACTAGTGATGACTAGCCCACATAGCATTAGCAATCTCATCACGGACACCTTCCATGTATCAATGCATTGTTTGAATGTTATTCTCTTATTAATGATGAATTTTATAAACTCTATTATAGTATTATTAGTGATGGTGATGAAAAAATAAAAATTTATTATTGAAATGGGTCTTAAAAGAAAGAGAAAAAAATAAGAATAATTAATTTATAAAAATAAAATAGAGAAATACCCTAGAATGGCACACATTTGGGTTTTTGTTCCAAAACTAGCACACATGCTGGAATGTTCCAAAACTAGCATTTTTTAATACTAAGTAATTAATAGAGAGATATATTCTTATTTTAAAAAATTCAAAAAATTCAAAACCCGATCTCTTACATTTCTCTCCGGCGAAGCTTCATGAATTTTCCGATCAGAGATCTTCATTTCTGATCTCAGATTTTCCCGTGAAGCTTCATTCAGGTACTAAATCCGTTGCCTTATCTTTCAATTTCACTTTCTTCTTCTTCGTTTTTAGAGTTTGAAATTGTTGGGTTATCTTTCTTCTTCTTCGATCGATAGCTTTAATCATTGATTTCAGAGTTTGAAATTGTTGGGTTATCTTTCTTCTTCTTCGATCGATAGCTTCAATCATTGATTTCAGAGTTTGAAATTGTTGGGTTATCTTTCTTCTTCTTCAATCGATATCTTCAATCATTAATTTCAGAGTTTGAAATTGTTGAGTTCTTTGAAATTAAGGAAGAAATTGCGACTTATGGCTCTATATAGATGAATTAGCAGATTCGGTAGTTTTATTGTTCTGTGATTTTGGTTTTGTTGGCTTGATTGTAGAATGTTGGAGATATACTCTGTCTTTGGTGAGTGGAAAATTAATGACAAGCTTCATTGGAGATTCTTCGTTGATACAAACAAAGGTGGATGCCTTTGTGAAGTTCCTGAGAATATCACATACAAGGATTTAATGAAGATTGTTTTTGAAGATTTCGGACTTGATGGTCTAGTTAAAGAGATTTCACTCAGTTATGAACTTCCAAAGATGAAATTAATTGTAGAAGATTCTCCTCCTATCTTCATTCGCAATGACCGCCAAGTCTGCACTTTTATCAGGAAGATACAAGAAAATCCTGAGATAGGACGTTTGTGTGTATCGGTAAGTACATGACTTTTACTTTTGTTCACTGTAACTTTCTTATACTTAATTCTTCATAGTTTTTTAACTTAATCTAACCTTCTTGTAGGAATTTGATCAATCATTTGGTAGTGATATCTCAGTTTCTAAGCCACTTGGTGATACATGTTCAACCGCTGAAAAAGCAAAGAACAATAATTCATTTGCCTTGCCTGCTGATCGAGATCCTATTCTGGTCACTGCAGGAAGTTCACATACGACTGCACATGAAACACACAAGGTTAGATTCCTTAATATAAGTTTTTAGACAAGATTCATATATGTTTAGGAACCCCTTCCTAAATCACAGAACATGATGAATATCAAGAATTTTAAGGACGAACTACTTAGGAACGGTTCAAGTATAAAGCTATAGTTACTTGCAAATGTTACTTTTCATTTACTAATCTTTTTATTTTTCTAGGAACTTAATCGGTCTATTGGAAGTGATGTTTCTACGACACATAATGATATAGAGATCTCAACAGCTGAAAAAGGAATAGAATCTTTTTTAGAGAATTTGGTTCCTGCTCCAGATCTCTCTCCTATATCTATGGTAGGTTCACATTCAACTCGAGGGGCTGATGATATATATGTGGACAGATATTTCAAGAACAAGGAAGAGTTGATGTTCAAGATGAGAAACTGGGCACTTGAATGGAGGTTTGAGTTCAGAGTTCGATGGTTAAACAAAACGAGAGTTATTTTGGGATGTGTTGATGATAAATGCAGTTGGCAATTGCGTGCGAGTAGGCTAAAATCATCTGAATTCTTTGTGGTGAAGAAGTATTGTCATGAACACAATTGTGACACAACCCACAGGAATGCCAACCATAGACAAGCAACTGCAAAGTTGCTTGGGAGTTTTTACTGCAACAACTATGGAGAAAAGAAAGTTGGTCTCAAACCAAAACAGATTATGGAGTTGGCCAGAAAAGATCATGGAGTATTCATACCATACAAAAAAGCCTGGAGAGCAAAAGAGGAAGGTCAGAATTTGGTTAGAGGCACTACTGAGGACAGTTATTTACATCTAACGAAATGGTTGTACATGGCAAGGGAAAAAAATCCAGGAACAGTTGCTTATCTTGAGTTGGATCCTATGAAGAATTTCAAATACGTATTCATCTCATTTGGCCAGTCGATTAGAGGTTTTTCTTTAATGAGAAGAGTGATTGCTGTTGATGGTACATTCCTAAAAGGAAAGTATAAGGGAACTTTGCTAGCAGCTACTGCACAAGATGGAGATTATCACTTATACCCGATAGCATTTGCCATTGTTGATTCAGAAAATGATATTGCATGGAATTGGTTCTTCAGGTGTTTGCTCACTATCATCCCTGATGCACCAGATTTGGTATTTGTTTCTGACCGTGCTTCATCCATTGAAAAAGCAATCTCAGAATTGTATCCAGCATCCCATCAAGGCATTTGCAATTTTCATCTCAAAAACAACATCAAAGTAAAGTTCAAGAGTAAAAGCTTCATGCCTCTTGTCGAATCAGCAGCTAATGCTTTTACGTTTCATGAGTTTGAAGGTGATTTTAGGGATATACAGAATTCTAATCCAAAACTGGCCAAGTATTTAGAAGAAGCTGATTTCAGGAAGTGGGCTCGTTGTTATGCACCATCTAACCGCTACAATATTATGACAACCAACATTGCTGAGTCATTGAATTCTATGTTAAAGGATCCTCGGGAGCTGCCAGTGATTTCACTTCTTGAGACAATCAGGATAACCCTTACAACATGGTTTCATGAGCGACGGGAAAAAGCTGCCAAACACAACAAGCGTGCTACACCAAATGTTACAGATAAGATAATATTAAGCTTCAGTAAGGCAATGAAACTAGATGTTTTTCAAGTGGATCAACATGAGTTTGAGGTCAAAGATGATAGGAATAAGTTTGTTGTTCACCTAAAGAACAAGACTTGTACCTGCCGTTTCTTTGACATTGAAAGGATTCCTTGCATTCACGCCATTGTTGCTGCAAAGCGTACAAACATGGATGAATACAAACTGGTTGATCATTTCTATTTGACAGATATTTGGGCTAAAGCATATGCTGAGAGCATTCATCCAAGTGGAGATGTGAAGAATTGGGTATTTCCAGATGCAGTAGCTGAATACTTCTGTGCTCCACCACAAACTAGGATAAAGAGTGGGAGACCGCCAAAGAAGAGAAAGAGATCAGTTGGAGAGTTTGGTGTACCAGGTTCTAAATCTCAAAATCATAAGTGCAGCAGATGTGGTAATGAAGGACATAATAAAAGTACTTGCAGATTCCCAATATGATGATTTTTATGCATTTGATTTTTTACAATTGTTACTAGATTTATCCAGGAACATTACAGATGTAAACTTCATAGCATACTGATATTCATAAGACAGTTTCATGAAGGATATCCTGAAATTCAAGGAGTCCTTCCTGAATATTATAATTTTTAAACAAATGTGTTTCTTAATCTCTATTATGTGCGTGGTGAATGTTTCTTGGTCTTTGTGGGGTGTCTGTGTTTTTTTATCTCAACCCTTCCTAAATACCATTCAGTCTTTACCTAATCCATTCCTAAATACTTCATGTTATATATTAAAGGTTATATCTAATTCCCGAATAAAAGGCTTTGGCCTACTGGTTACTCTCCCACTTGCAATTTCATGATGTCGTGTGTTCGATCCTCCGGATGTGCATTTGAGGAATGCCTTCCTGATTTTTTAAAAACCATTCCTAAAATGCCTTAATTGATATCTCACCATATATATTAAAGGTTATATCTAATTCCCGAATAACAGGCTTTGGCCTACTGGTTACTCTCCCACTTGCAATTTCACGATGTCGCGTGTTCGAACCTCCGGATGTGCATTTGAGGAATGCCTTCCTGATTTTTTAAAAACCATTCCTAAAATGCCTTAATTGATATCTCACCATATATATTAAAGGTTATATCTAATTCCCGAATAACAGGCTTTGGCCTACTGGTTACTCTCCCACTTACAATTTCACGATGTCGCGTGTTCGAACCTCCGAATGTGCATTTGAGGAATGCCTTCCCAGTTTTTTTTGATTAAGAGATTTAAGGAATGCCTTCCTGAATTATTGTAATCCCTTCCTAAATGTCATCCTAAATGTTTGACCATATATATTAAAAGCTTATTACTAATTCCCGAATAACAGGCTTTGGCCTACTGGTTACTCTCCCACTTGCAATTTCACGATGTCGCGTGTTCGAACCTCCGGATGTGCATTTGAGGAATGCCTTCCCAGTTTTTTTTTATTAAGAGATTTAAGGAATGCCTTCCTGAATTATTGTAATCCCTTCCTAAATGTCATCCTAAATGTTTGACCATATATATTAAAGGTTATATCTTATTGCCGAATAACAGGCTTTGGCCTAATGGTTACTCTCCCACTTGTAAATTCTTGATGTTGCGTGTTCGAATCTCATTTATGTGCATTTGAAGAAGGCCATCCTTGTTTTTTATTTTTTTGAGGAAAGCCATCCTGATTTACTATTAACCCTTCCTAAATAACTTTCATTCTTTCCCTAATGATCAAAATACCATTCAAAATAAGAAAAGTTTCACAAAACACACCATTTACTAAGTATCTTAACATTTAAATCATAATCCCAAAACACACAACATATGATTCCAATAAATCCATTGTAAACTTATAAATCCAAAGAAAAGTCTACCATCTGAAAACAAAAAATCAACCTCTAAAGATCTCAATCTTCTTAAGAATGATATCATGATAGATATCAAAACATAACTTGGCTCTAATATCTTCTGAAACCTCTTCCTGAAGCTTACTCATCATCTCTTCTACGACCATTGAGTGGCATTCCACCATTTTGAGGATGAATAATCCACAGTTTGCTTCACTCTTGATGCGACGAAAGAACTTCTTAGGGCATAAGACTTTAAATGGAGACAGATCAACTGTTCCTCTGTTTCTTTCAGTGCCTAAGAGATAAGGTATCATCTCTGCAATACACACAAATAGTTATCAGTAATATATCATAAGCATAAGATTCACATCATAATCAAATTATCATAATCAAATAAGTTCTTACCTGCAATTGGCTTAACATGAGTTGCCACCAAGTCACCTTTACTCTCATGAGTTCGACAATCAAAAACAGTAATCTTCCTGGACTTGAAGCTTATTTCCATACCAATGAACTGTTTGTATTTAGAGTTATAGGCAATACCATAAACTCCCTCGAGATCCTGCCACTTCTCAGTAGGATGACAAACCGAAGGCAACTTCCCACTCACAATATCAGTGACTTCTTTTGGAAACACATGTTGTGATTTAAAGTTATCCTCCTTGAAACTGAAGTATCCAGCTTTCAAATTTGAAAAGAAGTCTGGCCTCACAAAGGTTGATTTCGGAAGTCTCTTGTTGTGAAAATAAATGGGATCCTTGTTTCTTCTCAACCAAAGTAATCCCAAAGCTGCATCAATATGCTACATTAAAAAAAAAAGACTTTGTGTATTAGGAGAAATAGACACGATAATATTTGTAAATCTGACATTCAGGATAGGATTCATGAGTCCACCCAACACAAAAGAAACCGAAACAAAATTTGTGAGCAGTACCGTTTCTTGCAATTTATTCTCTGGTCTTCCCAGCAAATGTATCCAATGTGAGGTTAATGGTTCTGTATCCGTTATTACCCTGAAATTATAAAAAAAACATTCTCTTATACTTTGATAAAAACTTAAATTTTAAAGTTGACAAGAATTGTTAAAACGTCACACTAACCCTGATCTGATATTTGAGCTCTTCCAAGAATTCAATTCTTCAATATCATTGAAAGATGGAGACAGGAAAGGGTTGAACATTGGATTAATAGCAGATGTGGCAGGGTTTCTTGGTGCTTTATATGGAGTAATGGTTGAAAATGATGGAGTTGTGAGCCGATTGCTTCGCCTTGGAACATGCTTCTCACCATCAACTCTTTGCTTCTTTCTTGGAATAACAATTTTATTTTTCTTATCCAGCTTTCTCATTTTTTCCTGAAATCAAGATGTAACAAAGAAACGTGTTTATGAATGCCTTCTTTGTCTTTTTACAAAAATCAGCAATGATATATACAAAACAAACAAGAACGGAATTAAATTGACATACCTCAGGTGAACTAAAACATTTAAGATCGAATGATGGTCCCTCGTTTTGTGGACTCTGTTTGTCTTGTTTTTCATATGAATTATTTCATTTCTCAATATAATGTGTTAGAATACTTTTAAAAACTTTTAAGAATCATTTCATTTACCTCAGCAGTTAAAACTTCTGGATTTGGTTCACTTTCATTCTCTCTATCCAAGAACCGTATTTGTTCTTTTCCAAAAAATTCTTCTTTCTTTGATTTGTCCATCAAAACAGTGATTCCGTTTTCAAGAATTGTTCGCACTCTTCCTTTGAACAATTGGTTCTCATACCTAACTTCAACTTCTTGCAGCAATTGTAGCTGAAAAAACCATTAGAAGCTTTTAGTACATTGATTAAGAATACTTTCCCTCTATCATTCAAAATACAAGTATCAAAATACAAGAATACTTACCTCCTTAGGAATCTGAGTCTCAGAAGTTAGAGCCACATGCACTGTTTTTTGTTCAGTGGTAGACCTGTTAGATGGTCGGATCCCATCACCACACTGCAAATATAAATCGTTTTTAGGAAGCTTTAGTGCATAATTAAGAATACTTTCCCTAACATTCAAACTGCAAATAAGAAACAAATTCTTACCTCCTTAGGAATCTGAGTCTCGAATAACAGGCTTTGATTGTGTTCTAAATCATCAACATTCACACCATCCCTATCCATGTCAGGAACATCTTCTCTGTCACACTACAATTACCAAAACGTTTTTATGAACCTTTTAGTAAGACTTTCCTGAATATTCAAAATAAAAGTTAAATAACTAGTAAACTTTGAATTTTTACCTCGACAGTTGAATCCAGCTTTTCTGTTATCTCTTCAGTTTGGGTTGCATCATTTGTTTCATCTTTGTCGTTCTGAGCCATTGGAACAGTGACAGGAATGGTATCTTGTTGGGTTGGTGAAGAACTGTTAAACGGAGGGATATCCCAATCGTCATTATTGAACTGCAACAGAAAATGAAAATAGCCACTGTTACTTGCAAGAAAAAAGTTTTAGAAATATTGATAAACATTACTTACTGTATCATTCTCTTTTGCCGCAACAAGTTTTTTCACCTCCTCCTCTATTCTGGATAAACGTTGATTTGTTTTTTCAAACCCCTCGTTGACAACTTTGGAAAGCTTGTCTATCATTTCTACAAGTGACTCTCCTAAAGATGATGCTTTACATTTCTCCTTGTTATTCAAGTTATATGATCTCATCGCCACTTTTTCAATCACTTCTCCAATATCTAGCATTCCTTTGCTCCAATCATTGACTGTCATTCTGTAACCTTTCTCCACCATCTCAACCAGTAAACATAGGTCTTGATCATAATTGTCTTCCATTGAAACCGTGTCTTCTGGATCCTCTGGTATTGAAGGTAAAATGCAAAATACCTTCACCTAAATACACATAAATTGATTTAGGCTGACATTCCCAAATTACTATAAATGCTTCCCGAATAACTATAAATCTTTCATGAAAGTTTAAGAGAATATGCATAACTTACATTATCTGATGCTTCAATGCTTTCCACCTGAGCAATTGATGGAGTTCCTATGTATGTGTATTTTTCACATAAGAATGCAGTCGGTCTCTCAATTGCACTCAGTCTGCTATATGCCGTTTGTAGTTGTGGAACAGATTCAAGGATCCAAATAACAAAAGCCAATGGAAATCCTTGCAAATCATACTTTGGCTTCAGGAAATTTGAAGGAGTATTCTTCTTCTGTGGTGTGACATTCTTCTTAATGGATCCAATCAGCATATTGTACGCCTCTTTCCCCCATGGGTAACTCATCATCAAATTAACATCATTTGCAATGTTAAGGTATGTTTGAGGAAACTTGCAACCTTTGTACATTTGCAAGAAGATGCTTTCAATAAGTACCAGCATTGCAAGACAGAATATCTTATCTGGTTCGTTGCTGTCAGTGTTTTTAAGCATCTCTACCACCTCGTCCACATTGTGCTTGTCTTTGTTGTTAACAACAGCATCTTCATTGCCATCCCATTCAGAGCACTTAAGGCCAGTAACCATATGAAATTCTCTTATTGAGAATCTCATAGGTTGTGCTCCAAAATAAAACCAGAGTTCATTTTCCTTCAATGTGTGTAACTCCTGCACAACACGCTGTGTACCATCTTTGCTGACATGGTCAAACCTCTTGTGCTAACATTAAGAATTGGTCCTAAGAATGAATCACTAATCCTCATGAAATCATCAGAGAGGATGTCTTTGACTGTCTTGATGTACTCGTACATTGGATATTGGTTTATTTTGATATCTGACTTTGGCTCCTCTCCTATCACGAATTGTAGCCTAGGCAGTTTTACACTTGTTGGGAAAGAATCGTCCATTTTCCTACAATATAAATTTGAGATCTGTAAATATTTTTATGGTCTATCATGTTCGAACCCAAAAAAACACACACTCAAAATCATATAAGTGTAATCCATCATGAATTATCTATAATACTTCCTGAATAACACACTTAAAATCATAACACACACTCAAAAATGGGCTATCATTTTCGAACCGCGAATAACACAATCAAAATCATAAAAGCAATGAAACCTAAAAATTGAAATAATCTACAACCCTCAACATTTTCAAGATATTGTTTCATGAAATCCACAAAAAAATCTCAAAAACAACAAGAACCGAATTGAAACCCACAAGAATCTTACTTAATTTTCCATCGAATTGATTTAGGGTTTAAGAAAATCAAAATTAGACACAAATAAAGTCAAGAAATATAATCCGATTTGAAATTCGATTGCTTTCATCACTAATAGAAGGAGAATAGTAGAAATTTACTTAATTTTAGGAAGAAGCCACAAGAATTTTCTTAATTTTGCATCCAATTGATTTAGGGGTTTTAAAAATTCAAAATTAGACACAAACACAGCCAAAAAGAACCGCAAATCGAAATATGTTGACAGAATGGTGGTTACCTTTTAATTTCTAACCACGACGAGAAGACGAGATGAAGCGTTTTGAGTTTTTGTTGCGAAGAGAAAACTCAGAAGATGGTGTATACCGCGACGCGATTCAAACGATTGAGAGCACGGAACGGCGGGAAAACAATGGCGACGACATACAGCAAAGAGTTAGGTCGCTAAAGTGGCGAGCCTCCGGTAACCACCGTAGCTGATTTTTGGAAGAGAATGAGGCGACGGAAGGAGATGAAGAAGAAGTCGATTTCGAGAATGATATTTTGGGCTTTGAAATTTTTTTGAGAAAAATAAAACTGGGCTCTAGTTTTTGTTAGCCCAAAACTCTCTTTCTCCTCATTTTAACTTTGTGCTAATTTTGTCATTTTTAAGAGTCAATGCTAACTTTGGAAAAAAACCTAAATTTATGCCATTTTTGTCAATTGCCCAATAAAATATGTAAATATTTATATATACTTTTGAAAAGTTTTTAAATATAAAAGGGTGAAAAAAAAGAATGGTTTAAAAATTGTTTTGTTTTAAAACATGAATTTGAAGCTTTAAAAAAAAACAAGGAAGAGAAAAAAAAATAGTGACTTTCAAAACTTTAAAAAAATTAAAAGTCAAAAAAGCCTGATTGGCAAAAAAAATGACGGTCATGGCTTTAAAAAAATTTAAAATCTTAAAAGTAGGCTACCTATCAGGGCCATAGTTTAGTATATATATATTTTTTTTGCAAAAAAATAAAATAAACTGTTTCTCGAGATTATCATAGCTTAAACATGAACATGAAAGCAGTCCATTGCTCTCCTCCTCGCTCTTCAACAAGCCCTAGACCTAGTTCAACAGAGATTCTTTTGCTTCAGATTCGCTTCTGCTAACCAAAGCACTCCATTGAGAGTCCTTCCCGAAGGAGCTTTGTTTGCATTTAACTTGAGTTTGTCCACAAATTGGAGGAAGAAGCTAAGTCATAAACCCTAATCGGTTTACACTATACGGGAACAAAAACCCTTCTGATCGTAAAGGAGTAAATACATTGCTAGAAAAATCAAAAATTTTGAAATCGAAATCAATTGTGCATCCTGAAGGAGTAAATTACATAACCAGGAATTAAAAACGTGTTTTGTCTTTTGAGTTCTTTCATATTCCAATGACCAAAATAAACCATCGTTGAATAATAAAGAGGTACTGGTTCAGGATAGTACTCTAACAGAGTGGTCAAAACTGAACCAAATTAATTAAACGGTTGAATCATATAAACAGTTAAGCTTAAATTTACTTTCTCAAGCAGTTAAGCTTTGTGTTTATTATATACTAGAATATAGCCCTGTGCTATGCACGGATATAGTTTGTTTATTTTAATGATAATTCTTTTAGATTCTTAACGTAATATTAAATCAATATTGTTAAATCAAAAAAAAAATCACTACTGTTAAAATGAATTTAATACAGTATTTTGGATTTTGTAATCCGTATATTACGATTTGATAGAAATACGGTTACAGATTTTTATCATAATTTGAGGGAGGAGTGGACAAAAAAAAAGAGTTACAGTAGAACCTCTATAAATTAATACTCGGTAAATTAATAATCTCTATAAATTAATAAATTTCTTCGGTCTCAAGTTGGGACTAGTGTAATTTTGGACACTATTCGATAATATAATAAAATAATAACTTTTTTGAAACTTATTTGTAAATATATGATCTCATCAATAATATAAATTAATAATTATCTAAAATTATCTAAATATAAGTATATATCTACACATTAATTTTTATTAGAGTTCATTTTTAATATTTTTTACTATATAAAAATATTTGAGTGCTATCTTCAAAACATGATAATTGTTATTTTTATTGTAATTAATTTTATAAAAATATTAGTTATAAAGATTAAATCTTATTTTTAATATTATTTTACCAAATTAGGCAAGTCTCTATAAATTAATAATTATTAATTTATCGATAAATTAAAACCTCTATAAATAAATAAAATTTCAAGGTCTCGACTTTATTAATTTATAGAGGTTTTACTGTAATTATTAAAATGATACTCAAGAGTTTCTCATCTCTATGAAAATGTCCGGTGGTTTTTTAGTGTTGGTATCTATAAAGAGGGGTACCTGGAAGAGTAGAAAAAAAAATTGCCTTGTCGTGAGGTTAGTATGAATATGTTCTTTTCACTCTTAGCGTCACTCTGTTTCGACCATAATGAACTCCTCGTATGAAACTGGTTTGTAACAGTTTTCTATCACTGAAAAATGAAAACAGAGAGAGTTATAGACTATTGACCCAAAAAAATGAGAGAGAGAGAGAGAGTTAGAGACTTGAGGTGGCCAATATGTGATGTTAACAACTTACATTGTTTCCAAAAGAAGGTGACCATGGTTTCATTCTCATGGCTGAAATGTAGAGATTTAGTAGGACATTAAAAAAAATCTATCATTTTGTTGATGAGCATTTTATCGAGTAATTTTGGAAAGAAATTTGCTAGCGTATTGGTTTTTATATTGGATTTTAAGGAAGTTATTTGAGGAAGTTGAGATCATGGAAGATGGAGATCGTGGAGATATTAGAGATTGAAGAAGCATTTTAATTGGAGAGAGGAACATATAAAATTGTTTATTTATTAGGGTGAGTTACTAGAATATTGCATAAAAGCTTCCTTATTACAAAAGTAACATACAATTGTTTGTAATGACTAGACTAACATATTGTACCTATACTACCCCTGAAACTAGTGTTGGGAAAAAACGTAGTTACGGCTAATGCCATTAGGAAAAAAAAACATTGGAAGTTGGGACTAAGTCTACCGATCCTTTGATGGTAGATTTATACACGTGGACTGATTAAAGGTGTACGTCAGATATTTTTGGTACACTTAGTTGTAGTCTTGGTACACTTATCGGTCACTGTAGATGGTACACTTAGTTGTAGTGTTGGTACACTTATCGGTGGACGTATATGTGTATCAAAAACTAAGTGTACCAAAAATATCTGATGTACACCTTCAACAGTCAATATGACCCAAAAGATATTTATGGTAGACTAATGGCCTGTTGCGACAGATTTATTCGACAGCCTTCTCTCGTTTCAGATATTTTTGGTATACTTGTTTGTTTTTTTTAAATAGTTTTCGGAGTGTGATGGTAGGTTTCTTGTCCGTGGTAGATTTAGTAAGCATTTTTGACAGCTGTAAAGTCTTACCAGAATAACACGAATTTGTTTGAGCTGTCAAAGACAGTCTAGCGTTGCGATAGACTTATTGGAGGTAGATCTAAACACGTTTGCTGTTCTTCCGATCTATGGTGTTCATGTAATAACGTTTGTAGCAGATTCATCAATCATATTCTGTTTGTCGGCCGGAGCAAACGTCTTTTTCCTACTCTGTTTCGTTAATCTTTCCTCTGGGTTCATCCATGGAAGAGCTAGATATCTGTTCGAAAATCTATATAACTCACTTTTTATAGGTTTTTAATTTAGAAATCAGATGTTGAGACGAAAATCTATGATAGTTGAGTAAAAACCCCACAAGTGAAACCAAAAAAATAGACATAAGTCGTTAAAAAATAAAGTGAGGCAGGGAAAATTAGGGTTTTCAGTCGTATGTTAGAGGTAGAAGACGAGGATATTCTGGTAATTTCGGGTTCATTAAACCTAAAATCGAACGTGTAAGTACATATAAACGTGTACGTACACATGAACGCATACGTACATAATGTTCTTGAGATTAGAGTACGTACACAACGTTCTTTTGCTTAGTGTAGGTCCATAAATCCGTTTTAATGAACAATATTATTGTAATTTTGTAGTCATCTTCAACATATCTTTTTCTACAACCCTAGCTAATATTGTCGTTGTTGTTCACCGGAAATGGAACAAGTAAGAGAAATTAAAAAGGAAGTTGAAACTGGTGATGATACCTTGGAAGAGAAATAGACAAATTGTAGCAGCATTTGCTCTGTCTGAAGCTGGACCAAATACTCTTCTTGTTCGTCCTCCAAACTTTCCAGCTCTCCTAAAGCTTCAGCAAGGCCTCCATCGTCAATCAGATTCTGAAACTTTATCATCACCTGCTTCATTTGGTTGGACAACAACAGAGCTTTATTAAACAGGGAGCCAGAATCCACGCTGGCGCGTCTCTAAACCTCTTTGACTTTCCTCGTGACTCTGACATGGATCTCGCCGTGTGTCACTCCTTGTGAAATCCTTACTTTATTTAGATATCTAAGATATACACTATGATAGGATAACACTATCGTTTATGTTAAAGTATAAGTCAACGAAGATCCTATTGGACGATACACCCTCACTCAAAAACATATACTACCAAATACATAAAATTTGTTAATCTAGGTGTAAACATTAATCCAAACTATAAACCATCAACGACACAGGCTGCATTGAAGAACGTCTTTTTACATGGAGGGTTTAACTTTCAAAAATACTATAAATGTTTGTATTTTTTTTGTTCCGCCGTGAATTGTCGATTGTAAGGTTGGAAATCAAACATTTACTAGATTTTAAAATATATATTAATCTTTGTTACACACTTTCAAAACCACAAAACTCTAGATTGGATACTTGCTTTCTCCTTAGCTCTAAATCGTGCTTGAATTCGGATTGGTAAACAGGTCAGTCGTCACCCATTTCTTCCCATGGTCTTGAGTCTTGACTCTCCTTCCTTAGTTTGATTATCGTCTCCCATTTACGCCAGCTTTCAACGAATGACATGTTTTTTTTTCTTTCTATTTCGATGTAATATAAAGAAGATCCTATTCACAAAACTAAAATAATGACACTAATGTCAAAGTTATTCAAATCTACTGATGATCTTTATAGCATTAGATGAGTCTTTTTCGTTTTTAACATCATTGTATCATGTGGATCGATCTTCAAATATTGTAGTATCATCATGTACTTTTCTCTAGGATGGACACATTGATATTATCATCTCTTTTCTTTTCAAGATATCATCATCTTTTATATTCTTTGATTTCCATCATATTAACATAGATTCTGTCCAATTTTAACATTCCTGTTTATTTTATCTCTTAAACATGAAGACAATCTTGTTCACATATCAAAAATAGTGAAAAACATACGTTGAAAATAATCCGCCCATAGAGTTGAGGTAAACCTAGTATCTGTTAAAAGATATTTCACCAGCCCATAGAGTTGTTGTATATTTTTAAACCTAGTATATAAATGATAAACTGGATTCATATAGAATCGAATCAACTACCCAAGTGGTGCATACGCATGGAGCGATTCTGCCGATTCGATTAGAAGTTATTACTTTTGTTCTCCTATATGATCATCAAAAGAAATCAGTACCTCATTGATCCGAGTCCACAATCATCTATAACTTAGAAGTCAAGTAACAGTTTTTGGTCTCTCTTTGTCTTACTTAATGAATCTGCTTTCTCCACCACAATTAATTCTGGAAACTTTAGTAAGACATATGAACATTTCAATCAAAGCTTTGTTATCTTGTCTCTTGCCTTGGTACCGCATCAGAATTGCTTCTGACAAGATACATAGATATATCACAACAAACATTTATCTTAGCCAGCCAACCGATCATGAGTCAACAAACGAGAACCAAAATTGAGCATGATCCTCTCCTTTGGCACATGAACCTGACACATCACGTTCTACTGCTGAATCTCTCTGGTGTTATTTTTACACCCAGAGATGGACCAGTTTCCTTCGTCTTCCCTAAGTTAGTAGATCGGTTCTCGACCATTGAAACAATGTGGAGCTCAATTGTTATAAGCCCCAATACCTTTGGCATGTTAATGAATTTGCCTCTTTTTAGGGAGAAATAATGACTCTGTACCCCCGGGAACTAGCCTAATCAACCCGATATGACCTCTTGGGTTTTCAGGCCTTCTCAAGTCTCAAATTCCACCATATGGTGGGAAAATTAAGAGGGCGGGTAATGGATTTTTGGTTTACGGGTTGATGGCAAATAAGTTCTCATTTGCTCTCTGGTACAGAAAAGCTGATGCTTCCACCCTGCACTCAGACGATGAAAACTATTACAAACAGGAAGAGACCAGTGATTGTATCTTTAAAAGGAGACCAAAAGGGCCTTACCAGCCAGGATGAACAACAAATCTACCTCTGCGTAGTGCCCAATTTACCTGCTCAAACAAACACATTCAGAATATCCCAATGATGTTTCTTGTTCGGCCCAACAGTTAAATTTTGCAGACTTCCTTACCTTGTCGTTACCAAGAGAATTGGTGACAACATGAGTCACATGTTCATCCACCTGGGTTGTGCAGACAGCACCGAACTGCTCAGCTGTTTGCCACAAGGGATGCAAATGCGGTTTGGCTTCACCCACTGGGATTATCCGACTAAATACAATCCGACAACCAGCCAATATCTTTCGTTGCTCGGAAGCTAAAATATTTCTCACATCTACTTCGTCTAGTGAAGTGTTCGAGAAGAAAGTTTTATGTATTTTCTCAATGACCTGTACAGTGAAACCATGTCATGATGCTGACATCCAAAACGACTAGTTGAAAATAACAAGGTGTATAGGTAAAGTGCGATAAAGCCGGAAAAAAAAGCGTAAAGAAACAATGAGGAAAAAAAAGGAGGACAGGCAGAGTGATGTTTGTCAAACACTTACTTCGCTGTACTCAGGAGCCACAACTTCGATCAAAAGCTCTATCTCTCCAGAATTAACGTCTTCAAGCGGAACCCATATATGCATTTCATTGTTATTGATTCCTTGAAGGTTGATCTGTTGGAAACGAGAGAGGCACAAATAATCTTCCTATTTTGTAACAAATCCCACCTTACCTGAAAAATTAATACCAAACACCAACAGATCTCAAATTCCGTTACAGATCTTGACAATAATCGATTTAAGGATGCGAAGCAAAAAATCAAATAACTGCGATTCTGATCCCAACAAGCTATTAAAAATGTAAAGGGGCATCGATTGAACAGAGAAATAAAAAAATCACACTGAAACAAAAACCACAAACAACCGAGAAATTTTTCTCAGAACTTGACGAAGAACATCAAGAGAAATTACCAGAAAATAGTTTGCCTTTGACCATATAACAACATTAAAAATTTGTTACAAAAATGAAAAAGAAAATGGAGGAGATGGTTAATCTGGAGAAGGAAAAAAAAAAGCTTTCGATAAAAATATCAAAAGAAAAAAAAAGTAACAAAATTAAAATAGTAGTAGTAAACTAGCAAAAACTTACGTAGTTAGCAAGATGCCTAGTGAAGAAAAAAAAAAGTAGGAGAGAGAAACGAAAGTAAGGAGACAGAAGAAGATCCCCTGAAATTTTCCCAGCCCATGAAAAAAAATTATTCCCAGAAAGAAAATATAAACTAGATCTACAACTTGGTTCTTCAAAGAGAAAGTGAACAGTGAACCCACATAATAAATCCACCTCTGATAATTTTCTTTCTTTTGCCATGATTTTAGTCAAAGAATATGAATCAAATTAGAAAGTGAATCAATTTCATGTTTTTTGCCAACCCAAATTTAAGAGAATCAAAAAATCAGGAATCAATCTTTGAAGGTTTTTGTGTTCCTTATCTCTTGAAAATCAAAGACAATTTTAAATGTAAATGGCATTATCTGTAATAAAACACACAACTCAGGTATAGAAGTAATTTACAAACTTTTATGTGTTATTCTAGTAAGTCAAAAATCTCAACGTGTTAGTCTAGTAATAAACCTACTTTTATGTAATATTCTAGGTAATTTCCCTATTTATTATTCTGAAAACATGAATCTTCTTCTATTATCCGATAATTTAGGAGTGTAACAGCCGAATTTCTTTTTATTTTGTTATATTTTTAAATTAAAAATAAAATCCATGTGGCACATATTTGTTGGTCAGGTGACTTGTGAATCTATACTATTAAAAAGGAAGCATTTTTTATAAGTAGACATATGATTAAAGATTATTACATGAAATGCCATTAAAAACAGAATAAGGATATATATAACTTAGAGCAAAACATACACAATTAATATATGAACTGTTTATAATACAAGTGTATCCAAACAGACCTGTAAGCAAATTAAATACTAAGGAAGAAAGAATATTCTAATTAATTGTAATAAATTTTGAAACAAGAATTACGAATATCAAATCCGATCTCAACACATTCAACTAAGCCGAGATTTCCAAGCTTAATTTCGAATTATCTGCGGAAGAAAGGACCACGACATACAAATTTTTTTGGAAAGTTGGTACTAGAGTTACAATTTCTGTTTTGGTTGATTTATATAAAATATATTATACACTCACAATCATAATTAGCAGCACAGAAACGGAAACAAGTAAACAACATTAATGACATACAAGGGAATGTTGATACTATGATTACAATTTCTGTAATATTCAAAAATGGTTTTCTATAATCACAATCATAGTTACTAACATATTACTACCATACAACAAATTTATTTATACAACAAATTTAAATATTTTTATTTGATATATTTTTTAGCATTAAACAATATCAACATATAACCTTGATATTTTACAATTAATCCGAATTATAAGTTTATAACTTATTTTATCATAAAACTAACTACATTTTAATTGGTAAATAATAATAGAATATGTAAATAAGATATGCATCTGTTTCTGAAGAAAGAAGTACATATAACTTTAAATTGTGATATTACAAATAATAACTTTTAGATATGATATTTATTAAAATGGCAAAGGGATTATTATGTAAATCCTATAAATCTTGATTACCAAGCGAACCCTATAAATCTCGATTATCAAGCGAATCCTATAAATCTTGATCTCGAATCTCGATCATCATGCAACCCCGTAAAGGTAAATTATACAAATGATACACTTAAATACAACTAAAATGATTAATGTTTTAATTTTATAACCAATTAATGACTCATATATCTATTATATAGTCTAAAAATTATGTACTGACTGGACTCATATCTATTATTAAAAGTTGTGTAGACTATGTGTAAGTGGTATTTTTAATTTTAAATATTTTTGGCCGTCGAAGGGGTCTCCGAGTTAATCCTATTTAAATCGGGAGATATTTAAATTTGTTATATTTCCTTATACAATATATAGAAGTAGGGTATATATTATTAGGTAAGATCAAAATATTGTTTAGTTTAACAAAAATCACAGTTTTATGTTTAGGGTTACCGAACTCGGAAGATTTCTCGAGTTAAAATATTTTATTTCATTTGTGTATATCATCTTTTACTTCTTCAAATGCTATTATTATTTCCGATTAGGCTTAAAGTGGATTCATTGCTATTGCTATTATTAATAATTAATTCTGAATAATTGAATAAATAAGTGATATAGGATCTAACAGTAATCAAAGTACACCCGTAAATATCGAAAGATTATCAAATGTTATACTTAAAATTATTAATATGTCAATTCTATAACCAACTAATGATCCATATAACTATTATATGGTCTACTAAAAATAAGTTATGTACTTCCCTTTTATTAAAAAGGGGATTCCAATGCTTTTGATTTAATCCTGTTAAAACGTTTCCAAAACTATGATAAGATGAAGATATTCTCTACTAGCTCATCAAGATATCCGGCAAGCCAACTACTACTAACCCTACCCTACAATCTTTACATACCAATATAAATATGACTCTTACTCGCATAATTTACACTCACAAAATACGAAAAAACTTGCTCTCTCCCAAATAGAAACGATGTTTTACTTATTATCATGACTGCCACCATTGGCCTTCTACGAGATGTTCGCTAAGTAAAACCTACAAAAGGTATTATTTGATTCATTTTCCCTGTATTATATAACAAAAACATAAATATGAGAAATATTAGTAAGTTATTTTTCTTTTTCTTATGGATAATTTTTTTCGATCCAGATTCAATAGTAAGATATAATATCTATACTATTAATTGGGGAGTACAAAAAGAAGAAAAAAAAAACTTTTGGCAAAAAATGCCATATACTACCCCTACGGCAGAAAACAAGGAAGAAGAAAGAAAAAAAAATTTAAGGGCAACAAAGTAAAATATAAAAGCAAACACACGTGGATCCTAAGTCTTTGTTATAATCTCATTCGGATCCTGTTTAAGGTACAACTGTATCCAAACGCATTCTTTCTCATATACCTGCGAGCAAATTTAGTATAGATGAGATAAATATGCTAATTTACAACAGATAATTAGGAAACAACCATATCAACGGTTTGCTCGCATTAAAACCCAAAAAAATCTGATTACTCGAAATTCCCGTTTATAGCAACTAACCAGTTTTATTTCATAAATTAAAGTCCCAAATCAAGAATAATAAAAACCGAAAACTTAAATATTATCAAAACTAACATAATCATCATTCAAAATTCCATACCCATAAACATTCAATCATGAAGATCATATCAAAACATTAACTGCAAATATTAACAATTAATCACATATATTCGCTTATCAAACAATCACAACTACCATTTTGATTTCATTAACTTTTATAATGACTTAGTTAATAGCATTTATCAAAAATCTAAACTAAAAACAGAAATATCGTATCAAATCAAGAACAAAATATCTTATATTCATTGCATCGAATATTCTACTTTTAAACTAAACCCTAATTCAAATATCTATATAAACCATAGAATACATTGCAAATCTTAAAAATCATCAAACCTACGAAAAGAGAATAGAAATTTACCTTCGATTAAGTCATGGCTGCTATGTATTGGAGAGGGGGGAGTTAGTGAATTCTATGTTCCTCGCTTGGTTTGAGTTATGAAAAGTTAGTGAATTGGCAAAAACAAAAACATATGCGCAAATCCCTGAGTTTTTCACATGGGCTGCGAAGAAAAAGAAGTTTAATTTAAGAAAGAGGCCAGGTACGGCGATTGGAAGGATTAACTACGTTCCAATTGGTTTCGAAGATGGATATTATCTACGCGTCCTTCTTAATACTATCACAGGACCTGAGTGCTTTGATGACATTAAAACTGTTAAAGGAGTCGTCTATGGAACTTACAAAGAGGCATGTTTTGCTTTAGGGTTGCTAGACAATGATCAAGAATATATAGATGATATAGTGAGAACAAGTTTTTGGGGTACTGGAAACTACTTACGTCGTCTATTCGCTGTAATGCTACAATCTAATAGTTTATGTCAACCCGAAGTTGTTTGGGAAAAAACATGGTCTCTTTTAACTGAAGATATAGAGATGAGCCGGAGAGTATACTTCAACCGACCAGGTAAAACATCAATCTTTTATAATCATTACAGTGTCTATTATGTGCGAGTTATAATCTAGGTCTGATTTAGGATTTTCTTTTTGATTTTGTGAAGATCTTATTCTATCCGATGAAGATAAGCAGAGGTTTGGTTTACTAGAAATAGACAGCATATTAAAGGGCAATGGAACAAGGTTGTCAGCCTTTGCCACAATGCCTACAATTTCAGAAGATATAATTGATGATACTAATGTCTTGATTGTTGATGAGAGAGACTATGTTCGGAAAAAGCAGCAAGAAAAACATGATTCATGGTTAAAGTGCATGACAGACGAGCAAAAAAACATATACACAGAGATCATGGAAGCAGTGGATCACGACATGGGCGGTGTGTTCTTTGTCTATGGATTTGGTGGAACTGGTAAAACCTTCCTATATAAAACTCTATCAGCAGGATTAAAAGCGAGAGGATCAATCGTCTTAAACGTTGCGTCCAGTGGCATTGCTTCTCTATTGTTAGCAGGTGGAAGGACAACAAATTCTAGGTTTGGAATTCCGATTAATCTGCATGAAAGTAGTGTTTGTACAATGACTCCGGGTTCAGATCAAGCACAGCTGGTGGAAGAAGCATATTTGATAATATGGGACGAAGCTCCAATGATGAGCAAACACTGTTTTGAATCCTTAGATAGAAGTCTCTCGGATATTATAAAAGGAGCTGGTAATCGACCTTTTGGTGGAAAAGTTGTTGTATTTGGTGGAGATTTCAGGCAGGTGTTACCCATCATCCCAAATGCAGGAAGAGCAGAAATCTGTATGAGTGCACTAAATGCTTCTTATATGTGGAAGCATTGTAAAGTATTGAAGTTGACCAAGAACATGAGGCTTCTTGCGAATAATTTGAGTCCTACAGCAGCTAAAGAGATAAAGGATTTCTCAGAATGGATACTAAAAGTTGGTGATGGAAAGATTTCTGAACCTAACGATGGTGAAGTGATGATAGATATTCCCGAAGAGTTTTTAATCACATCGGCAGATGATCCTATTGAGGTAATAAGCAGAGAGGTTTATGGAGATCCTAAATGTTTCAAAGATAATGATGATCCTAAATTCTTTCAAGAAAGAGCAATCTTATGTCCAACCAATGAGGATGTTGGCATAATCAATGAGTATATGCTTGATCAGCTTGAAGGTTAGTAATATTTGTTTTTAAAATATTTATGTTTTTAAAAGATTTTACTTTTTGTCAAAGATCTAATAGTTTTGCAAACACTATGTGTATGTTGACATTGATTTGTAGGTGAAGAAAGAACATACCTAAGTTCAGATTCTATTGATCCAGCTGATAAACGTTTTGAAAATAATCCAGTGCTTACACCCGATTTTTTAAATAGCCTAAAGGTATCTGGAGTTCCAAATCATAAAATTAGATTGAAGGTGGGTTGTCCAGTAATGTTGTTAAGGAATATAGATCCAAGAGGAGGGCTAATGAATGGAACAAGGTTGCAGATCACACAATTGGCTGAGTTTGTTTTGGAAGCTATTGTGATTACAGGAGACAGAGTCGGCGACAAAGTACTCATTCCAAGGATATTGCTGGCTCCTTCAGATACTAAACTACCATTCCAAATGCGGCGAAGACAGTTACCTTTGGTTGTTGCTTTTGCAATGACTATTAACAAAAGTCAGGGACAGTCTTTGGATTATGTTGGGCTGTATTTGCCGAGGCCATATTTTTCACATGGTCAGCTTTATGTGGCAGTTTCAAGAGTGACTAATAAAAAAGGATTGAAGGTTTTGATTGTAGATAAAGAAGGAAAACCACAGAAGGAAACAATGAACGTCGTATTCAAGGAAGTTTTTCAGAATTTGAAATAAGTGGTTTCATGTAGGACACATTTTTGAAGGTAACTATTCTTGATTAACTTTTATTTGTATTTTATAAATCTATACTTTATTTGTAATCTAATAGGTTCCACCGAATGCAAAATTTGATTTGTGTTATAATAACAGGATGGTTCCATAATGAAAAGACTGCCGAGGATGGTGAGGTTGAGAAACTAAATGGCTGAAAGAGTTTCATGGATTGGTATGGTTTAAGGCAAATCTTTTGTTTTTAAAATTTAGGATGGTGATCTAATAATTTAGTATGGTTTTTTTATGTTTGAAAAAAAACCTACTGTCTCATCAGTAGGTTTATTCTCAAACTTTTTTCCATACTATATATAACTTTTATTTTTATATTCTTGATGAGTTTTGGACTTTTGTAAACTTTTATAAACTCTTTAAAAAAACGGTTTACTTTAAATAACTACTTAACAATACTAGCAGAAAGCACAGATTTACACCGAATTAAAACTTAATAAACTTATCTGGATAGTAACTTACCAGGATTGTGTATAGGTTTCCTCTTTTCTACACGTCCCATTTTGTTGTGATTATTGAATCTTAGGCCAACTCCAGATTTACTCGCACAAATAAAAAATGGTACATTAGTTTTGTTAAAAGAAAATGAACATTTTAGTAAGGGTTAAAGTAGAATTTATTTGCTTTCTTACCTTTCATTTGAATTGTTTATGCAAAGAAATTTGGTATAGATAGACCAGTATTCAATAGCACCTCAATCAATCCAATTGCCAAGTCCAATGCAACTCTAACTCAAGGATAATTTTAAACTGACCAAACAAAACCAAAATATTAGAGTTTTGAATTCATCAGACTAGCAATATAAGCACGAATCGAAAGAGATTTTCTTATCTTTTATTAACGCTTCTATAGTTTTCTTCCTTAGCTGATATCAAACCAACAAAGAGGAGAAATAAAAATTCAATATTAATCACAATATAAAGATTCAATAAAAAGCAAATATTAATCATCAAAAAATAAAACCTGTAGAAGAAGATCCTTCATCGATCCAATCCTTTTCCAATCCAGACCGATGCTACATACATAATTGAACACGTAAACAAGAAATCAATATCAAAAATATTATAATTTCGAAATAAATCATAGTAGATGTTTAAACAGAAATCGATAGGGTTTTGTGCTTATCTTTAATTTTACGCTTCTTTGTTTGGTTTCCTGTTTTTTTGCAGAACAAATCAACAAAGAGGAATACATGAATATTCTATAATAAACAAAATCTAACAAAAAAAAAGGAAAAATAAGCAATTGGAAATAGATTCAAATCTGAAGAAGATGATACATACTCGATTCAATGTTTGAGGAAACCAGATCGACGCTACATGCATAATAGAACAGATAAATTATAAATCTTTGTCGAATCTTGATGATTGAAAGACGAATCTATAAATAAAAGATCGACTTATTACCTTATCCACTGAAGTCGAAATCAGAAAATTACAAAAAGACAGAGAATCCAATAAATCCGATCTGGGAATAGAAGAAGCTTCAGAGATTATCGGATATATCTGATCTATATTGCGTTAATCGATTCTTTCGCAACATCAGATAATTCTCTCTGTATCTCGGCTTTTCGTTTTTTTTTTTTTTTTTCCTTTTTGTCTCTTTGGTTTTCGGAAATCGATTGAGAAGAAGATAAGATTTTAACGGGCCGCAGAAAAAATTCAGAAAAACCCAATAATACTTTTATTCTGTTCTACACTTATAGTCCATTAATATTTATGGCCCATTAAAAACACATTTTATTTTGTACAAATATAATTATATTCAAAAAAATTATATTAATTTGCCAAAGAATACAATATATTTAAAGATACAATATTATTCAGAAAAAAAAAAAAAAATTCCCACGTGCGGGTCTCATCCTAGTTAATTAATATTAATATAGAAGCATTCAATAGTAAGATATACTTGATTTTCAAACTTTTAGCAGTGTCCATTCACATTGACCTAAAGTTAAGAGACTGTTAAATCAACTACCCCATCATCTAAGCAGTCTTTACATTTGAACGAAGTGTATTCAACCAATAAACATGAAGATATGTGAAGAAAAATATGGAATGTCGATTGCTAAAATCTAAGATGGTGAGCAGAAGGATGATGTGGATTTGACTGACAAGAAAATCGATACACTGAAGCTGATGTGTTTGAGGAAACAGTCGAATTAAGTAACCTGCAGATTTTTGTTTTGGGCGTGGATAGTGAGCTATCGATCTGAGTTTGGATCCATTGATTCCTTGCATGCACCTGAAACTCTATCTGTCTATCAATAAGATAGACCTAAAAGAAATCCTGTAACCTGTTCAGATATAAAGTAAAAATATAAATAGTTTTACCTTGGTATAGAATCTAAAATCAATTGTTCCAAATAATTATCTCTGGAGATGGATTGATAGAGGAGGAAGGAAGGCTGAAGAATCGCCTCTTCACCTGTTTCTTTCAGAAAATTTCCCACTCTAATTTTTGGTAAAGTTGTCGACACTTTTTGTGTTTTTTTTTCTATTGAAAACCAAAGTTATCATCGACGCTTTGTTTTGTTTTTTTTTTTTTTTGTCAAAAGTATTAGAACTTTATTGCACATAACTTAAGGGTGTCAAAATGGGTAACCCGACCCGATCCGACCCATACCCATATGGGTTAGACATTTTAGTGGGCGGATTCAACCCGACCCATTTATTATAATGGATTGAATTTATATACCCAAACCCAATTATGTAAAACCCAGTGGCTAAATGGGTTATATGGGTTACCCATATATAAATTAAATAAAATAAATAATTGATATTAAATCCATAATATATTTATATAAAATAGAATTATAAAACCAACCAAAGTTTTCAAGCTTAAAAAGTTATATCTAGATATTAAAGAAAACTTTCACATTCATTTTAGATCATTGACATATATATTATTGTTTACATTTTTTTGTTTTTAGCAAAGTAGAAAACTTAACTTTTATTTTAGATATTTTACATAAATTAGTTATAAAAAGAAACTATTTTACATATTAATATATATCTATATTTATATGCATATATATATATATATATTATTTTTGTTTTTTCAATCAACCCATTGGTAACCCATAACCCTAATGGGTTAACCCCGATAAACCCATGAACCCATTGGATGAACCCATCAAAACCCATTTATTTATATGGGTATAAAAACTTAACCCATACCCGTTAAAATAATAGACAAACAGGGTAAACCCATGGGTTTCTACCCATTTTGACACCCCTACACATAACAGGGCATATAAAGCCCAACAAATTACATAAATGATTTTCAGATATAATTTATTTAAAAGATAGTGTGGTAAAACCACTATTATTTCCATGTTGTTAATTCTAATTATGTGGTAAACCATTATTATTTCAAACATGTACAAGAATATCTAAATAAAAAAAATCACTAAAATTGAAATAAGAAACAATAGATTAATTGAATTCATTTCTAAAATTCAAAGTGGGGAAACCTAATTTTTCATTTAGTTAACTAATTTCTTAAGTTAAGCAAAATATTTAGATATATAAGTTAAGTCATTTTAAAAATATCCTATTATATTATACATAGATATTTATTTATTTATAAAATTACTTGTGATCATTTAGATTATCTGAATTGAAAATAATAAATGTAAGAAAGGAACGAAAAAAATATTATCCAAATATTCTTTATAAAATATATGACAAAAATCTGGATAAACTAATTTCTCATTTTTGGTACCTATATTCAATTCTCAAATCTCACTTGAGTAACTGACTAACTGTACATGTCAACTTCGGATTGGTAGAAAAAAACTGGGTTTTTTTTTTTTTTTGTAAACTTTAGATAGTTTGAGAAAATTAAAACGAAAAATTTATCTCAATCCCTTTAACATATAATTATCTATATTGGATTTTTTTAAAAAAAAATTGAAATACATGTTATCCATGGGTTTTGCAAAATTTTAACGTGATGAATGCAGACATTTCTCCTATGGGTTTTTACGGAAAAAATAGCAAAATTGTTACAGGCAAGCCTATCGAGTTGGATTTATTCAGGTGGACAATTTAGATCATTTGATTTAAGAAGTTTCAATAGTTTAGCCCGGTTTGATAGTTCTTGGGGCGGGACAAGACGAGTTTTCGGTCCCAAATAGATACATCATTTTTTTCTTATCATTTTTTTAATGTAATCTCATCATTTGTTGCCTAACCAAATAAAAAATAAATTGAATACTAAACTTATAGTATGAGATAGGGTTATGAATATTAATAACATTCCTAAAAAAATATGTTTGCATTAATAATTTCATACATATACGTTATATATTGCAAATATGATAACAAATTTTGGTTTTGAAATCATCCCCGCACGTACGTGCGGGTCCGAATCTAGTTATAAGATAAAGGATATACTAGATTAGGATCCACATATACGCGAGTTTATATTTAAAAAGTTATAGTCCATGTAAAAAAACTAAAAGAATAGAAAATAATATCAGATGATATGTAAAATATATAATTTAATTATTTTTAACTTTTCTAATTATTCATTAATTAATTAATTTTCAATATGTTTTTTTACAAATTTAGAAGCTGTTACTATAATGATATGTAAATAATATTTAAAATTTTAATCACACCAACCATAAATTTAAGCATACAGAGTTAGGGTTTGAAATCTAAAAAATATGTTAAAAATCCACTTACAAAAACAAATATAAACAAATTTAGTGATGATAAGTCGAAATATAGTTTTAAAATAGTTTTGTGGCAAAAGCTATTTTTATTTAATATCACATATGATTTATGTTGATATCAACCATCCAAAAATTTTAGCTACACTTTTAAAATTTTGTTAAAAGGAGGAATTTATATACTAATTTTCAAAACTATCCTCTTTCTAAGACTTTATTAAAAATGCTACTAAAAATCTGTTATTTATTCAAATATGTGTGTAAGCTAATAAAAATATACACAAATCATTTTTGAGCTATCTACCATTCATTTGTTTATAGAATCTTTGAATCTTTAATAAATTTTGAGAAACAAAACAATTTATCTCATAATCTCAATTAGGTCAAAAAAGAATAAGAAAACCAAAATACACAAAATAATATACATTATATTATATATAAAAACTTGAATAACAAAAAATTTAAAACTTATACTTTGACACTATAACAATTATTTTTATTTTCATATGTATATTTAACACATAATTTTTGCAAGATGGAATATAGTATATGTTATTTAATTTTCTTTCATAATTATTAAGATATGTATAATGATAAAAAAATTAAGTTAAAAATTAAATCTAGACTTATCTTAACGAAAAAAAAAAATCAGTTGTCACAATCCTCTTAATGGCTAACTTTCGAAACCAAGCTTTATATTATAAGATTATATAAATACCAAAAAAAAATCCAATGGAATTAGCTTGATAATTCAATAAATTAAAAATTACTTTTCTTTTTTTAAAAATATATATAAATAAGTGTTTTTACCACTTATGTATAGATTTCTTTTCTGTAATAGGTTTAGAACTTGTTCTTTTTTTTTACTTTCAAATATTTTAGTAAATTTAGAATTGATTCGTGTCCACATCTTATGATACAATTGACACATGTTACTAATTTGAAACTCAGCTTTATATAAAGGGACAATTGCATTTTTAGTACCTTTATTTGCATTTAAATGAGCTCGTAGACCCTATATTCATTTTTCGAGAAACATAACCACTAAGGGTGCTGAAACTACAGTTGACTCCCTTACGACCAAACAAAAAACAGAAGCCGAAATGACAGATTTAACCCGATGAAGTCTGCAATAGATATCTTTAAGGTTGATTTCAAATTGACGTCAACAAGAAGACATAAAAAGACGTCTACTCCTAAATTATAATTTAAATTTTAATTTAAAAAATTATAAAAGATAATTTGATAAACTTATTGATCAAATAATAACCACATAGACTTCATGCATTAAAATAAAATAAATTTACATATAAACGAGTCAAAGTAAACAAGAAAATGTTGACTAACCAAAAATTATTTGATTTAGGATTTGCTTAAGTAGACTTCTCTGCAGATTATTAGTGGTTGACTTTGTTATGCCATCAACCATTAATATTATATTATCTTAATTTCACCGATAATTTAACCAAACCGATAGCTGAACCTAACCGAATACATACTGATTCTTTGATTTTAACCTAACCGGATAATTTAATTTAACTATATATATACTTCTCTCTAAGTAAACCCTAACTTTTTATGTGATCTCTCTCTCTCCAAAATTTCTCTCTCAAAAATTCAAATATTGTTGCTCTAAAAAATTCAGCTATATATACCCACAAAATATTTCGTGGTTACAAAAATAAATATGAAAACCCTAGATTCTCTTTTATTTTACTTGTCTCTCTCAAATATATCTTGGCTCTCCAAAAAAAAAAAAAAAATAGATCTAAAACTCCAATCCATCCTCTTATTTCTCTCTTGTTTTTTTATTGAAGAAGTTCGCAAATGTGACTCTACGAATCTCTCTCCAGATCTGACCTTCATTCATATTCAAATCTAATCCCAAAGGTTTTGTTTTCATATCTACCTACCAAATCTAGGTTTTTAGTTTTATGTTGGTTGAATTTGGGTTCTACATGGGTTTTCTTATTTGGATCGAGAATTGTTATTGGGTAATTTGTTGGAAAAAATTTAGTTATTTCTTTTCGAGTTTAATCTCAATTTTTATTTGGAATTTTATGATTTAATTGCTTGAAGTCAGATTTTTACAAAAGCTTGTTCTTGTTTTTAATTTTACAGGCAGAGGAGAAGATTAAACGGGAGATGATGGAGGCCGAGAATTTTACAGCCGGAGGAGAAGATTAAACAGAAGATGGGGCGGTGGAGCAGTGAAGGTGGAAAAGAATTACCCAGAATATGTTTGTAAATAATTGAGATTTTGATTTTTTATTTTATTATTAATTTAATTATTATAATAAATTATTTTTGTATTTTTAAATAAAAATTTGAGATCTGTAGTTTAAAATACGGTTTAGTTTCCCAAGAAGTCTTCCGATAAGTCTTCAGCATAATCATTACAATTATTAAATTGATTTGATTGATTTGCAGACGGTTCAGTTTCCGTGCGAGTCTACCAGAGAAGTCGTCAACATAATAAAAAATAAATTTTTATAAAATTATGGCAGGTTTCTCTTAAAATTTGTCAAATTATCCAAAAACTGAAAAAAAAATCATATAAATTTGTAAATTCAATATGATTTAGTGTAACAACTAATAGCTAAGAATACCCTTCATTGTAGTGTTGGAGACTGAAATTATTCACAGTTGGGTAATTCTTAAAAAGTTTATATATCACTTCATTTCATACTTATAATTGTAGAATTCTATATTCTTAGAAGAAGTCTTCCAGATAAGTCTTCAGCATAATCATTACAAATATTAAATTGATTTGATTGATTTGCAGACGGTTCAGTTTCCGTGCGAAGTCTACCAGAGAAGTCATCAACATAATAAAAAATATAATTTTAATAAAATTATGGCAGGTTTCTCTTATAATTTGTCAAATTATCCAAAAACTGAAAAAAAAAATCATAGAAATTTGTAAATTCAATATGATTTAGTGTAACAACTAATAGCTAAGAATACCCTTCATTATAGTGTTGGAGACTGAAATTATTCACAGTTGGGTAATTCTTAAAAAGTTTATATATCACTTCATTTCATACTTATAATTGTAGAATTCTATATTCTTAGAAGAAGTCTTCCAGATAAGTCTTCAGCATAATCATTACAAATATTAAATTGATTTGATTGATTTGCAGACGGTTCAGTTTCGTGCGAAGTCTACCAGAGAAGTCATCAACATAATAAAAAATATAATTTTAATAAAATTATGGCAGGTTTCTCTTCTAATTTGTCAAATTATCCAAAAACTGAAAAAAAATTATAGAAATTTGTAATTTCAATAAGATTTAGTATAACAACTAATAGCTAAGAATACCCTTCATTGTAGTGTTAGACACTGAAATCATTCACAGTTGGGTAATTCTTAAAAATATATATATCACTTAATTGATTTGAAGTTAGTTGGTAAAGAAGTCGCCAAAGAAGTCGATTTCTTTATATTTTTCTGGTACTGCTTCAAATAAACCGGAATTGGTTTTCTAAAACCGAGGTTATTTTTGTCAATTAAACAGATTTCACAGAAAACTACAACACGTTGCCTTCGTAAATTAGTCTACCTTAATGACCTAACTGCCTAAGAAAACCAAAAACTTGATTTCTCCATATGTATTATATATAATCATGTCAAAACATACAGGCAAGTAAATAACATATATCAAAGAATACAACAAGAAAATCTTAAAAATTATTCACCAATTTGCAATAATTTGGTTTTCAAATAATGCTGACTTCATGTTCACATCAACGAGTAGACATAAAAAGACTATACGAGGATAACTTCAAATGAAGTCTATTTCTTGGGGTCTATTTTTGCAATTACAATTTTACAAAGCAGACTGCGAATGAAGTCTACCATAACCGGTTGACTTCTTTTGTGGTCTTCCTTTGTTAATTTTTTGGTTAGTTTTGCAATTAAATATTTAAAATAAGGTAGACTTCAATGGAAAGTTCAACCGGTTAACTTCAAATATAGTCGACTATGGTTATTTTTGCAATTGACCAACCCATTGACTTTACAGTAGACTTCTGTCTACTAAGTAGACTTTAACTATCCGTCAACCAGAAAAGATAAACTTCGTCGTGGTTAGTTTTGCAATTGACCAAGTTTGACTTTCGCCAAGTAGACTTCGTATGAAGTCTACATTAATGATGACTTCGTTTGCAGTCGTCAGTGGTCATTTTGCAATTGACCAACAATTGCATTTTTTAATAGTAGACTTCATTTGCAGTCAACTAATAATTTTAATATATTTTTAATATATTAATATTACGGTCAATGCTTAAATAGTTTGGTCAATTGCAAAAATAGTCACTATGGAAGTCTACACGTTTATTATCGTAAGAAGACTTCGTCCGGCAGTCATAACAAAAAAGTCAATAATTTGGTCAATTGCAAAAATACACCTTAGTAGACTGCAAATGAAGTATCGACGGAAAAATTATAATGCAAACCATATTTTTTGTTTTCAAATGAAATTAAGGAGACTGAAATTGCAGTCTACGGGCTCGAAACTCGATAAATTTTTAATTGCAAAATTGACCACAGAGTAGACTTTACATGATATTATGACGGTTAGACTAACAAATGAAGTCTACTTTCGCAAAAAAATCAAGGAAAATCATGAAATCTACCGGAAAATAACCTTATCGGTGGTTGTTTCGCAATGTCAAGCACCGAGGACGTCGTCTTTAGTCACCACAGAAGAAACCCAGCACCAATTTAATCACTATCCAAGAATCATGACATATAACAAGATAAATGCACTTGCAAATTTTCTTGGATTAAAATGGAGAGGAGATGGAAGAAAATGAAGTTCTCATAGCATTGTGTTTTATTTAAGCTCACAAATTTGGGTTGTTGAAGCATTAAGAGCTTCAAATTTGGTTGTTCATGGTGGTTGGAAAATTGATGGTGGTGGCACAACCGTAAATAAAAGAAGAAGATGAGGATATGGATGTAATAAACATTTTTGCGAAATTCAAATAAATCGAAATAATGGCATTTCTGTGAATACATGGAATGCCAGAGGATTTAGTAGGGAGAAAGTGGCAAATGTTGGAGAGAGAAAAAGAGAGGTCCAATTTTGCAATTGACTCAGATCAGGGGTCTAATTTTGCAATCGTCCCTTATGTAAAAACATATATATATATATTATAGATATATTACTTAAACATAAAAAGGGATTCCTAATTGGATTAGGTCTATCAAGAATTACAAAATACACATTAGATTAGGAATAATAATTCCCTATATAACGATGTACTTGGTGGAGACACAAAAAAGCAAGCAAGAATAAAAATCGCAAGGCAGAAAAATAAAGTTTATTGACCATACTTCTACATACGGCCATGAATGGAGAAGAGTTATCTTTTAAAAATAGGCGACCACCAACAATTATGATGCTTCCGGATGATCTGATATTAAACTGTTTGGCCCGCGTCTCAAGATTACACTACCCAACCCTTTCCTTAGTTTCCAAGAAGTTTGGTTCTTTCCTTACTTCAACGGAGCTTTACCAGACCCGATCTCTTTTAGGCTGCACCGAGAATTGTCTCTACATATGCTTACAAAGCTGTGACGACTCTAACACACTAAGTTGGTTTACTCTATGTCGGAGACCAAATAGCTCCAAAAAAGTATTGGTGCCGATCTTTCTTGATTCTATTTCTCCCTCGACACTTAGGTCGGACGTTGCAATGATTGGTTCTGATATGTACGTCATTGGCGGATTAATACATCAGTATGTATCGTCTAACGTCAAGGTCATTGACTGTCGTTCTCACCAGAGCCGGTCCTAGGATTTCATAGGCCTAAAGCATTTTAGGCATATAATACATACAATTAAAAAAAATACAGAAAACTGCTTATTTAGAGAATCGAACCCAAGATAAGGTGCTGATTTTCGTACTATCTAACCAACTTAGCTAAGATTTGTTTTTGTAACTAACCCAATTAGTTATATATAATATGTGACCTAAAGCAGATGCTTTAGCTGCTTTAGGGGTGGGCCAGGCCTGGTTCTCACACATTTCGTGAGGCACCAAGCATGTAGGTGGCACGTGTGTTCCCATCTGCTTGCGTCGTTGATGAAAAAATATATGTTATTGGAGGCCGCGAAAATCTCGATTCTACGAATTGGATAGAAGTTTTTGATACGAAGACCCAAACTTGGGAGTTTTTACAGATCCCTAGCGAGGAGTTATGCAAAAGCTTTAAGTACGATAGTGTTGTGTATGAAGGAACTATCTATGTGAGGTCCAAGGGAAAACTAGGGACTTGTAAGCTGAACAAAGGTAGATGGAGAGCGGTACACTTAGCAATGGATAGTGGATGGACTCTCGCATCATCTTATTGTGTGATAGAGAATGTGTTCTACCGTTACAATAACGTGATGATCGATTGGTATGATCACAAAGAAAAGTTATGGACAACTTTGAAGGGTTTGGAAAACTTGCCTACTTATCCTCGTATCCGTAATGGTAAACTGGTGGATTATGGAGGGAAAATGGTGGTTTTGTGGGAAGAGTATGTGTATGATAAGAACCACAAAGACGAAAAGACAATTTGGCGTGCGGAAATTGCGATTGAAAGACGCCAAAACGGAGAGATTTGGGGGACGATAAACTGGTTTGACGTTGTCTTTACAACCAATGAGCCATACAGTTTAGTGCAAGGTCTTGCTACTAGTACCATTTGATGATTGTTGTTGGTTCAGTTTAAACCGAACCAAACCAATTGAACAGAAGAAATTTCAATCGTGTAGGGTTTTGTGCATTGATTATATATGATTCGGTTTGCATCTTCATGGATTCGGTTCGTTAAAAAAAAATTGCGAATCTCTGATCAAATTAAATGTAAATATAAATTGTGTCACATCCCCTCTATAATCTTCAACAACAAATGGAACAATAAATAATGTTGGGAAAGAAAAAGAAAAAGAATATTATAAAATGTCAACCTTGATGCTGACCAATATTGTTAATCGGACGGCTCCTGTAAATTTGATGATGCAGACCTACTCTTATATTTCCATCTAATTGAAATTATTTTTGCTGTGTTAAGAAAAATTAGTGCCCTTTCGCTCACGCTTTGAGTCGTCTCTCTTCTCTCTTCTCTCTTCTTATCCGCCGTATATCATATATAGTACTAGATTAGACCCGTGCTAGAGCACGGGTTGAAATTCATTTTATTTATATTGTAATTTTTATATAAAATATTTTTTTGTGGTAATTTATATAAAATAAAATTTATGTGATTGTTTTTAAAAGTTGTTGTGAATAAAACATTATGTAATAAAATCATATGATAAATATAAGAACTTGAATTTTTTTTGAAATTTCAACCCGCTAGTATAATCGAAAATCATTCTTATCCGTAAATGACTGATTAATTTTTGAGATTTTGTTGCCTATATATGGGTAATTAAATATCCTGTGGAGATTTTATTTTATTTTTTTGGAATATCCTTGTTAAGAAATCTGAAATTAAGATTTAACTATTGGTTACAATTCATATAACTTATATTATATAGTCTACACAAAAAAGTTGTGTACTTCCTTTTTATTATATAGGGGATTCCTTCTTTTGATCCAGAGTATACCTTCTTTTGCGTCTTAAGAATTGCTACCACTGAATCATCAGACTCTCCCTTAGCTAGAGAGAGAAAGAAGAAGGTATACTCTGGATCATATATAATTTAAATTTGCTTATTAGGTGGATTTAGGTTATACTGGGTATTTCTCATTGGTTATTAATTTAAGTTTTACTTGATCATATATAGTTTAGCTTTTTTATATTTGCAAAAAAACAAACAAACTGTTTCTCGAGATTATTATAGCTAAAACATGAACATGAAAGCAGTGGATCTTGCCATTTTGGTCAATTCGGCTCGAAGAAGTACCTTCCCATCATTCACCACAAAATGGAAGAGTCTTTGTTCGGGGACATGGAACAGAGGGAGCTAGTTCTAGCGGGTAACCACCCAAGAAGTTAGTTCTATGGAGAGTTCTTGGGGTCAGCCAAAGCAGTTCGACTGCTTCACTTTCTGGCCTTTTAGCTATAGAATGGTCTCCTCTTCAAAGCTAAAGAGATGTGTTAAGCACACAACAAACACACGTTTCTTTTGGTAAATCAAGTCTATCCTTCATTTGTGAATTGATGATGTTTAAATACCCAAGAAGAAATAAACTAGCCCACTAAATCTACAGTTAAGAAACTTAAGATATGTAACTAAGTGGAGATAGAATCCCACTAAATTTAGGATAAACAAAGACAAGATAATCTCAACTCTATCTTCGTCCTAGATAATGTCGGTTTACTCCAGTTAACTGGTTATGTTCTCATCACCACATCCACCCCTGAGTTACTTTGAAGAGCAAGTTAGCGAAGCCGAGTTTTACTTGCAGTACATGGAGCGCGTCGTGAACTTCTCGGATGGTCGTGCGTGTTCATGCATGCGTGTCAAATTGTTGGGTTTCCTGTTCGACCAGGATATCAAGATTAGCCATCAATAGAAAAAAATATCAAATCCAGAGTCTTACTTGTAATCCGGTTTCATTCTATTTTCAGAGTCCTTTTAGTGAATGATAATATGTTCGTCTCTTTTTTGTAAAATTTTGTTCTTTTTTGTAAATTTTTGTTCCAAGGCCTTAATGCTTCTCTTAAAAGATTAGTTGATTTAGACATGCGACAAGGTATCCGACCACCAATTCTGAGGCCGAGTTCGTTGCGTACCTAATCCTCCACCAGTAGAAGGCAGTGGCGGAGGCAGTGTGTTACCATGGGGTCAATTGACCCTTATGGATTTACAAAAAAAAAAATTTACTTGTACTTTTGGATAAAAAAAAATCTGAAAAAATCAAGAAAATATGCATATTGACCCCCATAAAATAGTTACAAATTTGTTTATGACCCCAACAAATTTTTTTAAAATAGATTTTGATTATTAAAAAAAATATTGACCCTTGTACGAGTAATTCCTAGCTCCGCCACTGAGAAGGAGAATGGCGTGCTCACGTTTCACATCATCAATTCATCATGAATCTGAAGGCCCTTATGATCATTTTCATTCTTCCCAAGTCTCGAAGGTTTCCGTTAAAAGCCATTTTCACCTTTCCTCGTTAGAGCCTTCCGGACTTAGACCTTTGGATAGTGATCTCAAGATTTCCCTGAGGACTTCTTCTCACGTAGACAATGATGGATTTTCTAAGACCTGGAGCTTAGCCTATTCTTCAGGATCATTAGATACTTAAAGGCTTTCACCATAGATTCTTATGAGAAACAAGGACCCGAATTTGATTTATGTTACTTCAAGATTATTTCAACCATACATTGACTTGTAAGAACAAACGACAGTTCAATCGTGAACTGAGAAGCTCTTTAGAACATGGACTAGAGTGTGATAGAGCGAGAACAACTGATATAAAAAGGTAGATGAGAATTCCAGATTGAGCATAAGAGTATTGAGGCGGATCGGATGCGCGCGGTGATGAGTTGGTTGGACAAGAAGGTTGTTGTTGTTGTCGCTGCCATAAGCACGGGGAGTGAGTGACAAGGATCCCTGGTTTGATTATAGTTGTGGCAGGGTCATGATTAAGAGCACCTCCAACAAACCCCAAACCCTCAAATTTCAATGGTTTTTGAATTCCAACAGACCCTTAGACCATGTGCATCGCATCGTCTTTGAAGCGTCCCACATAATTAAACCATTTAATTTAAATCGAAATTACATATTATACGAACAAACGTTTCTTAAAACGGGACAATTTTTATGCGTCCCTCAGGACACGTGTGAACCTGTAATTGACAGCGTGTGAGAATATTTTTTTTTTCTCTCATTTTCTTCTTTTGCAGAATCTCTCTCTTTCCTCTCTCTCGACGAAACGGTGAATCGATGGACGACGGAGGCGAGTTTGTCGGCGGCGGTTTCATGCATTCTCAGGTGACTACTCCTTTCATATGACTCCTCTTCGTCGCTCAAGGTTTTTTTCCTCACTCTCTCTCTCTCTCATTAACTTCTCAATCTGACGAATTCGATCAATCCTTTCCGCGGTTTGTTAAATCCAAGTCTATCAATCCGTGCTTTGCCTTCCCATGCTCTTGGAATGATGTTGATTTCGTGATTTTTGCATCTTATCATAGATCTATAAATGAATTGGAATAAAGTTTTCAACTTTTTTTAAGGAGGGAATAGAATGTGTTTGCTTGATCTGATCAGATTTTTTGACCATTGAAATTTCATGATTCAATCATGGTTAGAGCTTGGAACATAGCGAGTGGTGGTTTTGAATTAAAGTTGGTTCTTGTTGTGTAAGATTTTCTTCCTAGAGGATCTCGTTTGTGAATTTTTAAAACCTTCTCTTCTTATGTGTTTGTTTGCTGTTTTGTTGCGAATGATTAAAGTATTTCGCAGGAGCTTCTTGAAGGTGTACGTATGGAGCCTGGAAAAAGGTGAACGGGTACTAACTCTTGTTAACTTCAATCGTGCTTCTTGAAGGTCTCCGTAAGGGCTCTCTTCTACTGAGATAATGATCAAAATTTAAGAAGCTTATTCTACCAGCATTAAAAAAGTTCGAGAAGTTGGAAATATTGTCCCTTGCGGATCGTCCTTCAGTCAAGGGTCAGTTCTTGAAGGAGTTTGTTACTGCTAGAGGACAGACCCTGAAGCAGCTAATTTTGACCAACTCTGGGTATGCCTCTTGAATTTCCTTGTTTCACCCCTTTTGATCCGGTCACTATTTTCTTATTTGGCTTTGGGAATTTGGTGCAGGAAATTATCTGATTCTTCTATCAAAATCATCTCTTAAAACTGTCCCAATTTAACCGTGCTTGACCTGGCTAACGTATGTAAGTTGACGGATTTTTCTTTGGGCTACCTTGCAAATGGCTGTCAAGCTCGGAGAAATTGATTTTTGTCGCAACTCTTTTAGGGAAGTCTCTATACCCATCTGTATTCATGCTTACTGAAAAGTTACTTTCTCATTTGAATGGTCATGCTATATTGGTACAACCACACAAGGTTGATCCATGATTTTCTTATTTTCCGTTATGTGTGAGAAACTTATGGTGTTACTAAGTTAAATGACTCTGTTGATGTCAAATCAATACACATAGTCATGTTCTTGTGAACTGTGATGGTTGTGTTGAATGTCAAAGTTAACAAACGCTTCATATGTCTCTCTATAGTGATGAAGCTGTAGCTGCATTTGTAGAAACCGCAGGCCGTTGTCTGGAGGAGCTATCACTAAACAATGTTAAGAAGGTAAATGGATCTCTTTCCCACTTTGCCATCAATCTACAGAGTCATGCTCAAGTCGACACTAACACATTTGTTTTATGTTCAGGTTGGCCACAACACGGCCCTAGCAATTGCCAAACATTCAGAAAAGCTTGTGTTTGTGTTTCGATTGCGTTTCGATTATTTAAATTAAAACTTTAATATGTTTTTACATATTTATTTAAATAATTAATTTTTTTAATTAAAAATACTATGAAGGATCAAAATCTGAAGGACACCAATGCTAATACATAACTTAAGAAACTCTCAAAATAGGAATAAAAAATTTAAAGGACCAAATCTTAGTCCTAACCGATGCACATGCCCTTAAACCTTCAAATTTTGAGGTTTGAATAGTGAACCTACAAATTTGAGGGTGCACTATTGAGACCTTCAAATTGTTTTACAAATTTCTTTTTAGTCCTTGTAATATTTCTATTTTACAAATAATTCTATTAAATTCAATTGTGAGAAAGACATCTATATAAATTCTAACACACTAAATCAAAATTGAAATTATTGATATCCTTTATACTATAAAGCACAAGTCACCTATCCAGTAATTTTAAGCCACATCAGATTCTATTTCTTTAAAAAAGAAAAAAAAAATCAGATATACACACGATCGTTAAAAAAATGAATTCTTAAAAAAAAAAAACATTTAACCAACTAAACGCGTTAAGAAATTGTCAAAAGCTTTGGACCCCTATTAATAAGGTTCTATTTTCTGTGTCATAATAAGCCCAAGCCCACAATTTTTTTAGGGACAATACTTGGGTTCACCCCTAGGGGTGAACCTCTTCATTCACCCCCTTATTATATAAGGAAATAAAATCTGTGTACATTATTATAAAATTAAAAATTTAAACCGCTCTTTTATAAACCTAAACCGATATATAATTTCGTTCTAATTATAAAATCTAAACCCTAACCATCTAATTTGTAAACCCAAACCGACATATACTTTCGTTTTAATTGTAAAATCTAAACCCTAACAATCTAATTTGTAAACCCAAACCGACATATAATTTCGTTCTAATTATAAAATCTAAACCCTAACCATCTAATTTGTAAACCCAAACCGACATATAATTTTGTTCTAATTGTAAAATCTAAACCCTAACCATCTAATTTGTAAACCCAAACCAAAATATAATTTCGTTCTAATTGTAAAATCTAAACCCTAACCATCTCATTTATAAACCCAAACCGACATATAATTTCGTTCTAATTGTAAAATCTAAACTTTAACCATCTCATTTGTAAACCCAAACCGACATATAATTTTGTTCTAATTTTAAAATCTAAACCAAGTCAATATTTAGCTTTCCTTAAATAAAAGTATACATAATTTGTTTCCTTAATTTGTTTTGCTTTTAAATGTTAATTTTGGTTTATTTTTAAATAAAATATTAAATAGAACATTGTGATTGGTTGAGAAGTGAGGGGGTGAATATAAAGGTTCACCCCTAGGGGTGAACCTAAGTATTTTTCTTTTTTTAGCATCAGTTTCTCTATTCATCTTCTTTAGCATTCCTTCAATTACGACAAACTGTAAAAGAGAAAAAGAAAAAAATCTATCCCTAAATTTACGCCACTAACATATCCACGTTCATGATGGTTTACAATGGATGAGTCTCCTATTTAAATTCAATTTCAGTCTCTTCTCTCTTGAATCCTTCTCTGTTATTTATCTCCACTCAATTCTTAGGCAAGTAAATCCTTGAGCTTTTGTTCATTTTAATATACTTTCTCTTGATTTCATATTAATTCTGATTTTTTTTTATTCAGTTGGAAGATGCCTCTGGATTATACTCATTTTTCAAATCTAAATTCTTTTTTTCTTTGAAAAAAGAATGGAAGATCATGGCTCTAATATCCGGGACATTGAATTACTTTACATTGGTATGTTATGTTATTCTACATATCACTTTACTCTAAAATAGATTATCCTTTTAAATAGAGCTTATGAAAAACGTAATGGGTTTTGTTAAATAAAACCTCTTTTTCAATTGCTTCTTTCCAGGATCACATTAATTTCCTATTCAACAATGGAAAAAATCATCATTTCCTTCATTTCTGCTCTTCACATCATTTGTCTTTATGATTACAATTTCCTGCACATTACATGATTTGATTTTATCATTCTCCGTTGGTGAATTGATCTGCGATATCCCATTTCTTTGTGCTTTTTTAATTCAATTGTTGTTATAATTTCATTCCATCGTTGCATTATGAATTGTTAATTATTTTTACGACGTGGTCTGTTTTTCAGAGTTGTTTGGGTTTCAGTATCAGAGATTATGTTGATGGGATTCGAGTCACAAATATAAGGGTCTGAGCTTTCTCCCCCTAAAAAAGGCCATAGATTCTCCACGGAAATTTCTTCATCCCATCATAGCTGCGACCTTAAGTAACTGTGCCGAACTCCTGAATTTGTATCGTTTCTTGCAGACATTGAGTTTTTCGGGCGAATTAGAAGGATTGATTACGATCTACATCTACTTACGAGTGGTTTCCAAAGATGACGAGTCTAAGATGCTGTACCACACTTCTCAGCCTCTTATATATGTCGTGGATTCTGCATTGGCGAATGAGATTCTGATTATGGGCTTGTTCGTTTAGCTGCCGCAGGTACCTGCGGCTGCGGCAGACGCAGGTATGGTTGTTCGTTTGCTTGCCGCAGGTACCTGCGTCATGACGCTGCAGCAAACGCTAGGACCTGCGTCTAATATTTTTAAACGTTGTTTCAATTCAGCGGTTAAAAACATAAACGCAGCCGCTGCCGCTGCCGCTGCCGTAGCCGCCAGCGTCAACCAAACGAACAAGCCCTATATCTCAGAGTAAACCGGTGTGGCTTGTGATTTTTACCCCTTGAAACAGAGGAGACGAAGAAGATGGACCTCGACCACTCACTTTTTTTTTATTTACATGATTGTATTTTGTTTTGCAAAAATCATGTAAAAATTCATGTCAGTTTCGGTTGGAATTTCTTATGATTCTTTTTCGATGTTTTGCTTACATGTTTTTTAGTCATTTGAGCCAAAACTCTTTATCTCTTTCTGAGACTTGTGATAACCCCCCCATAACCAAAGGACTAACAATAATGGTATATACAATAAACCGTTGGTTAACTTCTTTCTGATTTATATGGAGTACACGAGACTTCCTGACGTTCCTAAACAGTTAAAGCTTTATTGTTTTTAACTCCACTATTTTTTTTTTTTTTTTGTCATCTGAAATATATATTAAACTGAAAGGATGGGATACATGAAAAGCCGGCAGGACTTTAACCTCCGGAAACTAAGCCGACGATGCTTTACCCCCGGGAAAACAAACCGAGGAGGTCAAAGCTCTCGGAAATTAAGCCCCAAACACGGGGAAACAAACAAAGAAATTCGGAAACTAAGCCCCAAACACGGAAGACTAAAACAAAGAAATAAAAAGATCTAAAACAGGATAGTAGATTTTACACAAAGAAAACCATCTTCTTTTTGCCCGAACAAACCAGATTCGCAAGAGCTAGAAGGCAAAGGACACCAAAGTTAACCAATACCTTGAAAAACTACGAACAACTTGCCTCTCGTTGTTGATTTAGAGTCTTCAGAAGAGAAACCTTGGGAATCTTGAGCGGCGAGACGGAAGGCTCAATTCAGAGATCGATTGAAACGCCATGGTCGGAAGTGTCAACTAAGTGACTTGAACCTGTAAGAAGAACCCAAACCTGGGCGGATCTTGCCCTAGATCCAAATTGTTGAAGCTGTGAGAGGAAACCTAAAACAATAGGTCGCCGAAACCGAATCACCACCGCACCGACTGTGAGTGGCTTAGAGCCAACGCGGTTTAGGCCATATGAAGCTCAGACAAAGAAGAAAAAAGAATCTTGCAACAAAATCAAACTAAACCAAATCCTAGATCTATAAAACTAAAGCTGGAGAAATCATAGATCTCTCCACAAAAGAAAGAAGAACAAGAAAACTAAGCATAAGTACTAAAGCCGAACCGACGCCATGGCCGCGGTGGCCCACACGCGCCGGTCGGAGACAAAGATCCACAGCGGCGGCGAGTTCTTTAGTAGAGAGAAGGAAGAGAAAAATATTAAGAGAGAGAAGGACAACCCACGAGGATGATATTTAGCCTTGTTTTTAACTCCACTAATATTTGAAGTAATAACATTTCTTGATTTTTCTTTTTTTTTCAGGGATATAAGTTTGTTTGACAAAGTTTGTCCTGTACGGAGTACAGGGTTAATACTAGTATAAAAGATATACCATTTACAAAATATTTTTTTTACAACAATAATGCAATAATTAATCATATATGGGAGCACTATGAAAATAGTTATATTGAGTACTTTTATACTGTTACATGTAATTTTCTTTTATGTTTTTCTTGAAAATTACATATTATTTTGTTTTATCGTGTAAGATTTTGTATTTTTTAATATTGTTTGATATAATTATTTATTGTGTGTTTTTATTTATGTATGAAAGTTAATTACTGGTAATATTATGGACTATATTGTAAATATAAAAAAATTTAGGAATAAATTTGAGGGTGTATCAATGGAGTAAGTGACCCTCAAACCTTTATTTTGAAGGTATACTTCCCTTAAAATGATAGCTATTGTTGGAGATGCTCTAATGCATGATCTGAAACGGGGAATCGACATTGTGTTGGAAGTCAATCTTTGATTAATCCACAACAAATTGGTGAAATCAGAGTGTTTAGAAGAAGAAGAATCAAGGAAAAGCATCGATGTGTTTGAGGAGAAGAATAAGAGAAGTCGTGAATGGAAGAAGAAGCGTTTAGGAGTTTTTGTACTTGTTTAGTTATTTAAGCCTATATGATAATGGGTTGTTGTTAGTTTACAAACTATAGGTTAAAGTGTTAACCTAAGTACAAATATGTGATGTAAGGTGTATAATGAAGTATCTTATTGTCTATGTCTGTCTCCAAAGGATATTAGAGACGTATCTTATATTTACCAAAACAAAGAAAAATACAACCAAATTACATTGAACTGCACCCCTTGTTTGATTATGCATTGATGTCGAGCAAGCTTGAAATACCCACTATCATTTCCAAAGTATCGGCCATTCGACTCTTGAAGTTCCCAGAATTCTCTTCTCTCTTAACCGCAGACTTCAACACCATGTCCACACAACATCAAAACATGGTACGATAATTTTTCATGGGCACGTTGCACAAAGTCAAAGGCAGTGGCATAAAATACTCCCTATATTCAAAGTATTAATGATTTAGTATAGCAATTTGAACAAATCATGAATCAAAAAGACATTGTAATTAAATCATTACCATTCCGGCATAGGTTGGATAACTTGGGAGATAATCTATCGCCACAGCCACTAGTCCTTCTTCCTCCAACAATTTCTTCTTCCTCCAACATACCCTAGTAAGCGACCAGTTTTAGGGTCTTTAGGTAGAAATATCTTCAAGATTTCGCCGCATTTACTAAATTTACTAATGATCTACTCATTAATGTCTTCCTCAGAAAATTCAGTGCCCAAACCACCAATGCCAAATGTCTGACGACTACAAATATAAGTACAAACATCACATTTCTAAACATAAGAGAATGATATTTTAAAACTCGAACACATGCAAAAACTTACCCATTAGACAACCTAGCAACATAAATAGATTTTCCGCACATTGATTTACCCTTCAATTTAGAAAAATCAGAGTTATAATTCCAATTCTCAAACTTGAAAACAATTTTAGTACAATATTTGTAAGTGTTTGTTGAGATCAGTTACTGACGGATAATTCACTTACTAGTTTGGTCTAGCTAAATCCATTCAATTATATTTAAAACATTATCAACTACAAAACTTCACCAACTGAAACAAATTTCACATAGTTTATAGCAGCGTTTTACCTTCTTAGGTTTGGTAATAAGTTAAAAAAATCTTGTTTAAAAATTTTCTTGTCTTAAATATAAGAAATATTAAATTTACATAGAAAACTGATGGAAAGTAAATACGAGATTTTTTTTTTTTTGACAGTTAGTAAATATGAGATACTTATACATCAGCATTTGTTTAAATAGAGGAAAATTACATACCCAAAACAAGATCCGGTTGAAATAGATATATGAATTAAATGTCTCAATTTTTTTTTAATGAATTAAATGTCTCAAATTTTGGAATGTGGAAAATTACATCTTTACATGCTCCTTATTGGTCTATTTGGCAATGCAACTTTAACAAAAAAAAATCTTCATATTAAACCACAAAATAAAATCTTGACATTTAACTCACATTTTAATATAAAACTGAAATCATATAAATTATGAATTAACTATATTTCTCCACTCAATTGTATTAAAACAAATAATAAATTAGAATTATAACTCTCATTTTTTGAAATGTAATTTTCCATCACTTCTCTTCCTATAAATACTCATTCTTTTATTTTCTTATTCTTTTAGTCTCTCATTCTTTCATCCTCCCATCCTCTTCCACTATATTTATTATTTTTTTTTTGTGTGTTTTTTGTTATTATTGTTGTATGGGTTAAAAAATCAATTCAAATATCATTGGGAAAGCTTAATTATAAATTTTAATTTAGAGTTTGTATGATATGTCAGATCCCTAGCAAAAAGTTATGTAGAAGCTTTAGGTACGATAGTGTTGGGTATGAAGGAACTATCTATGTGAGGTCCAACTACTTACAAGACACTTATAAGCTGCACAAAGGTAGATGGAGAACAGCAGACTTAGCAATAGATACTGGATGGACTCTTGCATCATCTTATTGTGTGATAGAGAATGTGTTCTACCGTTACAAAAACATGGAGATCGATTGGTATGATCACAAAGTAAAGTTATGGATAACTTTGAACGGTTTGGAAAAATTGCCTACTTGTCCTCGAATTCGTAATGGTACATTGGTGGATTATGGAGGGAAAATGGCAGTTTTGTGGGAAGAGTATGTGTATGATAAGAACCACGAAAACGAAAAGACAATTTGGTGTGCGGAAATTGCGATTGAAAGACGCCAAAACGGAGAGATTTGGGGGACGATAAACTGGTTTGACGTTGTCTTTACAACCAATGAGCCATACAGTTTACTGCATGCTCTTGCTACTAGTACCATTTGATGAATATGAAGTCATGATGATTGTTGTTGGTTCAGTTTAAAACTGAACCAAACCAATTGAACCAATTGAACCGAAAAAAATTCAATCGTGTAGGGTTTTGTGAATTTTGTGTAATGAATATTATGATTCGGTTTTGCATCTTTATGGTTATGGATTCGGTTCGTTAAAATATATGCGAATCTCTCTGATTAAAATTAAATTGAGTCACATCGCCTTTATAATTTTCAACAACAAAATGGAATAATAATATTGGAAAAAGAAAAAGTATATTAACAAATGTCAACCATTGATGCTGACCAGTCTTGTTTAATCGGACGGCTCCTGTGAATATGATGATGAAGCAGACCTACTCACTCATATCTTTTTCATCTAATTGAAATCATTTTTTTGTTGTGAAAAAAAAAGTGCCCTTTCGCTCACGCTTTGAGTCGTCTCTCTTCCTCTCTTCTTAATCCGCCGTCTCTCGTCTTTTCGCCGGCGTGGTTAGATCGTACAAACCTCAGGTAATCGTTTCTGTCTCCGGTAACCGATCTTCGTCTATTTCGCTTTCTCCGACTTTTTTTTCCTCGGATTACGATTCATTTTTTTCTCGGTGTTCCGGTGATTGTTCACTTAGATCTACGGGGCTTTTGATCATTCGTGTTTGATTATTATTCAGTTAGGGAGAATGTTGGGAATTTTGAGGCAAAGAGCCATCGATGGAGGCTTGGCTGCTTCGGTATGATGATGATGATTCTACTCTTTTTTTTTTTTTTTTTTTTTTTTTTTTCATTTGTAATCTGTTCTACGCTGATACGATTTGAGGTTTACTTTTGTTGGAGTTTTTTGGGATCGGGGTTTTTGTTGATTTTGCTATCGTAATTATCTGATTTTTCGAAATTTGGATTTTGGTCAGACTCTTAGAAGGACGCGATCCGTATTGGTTTCTGCTAGGAGCTATGCAGCTGGTGCCAAAGAGGTAACTGTCTTTTATCGGATTTTTTTTTTTTTTTTTATGTTTTTATATGCGCTTCTTGTGTAGGTTTTGTTATGTTTCGTCATTATGAGCTAGGGAAGATATTTTTGGTCAATTTAGGATCATGTTGGCTACTGCTGACTATGTAGCTTACCTTTTTTGTGTTCACCCCCTCATATTCGAGTTTATTGAGCTATATTGGCTTTTGGCTTTCTCTCCTGGGTTATCTCCTGGGTTCTATCATGGAAAATGGTGGATTTTAGAGGACTCTCATAGATAATGTAGTAGTAACATTTTAAAACAGCCAACGAGTGTGGCTTAAGTTAGATTTTTGTATTTACAATTTTTGAGAGCCTTCAATTTTTTTTACATTGGAGCTGACAAGTAAAATCAAGCTGAGAAAGCTAATGCGGCCTTCGTTTAGTGTCAATATATCTGAAACAAGTTTTTCCTTGTATATGGATTTTTCCTGATTATTATGTAATTGCTTACATTTTTGTATGCAATTCCTTGTTTAGATGACAGTGAGAGATGCTCTAAATTCTGCTATTGATGAGGAAATGTCTGCAGATCCTAAAGTATTTGTCATGGGTGAAGAGGTTTGTTGCAGCTGACATGTTTGATTTATTCATCTGCCATTTCTAGTCAAATATCTAAGAGTTCATCCTTTTATCTTCTTTTTGTAGGTTGGCCAATATCAGGGTGCATACAAGGTTAGAATTATTTACAGTGGTACTTGATTTTTCCACTTAATTATCTCTGTTGTTTACCCTGATCTGATGCTGGAGGTCTATCATGTACTCATAGATCACTAAAGGCCTTTTGGAGAAGTATGGTCCTGAGAGAGTATACGATACCCCTATTACCGAGGTTTGAAATTCTTATTCTATTATGTTTTAGTGTGCGGCTGCAATCCGTATGTCCATGTTTATAGATTGAGAAGATTTCTGACAGTCCATCTTTTAATCACTTTTTAGGCTGGATTTACTGGAATTGGAGTTGGTGCCGCCTACGCTGGGTTAAAGCCTGTTGTAGAATTTATGACGTTCAACTTCTCTATGCAGGTTGGCCTTGTTTTTCTGTATTTCGTTCATACTACAGTTTGCCTCATTCTTTGACTTGATTATGCATCATTTGTTGAGTAACGGAATCATGCACTGTGGTACAAATATGTTTCCAGGCATCATTGACTTTTAATTTTCTTTTAGCATCTTACACGATTGACATTAAGGTGCACAAAATTCCTATTTATTTCCCAATGTGTATCTTAATATCTTTTGGACTTTTTCAGGCAATTGATCATATCATCAATTCTGCTGCAAAGTCAAATTACATGTCTGCTGGACAGATAAATGTACCCATTGTCTTTAGAGGACCCAATGGTGCAGCTGCTGGTGTTGGAGCTCAACATTCTCAGGTAAATGCTAACGCAAGCTCTGTGCAACAAAATTTTCTTATAATGAATAATTTGTTGCTTTGTCTTCAAACCTTACCTTCAGCTTCTTTGAAACTGATAATGATAGTCGAATAGGATCAAGGAACTAAATTATGGCTTTAAAATGGATCAGATTCCCCCTAAATAATCAGGCTGTATGATTAAGATAAAGGTTCTTAGTACGGTGGCATGCAGCTGTTTTCTCTTGATGTGGCAATGCAAACATGAAAGTATGACTGTTTGTCTCTCAGAAGGGCGTACCATATTGAACTGTATGATCAACTTGATGATACATGCATTTAGGAATTATCACTGTCTTTCTAGTGGGTCATTTCACTATATGACTAATATGATCAACACAAACACAAGATATCAGGAATTATCCTTGTTGATGACTGGCTGGATATTTCATTTGTACATCTGGATCTTAAATGGAGATATTCTGTTCTACATTTTGCAGTGTTATGCAGCATGGTACGCCTCAGTTCCTGGTTTGAAAGTCCTCGCTCCGTATTCAGCTGAAGATGCTCGTGGTCTTCTTAAAGCTGCCATTAGAGACCCTGACCCTGTTGTCTTCCTTGAAAACGAGTTACTGTAAGTAGCATGCCTAGCTTGAATTCTGACATGTAATTAGATCCCACAGTCGCATATTAATGTCCCTTTAATTTGGTTCCATCATGCAGATATGGTGAATCATTCCCTATTTCAGAAGAAGCACTTGATTCAAGTTTCTGTCTTCCCATAGGCAAAGCCAAGGTACAGTCACTCGGTATCTATATGTCTCTTTAATTTGTCTTCAATGTAGCAGTTGGATGCTTTAATGTTGTCTTGGCCTATAACAGATTGAACGAGAAGGAAAGGATGTAACGATAGTAACTTTCTCGAAGATGGTCGGTTTTGCTCTCAAGGTATGCCATTTTCCCACTTCCACGAGCACCTTTTAGTAATCAAAATTGAGAACTTTTTTGTTAGTTTCATGGCTATAACTCAAATCTTCCTTTTGTATGGATATTTGCCGCACATGCTTTGTTTTTACAAATTGGTGCTTCACTTTGTTCCGTGACTTCCGTCATTAACCTTTTTTTAATGTACCTGATTCTAGGCCGCTGAGAAGCTCGCAGAAGAGGGAATAAGCGCTGAGGTATGAAGATTTTAGATTTCAGATTTCTCTCTCTTTACCTAAAACGATATTGTGATTCTGCTCAAAACCACTTCGTGAACTCAAGTTTTTTTTAAATAAAATGTTTAGGTAATAAATCTTCGGTCAATCCGTCCGCTTGACAGAGCCACCATCAATGCTTCAGTGAGGAAAACAAGTAGATTGGTAACAGTTGAAGAAGGTTTCCCTCAACATGGAGTCTGTGCAGAAATCTGGTTAGCTTCATTTCCTTCACTCAATAGAGATCTTATATTCAGTTGAATTGTATAAAAATTTTAAAACATGGGTTTAACTTTTTTGGTTTTGGATCAGTGCGTCGGTTGTAGAAGAGAGCTTTTCATACTTGGATGCACCAGTGGAGAGGATTGCAGGAGCTGATGTTCCAATGCCTTATGCAGCTAACCTAGAGAGATTGGCTCTTCCTCAGGTTTGTACTGTCCCTTATTTTTTGCATAGAAACATGTTCAAATGATATATATCTCGTTCTATATTGATGGAAATGAGATTATAATGATGCAGGTAGAGGATATCGTTCGAGCAGCAAAGAGAGCTTGTTACAGATCGAAATAAAATCGTCAACATCAACACATTTCCTCTTTGGATCTTTAAAGGGAAAGGAAAATAAGAAAAGAAAAAAAAGGAGAAAAATCACCTCTCACTTTTGCTATAAAACCACCATTCCTCGAGATTTATTTCATCGTTTGCTATGATTCTTTGCTGCAGCGGTTTTCGTTCTTCTTTTTTTCCTTCCCAAGTTGATAAATTCTAATCTTTGGGGTTTAATTGATGAAATTGATCGAGAACGCTAGTAAAGGAGTTCACAACACATGTTTTTTTTTCCAACAAATAATGAATGAGGTGTGCCTAATTCAAGTTTTCGATTCTGGTATTGTTGTTTAAGGAGTGTAGGACGGAGGTAAATCCAATGATAGCATATACCATAATTTGGTTGTTATGATTGTAATTTGATTTAAACGCCGTTGATCATCAACCCACATGGATAAAAGAAAAGTAAAGCTTTGGTGTGAAAATGAGGTACATATTTGGCAAGCATGGCGAACGCTTTTTGTAATACTTAAGCGTACACCCCTTAGACCATCTCCAATGGTTTTCTCTATTTTAGACAGGCTTCAGGTCTGTGGCCACAAAAGTGCCTGGTGATGGGTTTCGTTTCTTCGAAGGGACATAACCAGCCTCTACATCAGCTGTCATTTGTAGTTACGGCGACTACAGATAAAATTTCATCTTATCATGTTAGTTTGGTTCAACTTTAACTGACGACGTTTTGGCTTCTCGTTTGTTTTTTAGAGGAATATAAATAGTTATTTTTGCTCTGCTCCACATCCAGAAATTTAGCTGTGCTTGTGTTGTCACAGCATGAAGGCAAATTTAAACAAGATTCAATATTTGAATCAGCAATCAAGATGTTTGAACATCTATTCACGACAGACAACACCAATCTTTGAAGCGTCAAAATCCATTTCAACAACTATACAGTTTAAAAGTAGGATTCTAATACTACCTGAATTATGTGTTTTTACATGAGAGTCAAAATCCATTTGTGCACTCTCTCTCTCTCTCTATTCTGCTACAAAGAATTTGAACTCCTTTCAAAAAAAGCAATCTTCTCTCCTCTGAATGGTAACGGAAGCAATCTCTTATTTTGATGCACTGATATAACCCCCCACAGCTCATTTCTCATTCATCTATCCTATCTCCGGATCCCAAAAACTTCTGATCTGCTCCTGAAAAGTAAGTCCATCGATAGCCCGAGCGCTGGAGGAGGTTTAAGTCCCCATATGTACTTTCTAGAAGAAGCCCCACGAGCACCGTCTTTGTTTGATATCTTTCTCATTGATGTCCCTTCCCCGGACTTGTATGATCTCGATAACCCCAAAGAAGTCTCAGGCTTTCCACCAAATACTGATCTTTTCTTTGACTGATCTTCCAATGGGTGCCCAACTGCACCGTCTTGGTGAGGAGGCGGAAACTTCTCACTCTTGCTCTTTCCATTTGTTTGTGATATCGCTCTCCATCTCTGCAAACACACATTAGCAAGTGGAAACATTACAGAACCTTCTGCAAATTCTCACGTTGAAACGAAAAGTACCATGCTCATATGAAGACTGTGTTTATATGTGTGTGTCCATTTGTGTAAATGGGATAAGATGAGGATTTTCTCACATCTAAGTTTGATTGGCTCTCGGCATTAGCTTCTGGGGCTGGAACAGCTCGCCCAGTGCGATCCCCACGATACCTTATTCTTCTGGCTCCATCAATACCACTACCTTTTCCAGCAAGACCCTTTTGCCTAGAATTACAATGAATGCAGCGACGAGAAGAGACCAATCACAAATCAATCTAATTGATAGCATGAGTATCAAGAAACACACAAAAAAGAGATATGAATTACGTACCTTCTTGCCTCTTCGTCTCTCAGCTTTACATTCAGTTCTTTGGAAGGTGGATACTTTGGTAAACTTGAAGGATCACAAGGTAACGGTTCAGAAGTAAAAAACTGCAAATGCAAAACCAAATAATATAGCACTTTGATCAGCAAGTGTGCATTTGCTTGCATAAGATTTCATCACACACTAACCAATTGAAAGATTGGAGGAAAAGGACTACTCACTTCACTACTCAAGGCCGAGGTAGAAGTTCCTCGATCAGCAGGGTCTATAGCGAGAAGTGTCTCGACTAGATGCACAGAGGATGGAGGGAAACCATTGAAGGCTTCAGTCACACAGCGTTTGTACGGATGTTGCGGCTTAAAAAGAGTTGCGTTTGGCAGTTTGTACTTCTTCCAGTACGATTCTGAAGGGGAGCCACATAATTTGAATATCTTATGAAGTTGTTCGACCTACAAAGAACAAGTTAGGTAGGAAAAACGGTGAACAACAATCCTATTAAATTTTTGGTATTTGTAGTCCACGATCATACACAAAGATAAATCAATTCACCAAGAAGTAGTTATTGCTCTCTGTAATGCAACTCCAATAAGAGGGCCTACAAATTTGTGTCTAATAGAAACTAAAAAAATTCTTAAGCATACTAACTAAAACAAGATAAACACGATTTTGTTTACCTCAGTTCTTCCTGGCATAACGGGCTTGCCAGCAAGTAACTCTGCCAAAATACAACCAGCACTCCAAAGATCAACACCAGTTCCATAGTTGGTAGCTCCAAGAAGAAGCTCAGGAGGACGGTACCAGAGCGTGACAACACGACTAGTCATAGTTTGCTTTTGCTTCGGGTCATAAAACGTAGCCAACCCAAAATCAGCAATCTTCAGTATTCCATCATTATCTATAAGAAGATTAGAACCTTTGATATCTCGATGTAAGACTCCTCGACTATGACAATGCTCCAATCCAGATAATAGCTGATTCATAAAGCATTTGACCTGAAGAACCACCAAGAAATATAATTCAAAAAAAAGAACCACCAAGAAATAAAAACTCCATTATGAATGATCTAGATATAATACAAGTTTGTATCTTTGGTACTGTACTAATCATACTAATCTGATTTTAATTACCTAACTTAACATTAAGTCATAAATGCACAGATAATAAACAATGAATGAAAGTCATAAAGGACGTTGAAAAATCACCAGAATCAGAAAAACATAATTCAAAATTGGGTCCACCGACAAATAATTCTAGTATCACCAAAAGCACAAAAGAAACAAAAACCAATCAGACGATAACATTACCATATATGACCCCAAGTAAAGTACCCTAAAGAAAAGAAAAAACAAAGCCTTAAATAAATATTGATTCAGTAGCATACATATCTATCATTAGCACATTAACTTCTTCCTTATCAGTTTATCACAAAATAGATCAAATCAATTCTCTTTCTATCATTAATAAAATAAGGATAAGGAAAAAAAAAAAAAAAAAACAGACCTGAGGAAGATCAAACTTGAAACCTTGAGTAGCAGCAAGACCAGAGAGATCATGTTCCATATACTCAAAAACAAGGTAGAGACTACAAGAAACCCGGGAAGTAACCAAACCTTGAAGCTTAATAACATTAGGATGATCAAGTCTTCTCAGAACAAGAATCTCTCTAGCCATAAACTTAACACTCTCTGCTTCCAAATTATCAAACCTAACTTTCTTCAAAGCAACAATCTTCCCAGTTAATAGATCTTTCGCCTTGTACACATTACTATACGTTCCTTGCCCAATCTAATAAAAAATCAAAACTTTAATTAACCAAGACAAAAAAAAAAAAAACAAAAACTTCATAATTTAAAGACCTGAGCTTTTTTTTTGAGGTACCTTCTCGAGCTTTTCGTAAGAGGTAGCTCGACGAGGTGTTAAGTCTTTGATTGAATCGCCACAAGCAGCAATAAGCCACGGAGGCCATCCTTCTGGAGTCGAACGGAGACTCATCCCTGGACGACGAGATGAGCCGGCGGAGAAATCGCCGGTGTGCCATGTTCTCGCCGGCTGAATCTGAATCGAAGCCAAATCCTTCTTCTTCTTCTTATCTTCGATTTCCACTACAGAAACGGCGGTGGTAGTGGCTGAAGCAGAAGAAGAAGGCAAATCATCCTCCGTCGTCTTACGGAGGTCTCCCGGAGGAGGTTCATCGGGATTATTGTTATTATTATTGTTTCGATTACGTTTGTTGTCTCCGGTGGATTCCTTGCATAAAACGCATCCCATCGGCTAAATCGGTGTAGCTCTCTGTCTCTCTTTAGCTTAGCATTACCATCGCCGAAGAGCTCAAAGTTTTTTTTTTTTTTTCTTTCTTGAGGAGAGTGAGATTCGGGTTTTGTGAAAACGACGGCGTTTTCGAGGAGAGTCGAGTCTTTTGCACGTAGGAGTGAAAAATGGCGGTTTTCCGTTAATATATAACGGGTGGTTTGACGTTAAAGATTTTTGAGGTAAACTCTGAAATAAAAAAAATTTCTTCTCTCTCTCTCTTTTTTTTTTTGTAGGCAAAAGGTCTCTGAAGAAAGTGATTAAAAGTTTTGTTTTATGTATTGTTATCATCTGTTAAAAAAAATATTGATTCGAAGCACAAAAAGTTATTCTACTTTCTTTTTTTCTCAGATAAATTTGACTTTGTTGTAGTTTCTTTATGCTTTTTCAATATCATTCAAATATATTAGAGTCATTTTGTCAACGAAAAAATATTGCTGGAAATTTAAAAGGAAAATATTATTTGTTTACGAATAAAATATGAAAAAGATGTGGTAAGTTCTGATCTATGTACATAACTGATTGGTCTTTTAGCAAACTTATGTCCAGTTACAAAAAAAAAGTTAAAAAAAAAATCTACAGTTTCTAGCAGGACATTTTTTTGTAAAGAATGTGCAAAAGTTATTCGACTTTATCTACTTTATATTGTTATCTGTTCTAATAACACTGATTAAGAAGGGCAAAAAACAAAATCTAAAGATAATAGATCTAACTCAATCTTTTAACCAGTCAAACTTGAAAATAGTAAATAAAATACTTATTCAATCACTTTCTCTAGAAGAATTACATTACCAAATCGCATAGAAAGAAAAAAAAAAAAAAATGTTACACAAAATATCTCTCGGGTCTCTCCACTGAAACAGTATTTTCGGTTAATAAAAAAAACATAAGTTTGGTACCTATCAATCAATTTTGGATTTCATAGAATCATGTACATCATCAGCAAGTACAGTTGTTTTATTCATTATTGTAAGACCGACACGTGGACTAAACCAATCCATAATTGAAATTGTAGGATACGGACGAACCAAGTGAGTGTTTTGGTCCTCTCTCTATAGATTCCTTCCTCATTGCTGCACTCTCCACTTCACTTATTTTATTAACAATAACAATAATTTTATTATTCATATTCGAGAATTTATTTACAAATAAACACATCAAAAAACAACTTCATAATGATCAATGCGGTCCACACTCTCTATAATTATGAAGTAATGTTCCACTAATTTTTTTTATTTATTTATCCAAGCAAATAGTATAAGTCTCTTCTAAAGACTAATTCAAAATTCAAGTTTTGAAAGAGCCAAAAACTAAAAAAGTAAGTAACCCAAAGACCACGCCGACGACATTGCTTATGCACGTTTTGTCGAGTGAGAGAATAGAATGTTCTTGAGTTTCTTCTTCTTCAAAGACAGAAAGATGTAAAAAGGGAACTTTGAAAACGCAAAAAGATGTAAATGAATGGGTCAACGTTGGAATTTTTGGGTAGTTGAGTTTCCATACCAATTTAGACGTTTGGCTTTCTTCTTTCACTAAATGCTGCCTATGTCTTTAATAGTCCCAACCTCTTATCTCTCTCTCTTTCAATGGTCTTTTATCACTAAACCAAAAAGACTAGAGTTGTTCAATCTGAAAATTTTAGTTACCACAGTAAAATCCCTAGTATAGTAAGAATGGTTTTGTGGTGAGATTTTGGTTCTGATTCGAGTTTAAACGTCCATCAAATATACTACGACATTTCTGTTTCAACGTGAGTTTATTTTCTTCTTGTTATCCAATTTTAACCATCTTGGTTGTAAAGGGTTCAATTATTTGGAGTGGCTACTTCATTCAGTTTGGTGTCAGAGGGGATTGGTTTGGTTAATCTGGATCGGACATACCTACAGAAACCCATCAGTTCTATGATGAAACCCGACCTAAACCAACCAATTCTATCAACCCAAACACATTGAATTGATAATTCATAAATAAACCTGACACACTCCTTACTCAATGATCTACTAGATAAGATCTCCTTATGGATATAGCATTGCATTTAGTAATCTTTTTAAAGCAGTTTCACTCTTATCAGCAGGCAACAGCAGAAACACAGCACATAAGAGTTATAAACCAAATTTAAATCATATATATCTAGCGCCAATGAGGCTTGTGTTGATAGATCCTACCCAGAACAGAGCTTTTCTAGCGCCAGATTCTCATCACCACCACTTGATTCAATAGCACTCCTAACCTGAGCATCTCCAAAACCCATCTCCACAAGTTTCTTGACCTGTGCACAAATCAATCCAACACGAATCTTTTAACTACACAAACCAGACACTACATTGAACCTTTTAAATCCATTTCAACAACTCACTTTTTCCTCTAGAGTAGAGTTCTTGGCGAAAGTCTCAGTCCAGTAGCGAGCTGTTGATACAAATACTTGATAGTTCTTCATGTACTGTAAACATCAGAGATAATGTATTGCTTCAAAGTGACTAGAAAAAACAGGGAAAAACTGAAGATGATGAAAGGTTGATGTAAAGAATATTATAACCTGTTCAGCTACAACAGCATCTTGAGGGTCTTTGGGCTCAGGTGCAGAGAGTAATGCCTGAACAGAAACAAGAGCAGTCTTCAGTGTAAGAGCTGGACTCCACTGGTCTTTCAAGATATCCAAGCATATAGCACCGCTTTGGCTACTAATATTTGGGTGCCTTGAATCAACAAAGATAGAACCTTAAGCACACATTGCATTAACATACTAACATACAACCAAATTTGTAGTGACCTTTAAAACAACTATACCTGAGATTGAACTTCTGACCACAGATATGACATTATCAAACAAGTACCCCCAAGGAAAATAAGATATGATACTACCAAAAACATTTACCCCATCCCCATGACAGAGATGAATCGTTGTGCAGCATAACAATGATTCAATCTCTATTAAACTTGCTTAAGCTCTTACACATTTATCAATCACAATAAGAAAACTACACAGATACATAAAGTTTGCAAATGGTTAACATAAGGATCAGAGTCAACATCTTCTTACCAAACTCTGGTTGAAAACTGCATCTTTGGAGGCTCAAATGGATACCCTTCTGCAAATTTTAATTAAAAAAAAAAAAAAAGATCGATTACGAACATAACACAAAACAAATCAAACACCCATAAACCCTAAAATCTCAACTCCTACACCAATCGAAACTAAACAAAGTAAATCCCATAACTTTATAATCCCCAAAAACAAGGTTCTGGGTCACAATCAAAGGCCTTAAAGTAGAATAATTTGGGATCGGACCTGGCATGGTGATATCGATCTGAAAAGTTCCACCTTCGTAAGGAGTACCGATAGGACCAGGGATGGTTCCGGTGAGTCGGGTGAGATTATCGGCTTTCGGGCTGACCCGGATACCCGAAGAATCGTTGTCTCTGCTGCAATCTTGAAGCTCTTTCTGGACTCGACTGAAATCTATCATCTTTTTTGATATCTCTCTCCTCCGATTGAAATCTCCCAAAGAAAAGATAGAGGAATGAAACCCTAACAAGAAAAGAAAGATTGAAACTTTATTTGGTGGACGAGTGAAGCTCTTTTCTTGCATCTTAAGGGAGTTATCCAACAGTCTTTTTTTTTTTTTCCACTGTTTTTTTCTTCTTCATATTCAATTGAGAGCAATTAATGTAAAACCGGAATAAACCGAAATTAGATCTGATTTCCGTTGTGGTTCTCGGTTTGAATCTGACTTGGTTTAGAATATTACAATTCATTAGCCACTACACTAATAAAGTCACTTAACAGATTAATTGTATTTAAAACAATTAAATGGCTAATTACGATATAAAAGACGGAAAAAATATAAATAGAGAGAATATAAAATTAAATTATATTAGTTGAGATGTGCAATTTTGCATATTAGTATAACTGGTATGAGTAGTAATCCTTTTACGTAAAAAGATTATGAGTTTTTCTAAAAAGTTTTAGGTTTTTTTTTCTCATACAATAGCATATTATGTGATGTCATAGTTTTCATGTGTTTTTAGTCATGGTATAAGTCTTATTTATTGAGATTTTTTTTTGTGTTTTAAAAATCTTTGGAGGTTTAAGTGTTGAAACAGATCGTTTCTATTTAGTTGGTAGATTGACTTGTAGAAATGTAATTTCTAAACATTGGGTTTTTTATTGATTTATGAGCCTAATATATATATAGAGATAGATTATTAGAAAATGTTAGCAAATATATATACTAAATTAATACATCGCCACACTTCCTAACTCAAAATTATTTACAGTTGTCGATACTTACAAATGAATTTGCATGGTTACATGCACCAACAAGCATATGTAGTATATATCACCAACACAAAAACAACAATTCAGACATACCATCTAGTGGAATAGTAGTGGAAAAGCTTTTCTTTTTCTGCTAATACACATAGTACTAACTTGTTACAGGATATACCACGTGACTAAATTATAAATTATTATATTTAAATAAGAAATTTTAATTTATTTAATTTTCAAATTCCTAATTAATTAACTTTATTTAATTAATTTATAATTTTGTTTAGAATATTTTTTCTCCTTCATACGTTTTATACAGTTTAGAACATAATTACATTAACTTTGTTATTAGATAGAATATAAATTTTTAAAATAGTTAGTTTTATTTTCAATAATTAAACAGAGGTATGCCTATATGGTATGTTAGTGTATATTTTTATGTGTATACAATTTTTTTTTTGTAATATTAAGAATATGTTGTAGTATGTGTAATATTTTGTAATTCATACACTAAATAATTTATAAGTTAATTTTCCAAACTATGACTACAAATCTGTAGTATATGAAATAAACTAATAGTTTTAGTGTTGGTTCGTAGTCCAAACCCGCCATGCTAGGCGGACCACGCAACATGTTCAAATAATTTTAATCCGTAAAAACTCATCATACAAAACCCGTGAAAGTAAAATATAATATGTGAGGTTAAAAATTACTTTTTATCAAATCAATTTTTCAAATTTTTATCAAGTAAAGAACAAATTTGTATACATTTGCAATTATGTTTGTTACTTTTTAAAACACTTAGCTTCTATAAAACAATGGAATATAGATAGAGTTAATTTGTTTATTAAATAAATTATTGAATACTAATGGCATGTCTGTAAATAAGTATCAACTTTAGGATTTATTTTATAAATGTCTCCAAAAATGTATATATATATATACGTAACAACTGAATTAAGTGCCTCATAAAGAATAAGATTTATAAAATGTCATACATCAATAAACGTAATTTAAATGATCAACATTATAACCATCAATTTAGTTACTAATTTATGTATTGCGCGACAAAATTTGGTAAAAATTAGAAACTTAACATATAATGTGTGGACAAAGTCTTATCAGTATGCTTATACAATATTTAATATGGATGATTGGCAGTTTGTACACTTTCACCGAGTGTTTAAGTACATTTTCATTGAATTGAATTCTGAGTTTGAACAAGAAAAAAAAAATGTTTTGTTGATATGTTTTTGAATTAACAAGGGAAATGATATGGATAGTTGTGATTTTTCTGTTCTTGTTGTTTGGATCTTTGAAGTCCAACCATTATCATCAAACACTCCAGTTCTTGCAAATCAATACACGCTTAAATTGCCGATTATGAGTTTTTGCATTCATCATAGTTAAAACCTCCACTGCTTGCATTCTAGTACTATAACTAGTAATCTTCTTACTTAAACAAATTATGAGTTTTACTAAAAACTTTTTGTTTTTTTTTTTTTTTTTGCCTTCTTTCACTAGCATTTTATGTTCCTTTACACTATGTGTATTTTGTTTCTCTTAGAGTGATGATAGAAAACAGCTAAAGAGAGAATGACAAAGAGGAAGAGAAGAAAACTTTTAATACCTCTAAAAAGTTGATTATAGTAAAATATGCAGTAGTCCTTGGAGAGAAAGAGACAAAATATTTTTAAGGTGAACCATATGTGTTTTTTCTTGCATTTAAAATTATAACAATTTGAGGATGTCTATGAACTTATGTTTCTAAATATAGATAAGGTAATAACCAAAAAAAAAAAGTGAGACGACAAATTTTAAAATCTTAAATGATCTGTTCTTACTATAAATTGCTAATTTTAGGAAAAATCTTGTGGATTAGAGTAAAACCATGTGTATCTTGACATCCGATTTCTATAATTGGAATTTCAAGTGACTATTTTCTGTAACTGATTAATTAACTGATTAATTTCAACTGTGAGCATCCCACATCTATTTAAATAATCATCTTCCAATAGATTTCATAACTCACAAGAAACTTATTTTTTTTCCTGCTAGTAACACTCTCTTCTCCTTACCAATTACTTTTTCACTTCAAGTTTTACAATCACGGTGGGCACAATGAGTTCCTCAGGAGAAGAACGAGGTGTTGTTGTTACGGAGCCCGAGCCGCCAAGAGGGAATAGAAGCCGATTTGCTTTTGCTTGTGCAATCTTAGCATCAATGACGTCTATAATCTGTGGTTATGGTTTGTATTCGTTATGAATTCTTATCATTCACTAAGGTTGGTTTGATTTTACGGTTTAGATAATTATCCTTACATTTTTTATGGATGTTGCAGATATAGGAGTGATGAGTGGAGCTGCAATTTTCATAAAAGACGATTTGAAACTGTCGGACGTACAACTTGAGATTCTTATGGGGATTCTGAATATCTACTCTTTAATCGGTTCAGGTGCGGCCGGTAGAACTTCCGATTGGATTGGAAGACGGTATACCATAGTGTTGGCAGGAGCCTTCTTCTTTTGTGGTGCTATTCTCATGGGTTTTGCCACAAACTATCCTTTCATTATGGTTGGTCGTTTCGTAGCTGGTATCGGTGTCGGTTATGCTATGATGATTGCGCCTGTTTACACCGCCGAAGTGGCTCCTGCCTCCTCACGTGGTTTCCTTAGCTCTTTCCCTGAGGTACAATAGTTTCGACCTTTATTATTTATTAATTGAAATAAAGAATTTTACATAGAGGTTGATGATAATATGTTTCGTTTTCTATGCAGATATTTATCAACATTGGTATACTTTTAGGATATGTGTCCAACTACTTGTTCTCCAAGCTTCCCGAGCATCTAGGTTGGAGGTTCATGTTAGGGGTTGGAGCGGTTCCCTCGGTTTTACTAGCCATTGGAGTGTTGGCAATGCCGGAGTCTCCACGGTGGCTAGTCCTCCAAGGTCGCATTGGAGATGCTTTTAAAGTTCTTGACAAAACCTCAAACACCAAAGAAGAAGCCATCTCTAGGCTCAATGACATCAAACATGCGGCTGGAATCCCTGATGATATGACAGACGATGTTATAGTCGTGCCGAACAAGAAGACTGCCGGTAAAGGCGTGTGGAAGGACCTTCTTATCAGACCAACCCCGGCTGTTCGGCACATCCTCATAGCATGCCTTGGTATCCACTTAGCCCAGCAAGCCTCTGGAATCGATGCGGTCGTGCTTTACTCTCCGACCATCTTCTCAAAGGCTGGACTGAGATCCAAGAATGACCAGCTTTTGGCTACGGTGGCTGTCGGAGTTGTCAAGACCCTCTTCATCGTGGTAGGGACTTGTTTGGTTGATCGGTTTGGACGTCGTGCGTTGTTGCTTACAAGTATGGGCGGAATGTTTCTTTCCTTGACAGCACTTGGAACTAGTCTCACAGTAATCACTAGGAACCCCGGACAAACTATCAAGTGGGCTATAGGGCTTAGCGTTACAACGGTGATGTCTTTTGTGGCAACATTCTCACTAGGCGCAGGTCCCGTGACGTGGGTTTACTGCTCAGAGATATTCCCTGTGAGGCTAAGAGCTCAAGGTGCCAGTTTGGGAGTGATGTTGAATAGACTTATGAGTGGTATTATCGGAATGACATTCCTGTCTCTTTCTAGGGGTCTCACCATCGGTGGTGCGTTCCTTCTCTTCGCCGGAGTTGCGGCGGCCGCATGGGTATTCTTCTTCACTTTCCTTCCGGAGACACGTGGTGTGGCTTTAGAAGAAATAGAGAGTCTCTTCGGGAGCTACACTGCAAACAAAAAGAACAATGTTACGAGCAAGGGTAAAGAAGTTGTTGATGAACTATGAGAGTGAGAAATAGTTTATTTCGATTTCATTATTTGGTCAATGGAACGTCAAAAGATTCTCGTAACCGAGTCTTCATGGGGCGAGTGCGACTACAAAGAAGATTAGCAGAGGATTTGACTTTTCATGCTTAATCGGACATTTTCTACAGCTTTAATAAGTTTCTTTTCTTTTTTTTGCGAAAAAGAGTAAGAAACTCTTCATCTCTAATATTTTTTAATTCCAATGCTTGGTAGGTTTAATTACTTTGTTTGGACGAATTATTAAGGTGCGTTTCAGTTATTTGCAAATTTATAACTCAAAAGTGTGTATATTGTGGGGAAAACAATATTCATGTAGTAGAAGATTTCGATGGAGATCAACAATGAACCTTTTAATATAAAACTTGGTTATCAAAATTAGCTATTAACTGGATCGTGATTACAGTTGTGTAGATAAGAAGTTGACATGTTTTATGTTATGAAATATATTAAATACATTTAAAATGGCAAATTAGTATGTAGTTAACTGTATAGATAAACAA